>JAFMOC010000116.1:622500-760000 GCA_019802505.1 Corydoras sp. C115 | reverse complement strand
ACAGTCCAAAAACATGGATCAAGTCAATTGAATTCTCAAAATTGCCCCATATAGAGTGTGTCTGTGTGAGTCCTATATACCACTAAGCCACCGTGCCGCTCCTTTTAGAAACACAACATTATAAAATACTTATTAACACGGTGGCTTAGTGGTTGGCATGTTCTCCTCTCAGCGCTTGGGATTCCCGGTTCGAATCCCCATCTGGGTGGAGTTTCCATGTTCTCCCCGTGTCCACGTGGGTTTCCTCCGGGTTCTCCGGTTTCCTCCCACAGTCCAAAAACATGGATCAAGTCAATTGAGTTCTCCAAATTGCCCCATATAGAGTGTGTCTGTGTGAGTGAGTGTGTGCCAAGCGATGGATTGGCGCCCTGTCCTGGGTCTATCTGCCCAGCGCCCGAAACGTTCTCCCCTGGATGGGTATGGGGAACCCCACCGCGACCCTAATAAAGGATAAAGCGGGAGATGATGGATGGATGGATGTATTTGTTCTTGTCTGAATACAAAATGACACAGGATTCGGGAGAACGGAAATAAATCTGACCACACATAGTGTATGACGAGAAACAAACTAAATGGAATTATTCATTCATTCATTCATTCATTCATTATCTCCCGCTTTATCCTCTATTAGGGTCGCGGTGGGGTTCCCCATGCCCATCCAGGGGAGAACGTCTCGGGCGCTGAGCAGACAAGGCGCCAATCTATCACTGGACACACACTCACTCACACAGACACACTCTATATGGGGCAATTTGGAGAGCTCAATTGACTTGATCCATGTTTTTGGACTGTGGGAGGAAACCGGAGAACCCGGAGGAAACCCACGCGGACACGGGGAGAACGTGGAAACTCCACCCAGATGGGGATTCGAACCGGGAATCCCTAGTGCTGACAGGCGAACGTGCTAACCACTAAGCCACCGTGCCGCCTAAATGGAATTACTAAAAACAAAAACAAAATAGTGCAAATATGTTTTCTACAAGTTTATGTAGTCATCACAAAAGCCAGTGCAACTCGTTTAACTAATAAACGGTGTGCAAATCAGGGTTCACATCGTAGAACAGCTTACTTTTGTGAGACTGTGTCATTTTCTCAGCTTTGGCTGTAGAATCCTTGATCTTGTTCGAGTAATCCAAGAGGAAGGTCTTCTCCTGCTCGAAAAAATCATCCACCTCCTGCAACAAACAGCATTGGACCTGAGGTCACCATCATGAACAGTCCAGTACTCAATGCACAGGAGTTCCACTGCTGGCTACCTTAATCCCAGAGATGATGACTTCATCAGCGGTCTTCACCATGTTCTTGAAGAAGCCTCCAAACATTTCTTTAGCATTTTTTCTTCTCACACTGAGCTACATGATCAGGAAAGGAAAAGACATTTACAAACACATCCATCCATTATCTTCAGCTTTATCCTCTATTAGGGTCGGGGGGGGAGGGGGGGGTTCCCCATGCCCATCCAGGGGAGAACGTTTCGGGCGCTGGGCAGATACACCCAACACAGGGCGCCGATCTATCACTGGACACACACTCACTCACACAGACTCACTCTATATGGGGCAATTTGGAGAATTCAATTGACTTGAGCCATGTTTTTGGACTGTGGGAGGAAACCGGAGAACCCGGAGGAAACCCACGCGGACACCGGGAGAACATGGAAACTCCACTGAGATTGGGATTAAACCTTAATCCTAAACCCTGAGAGGCAAATGTGTTGGGCCAATGGGCTGCTTGGTAAAAGTGCATCCATCAATCCATTAGCTTCCGCTTTATCCTCTATTAGGGTCGCGCGGGGGTTCCCCATGTCCATCCAGGGGAGAACGTTTCGGGCGCTGGGCAGATAGACCCAGGACAGGGCGCCGATCTATCGCTGGACACACACTCACTCACACAGACACACTCTATATGGGGCAATTTGGAGAATTCAATTGACTTGAGCCATGTTTTTGGACTGTGGGAGGAAACCGGAGAACCCGGAGGAAACCCACGTGGACACGGGGAGAACATAGAAACTCCACCCAGATGGGGATTCGAACTGGGAATCCCTAGTGCTGAGAGGAGAACATGCTGACCACTAAGCCACCGTGCCACGGTGGGGGGGGGGTTAGGGTTTCCATGTTCTCCCCATGTCCGCGTGGGTTTCCTCCCACAGTCCAAAAACATGGATCAAGTCAAGTGAGTTCTCCAAATTGCCCCATATAGAGTGTGTGAGTGGATTGGCGTCCTGTCCTGGGTGTATCTGCCCAGTGCCCGAAACGTTCTCCCCTGGATGGGAATGGGGACCCTAATAGAGGAGAAAGCGGAAGATAATGGATGGATGACACACTTTCCAACTACTCATGTGGCATGTTCTAAACAACTTATGACTCGAGGGAGGATGAGACTTCAGCAGAACTGAGCTGAGATGTGCAGAATAAGCAGGATGTTACCCCGGGGTCACAGGCTTCCTGCAATCCGACTGCATAATGCAGACACTGCAGCTTCTCAGGAAGTCTGAATGTGGCTGCAAAGCCCTCCTCTCAGAGTGGAGACTAAAGCCAGGCATCAGGTCCCATTTTAAACCTGATATTAGTCTCATACTCAGGCGAACCTGGTCACTGCCAGATAAAGTTATTTTAAGTTCAAGTTATTTATTTCTAGAGCGCTTTTTACAACAGTACATTCTCACAAAGCAGCTTTACAGAATGAAAAGCCTTTAAACCCCCAAAGAGCAAGCCAAAGCGACAGTGGCAAGAAAAAACTTCCTGTTATGTTGTTATTTAAGGAAGAAACCTTGGGAGGACCAAGACTCAGTGGGGGACTCGTCCTCATTGAGCGGCCAGCAATCCCGTTACTCAGCGATCAGTGTTCACTTCAAAATCCGGACCAGATTGAGTGCTACAGTCACTTTATCTATTTCGTTGATTATTTTGGTAATTATTATTATTATTATTATTATTATTATTAATGTTATCAATACAACTTAATGCCTACTGTGTGTCTACTGCTTGTGTTCATTGTTAGTCAGACACAATTTCAGACACAGCTATGTTTTTTAGTCACCCCGAGAATCAGCAAGTGTGACATCCTCAGTCTGTCGGTAATCTACGATGGTTCTGAAAGTCACGTCAAGTCTGAAAGACGAGAGAGACACTGACTTACATCCTGATCATACTCCAGAAAGATCTGAAAGTTCCTATCCTTACTGAAGACCGGATGAGAAGACAGCCGCTGCAGAAACACCTCATGCACCTGGACGGTCTTTTTAAACACAGCCAGGTACTCACTGGAAAGAAAATAAGGCATGCACACCCATACACACAAAACAGAATAAATAAAGAGTAATGCTTAGATACCAGAAAGAAAACTAGAACCAATAAAATGAGTAGAACAGTGTGATAGTAAGTTATTGTTTGAAGTTTCAGAGGTCACAGACCAAGTTGTGGTCTGAGGTATTGTCTGCATAAGTCGCAGAGGTCTGGTCTCATGGGACGTCGTATAAAGCGTCTGGTTTGATGGGAAAGCTAGGACATCACATGTTGGTTCTGGTCCTGGGTCTGGTCTGAGGGGACAATCACAAAAGTGTGGTCTGGTCTGAAGGTACAATCAAAAAAATGTGGTCTGGTCTGAGGGGACAATAAAAAAAGTGTGGTCTGGTCTGAGGGGACAGTCAAAGAGGTGTGGTCTGGTCTGAAAAGACATCTCAGACGAAAGGTCTGGTGTTATGTGACCTCACGGTCGAGCGGTCTGAGGGGACAATTGCAAAAGTGTGGTCTGGTCCGAGGGGACAATCACAAAAGTGTGGTCTGGTTTATTGGACATCACATATTATGGGTCTGGTCTGGGGGGACAATCAGAGACGAGTGGTCTGCAAATGAGGAATACAGAAGGGAGGGTTTTAAACTCACGCCTCCAGCTCCTGCTTCATTTTGGCATATTCGTCTTTAGTCATGGTGGCCTCCCCTTCTCCAAGCTTGTGCATTTTCTCCCGAGGACTTTCAAAGTCAGGCTTAGGTGGAGCCGGGGGAATCTGGAAACATGATAGTGAACCATTAACCATCAAAATTTAAACTTTTTGCCCAGCGCACGAAACGTTCTCCCCTGGAGAGCGTTCTCCCCCGCGACCCTAATAGAGGATAAAGCGGGAGATAATGGTTGGATGGATGGATGTATTTGAATGAATAATAATAATAATATTAATATAGGCGGCACAATGGCTTAGTGGTTGGCATGTTCTCCTCTCAGCACTAGGGATTCCCGGTTCGAATCCCCATCTGGGTGGAGTTTCCATGTTCTCCTAGTGTCTGTGTGGGTTTCCTCCGGGTTCTCCGGTTTCCTCCCACAGTCCAAAAACATGGATCAAGTCAATTGAATTCTGCAAATTGCCCCATATAGAGTGTGTCTGTGTGAGTGAGTGTGTGTCCAGCGATAGATTGGCATCCTGGATGTATCTGCCCAGCGCCTGAAACGTTCTCCCCTGGATGGGCATGGGGAACCCCCCCCCCTTCTTTGGAGAAGTGAATTCTCCAAATTGCCCCATATAGAGTGTGTGTGTGTGTAATGTTCTCCCCTGGATGGGCATGGGGAACCCCCCCCCCCTTCTTTGGAGAAGTGAATTCTCCAAACTGCCCCATATAGAGTGTGTGTGTGTGTAATTTTCTCCCCTGGATGGGCATGGGGACCCCCCCCCCCCCCCCCCCCGACCCTAGTAGAGGATGAAGTGGAAGATAATGGATGGATGGATAACAATAATAATAATAATAATAAATATTAACAACAGGTTTATTTTAGTGTCCAAATGTTTCCTTCATACCCAGAACCTATGTGTGAGGATGAATAAATGAGCTAAACGTACTGAATTGCATTCTTAACGGTAAATAAAATGTTAAAAACAACTTACAATCAGACCGGCGTAGTCCTCCGTCTCCACAATAGTATCATGCAACCAGATGAAGTCTTCATGTTGTCGTGTCACAGAAAAGTCGGGCTTCTGGAACGTGTTTAATGTAGTCTAAAAACAGAAAACTAGTTTACAAATGGGCGACTCGGTGACATGGCGTTAGCACGGTCACTGAAATCCAGGTTCCAATCCCAATCTGGATGGAGTTTCTATTAATTCCCTTTGTGCATCTTCATGGGTTCTCAGGCTTCCTCCAATATTTTACAAACATGGATTCAAGGTGAATCTAAATTGCCCTTATATACTGTATGTGTGTGTGTGTGTGTGTGTGTGAGTGAATGGCCTCCTGTCTTGGGTGGATCTACCCAGCAGCTGAAACGTTCTCCACGGGATGGGCATCTGAGTAATGTTACTGAGGTGGAGAAATGAAACTCCTAAAACCCACTCACAGCATCAGTGTCACTGCAGAACTGACGATAAACAATCCACCACCCAAATGACACTTGTTCTGTGATGTTGTTGACCAACGGAGAACAGAGAACCAACAGAGGACTAACAACAACAAAGAACACAGATGGACTACAGTCTGGAATTGTAGAACTACAAAGTCCATCATATGATATAAACAATGGAGCAAAAAGTGGTTAGCATGTTCTCCTCTTAGCGCTAGGGATTCCCGGTTCGAATCCCCATCTGGTGGAGTTTCCATGTTCTCCCCGTGTCCGCGTGGGTTTCCTCCGGGTTCTCCGGTTTCCTCCCACAGTCCAAAAACATGGATCAAGTCAATTAAATTCTCAAAAATTGCCCCATATAGAGTGTCTCTGTGTGAGTGAGTGAGTGTGTGCCCAGCGATAGATTGGTGTCCTGTCCTGGGTCTATCTGCCCAGCGCCCGAGACGTTCTCCCCTGGATGGGCATGGGGAACCCCCCCCCCCCCCCCCGACTCTAATATAGGATGAAGCGGAAGATAATGGATGGATGTAGTAAGTGTGATATGGAGGTAGGAACATTATTTCACTGTATGTAGTTAATATTATTATTATTATTATTAATATTAATATTTTTTGAAAAGGTATAATAGAAATTACATCTTTAATTAATACCATGGTACTGCCCAAAGCTGGGTTTATTCCCAGAAAATACAGCAATATAGAGTGTAAACAAAAAAAAATAAATAAATAAATAATAATAATAATAATAATAATAATAATAATCAACCTCCTCTATGCAAAACATAGCACATCTTGGAAATGTTATAATGACTTGATAGGCACATGACATTTATTTGTCTATAACAGGTGGGAAGCTGGAATATTATTGTTTTAGGAACACCGGCTTTCTTTATTATTATGGAAGAATGCTGTACAGCTTTCCGCAGTAACCTGGCACAGGGTAAAAACAAATGGCCTTCTGCAGGTGTATCTTAAAAATGTTATAATGACTTCGAGCTCGCCATACACACATACCTTGGTGTGGACCGTAAACTTGACTTTGTCACGCTCACAAAGAGCATCAGGAATGTCTATGAGCAGTGATGCATCACTGCTGAGATCCACGGATACTGAGCGCACCTGGGTAAAAAAAAAAAAAATGAAAATGAAAGTTAGTTCAGGTCTAAATGACATGAAGGTCATAATCTGATCAATCCTTCCATCATCTTCCGCTTTATCCTCTATTAGGGTCGCGGGGGGGGGGGGGGGGGGGGGGGGGGGGGGGGGGGGGGGGGGGGGGGGGGGGGGGGGGGGGGGGTTCCCCATGCCCATCTAGGGGAGAACGTTTCGGGCGCTGGGCAGATACACCCAGGATAGGGCGCCAATCTATCACTGGGCACACATACACACAGACATTCTATATGTGGCAATTTGGAGAACTTTATTGATTTGAGGCGGCATGGTGGCTTAGTGGTTGGCATGTTCTCCTCTCAGCACTAGGGATTCCCGGTTCGAATCCCCATCTGGGTGGAGTTTCCATGTTCTCCAGGTGTCTGCGTGGGTTTCCTCCGGGTTCTCCGGTTTCCTCCCACAGTCCAAAAACATGGATCAAGTCAATTGAGTTCTCCAAGTTGCCCCATATAGAGCGTGTGTGTGAGTGCGTTTGTGCCCAGTGATAGATTGGTGTCCTGTCCTGGGTGTATCTGCCCAGCGCCCGAAACGTTCTCCCCTGGATGGGCATGGGGAACCCCCCCACGGCCCTAGTAGAGGATAAAGCGGAAGATAAGGAATGAATGAATGAATTTTTCTTAATCCATGTTTTCGGACTGTGGGCGGAAACCGGAGAACCCGGAGGAAACCCACGCGGACACGGGGAGAACATGGAAACTCCACCCAGATGGGGATTCGAACCTGAATCCCTAGAGCTGAGAGGAGAACATTAATTCATTCATTATGTGCCTCTTTTTCCTCTATTAGGGTCGAGGGGGGGGGGTTCTCCATGCCCATCCAGGGGAGAACGTCTCGGGCGCTGGGCAGATACACCCAGGACAGGGCGCCAATCCATTGCTGGGCACACACTCACTCACACAGACACACTCTATATGGGGCAATTTTTGAGAATTCAATTGACTTGATCCATGTTTTTGGACTGTGGGAGGAAACCGGAGAACCCGGAAGAAACCCACGCGGACACGGGGAGAACATGGAAAATCCACCCAGACGGGGATTCGAACTGAGAATCCCTAGCGCTGAGAGGAGAACGTGCTAACCACTAAGCCACCCATAATCTGATCCTCTACTACAAATCAGCTTAATATTCAGACATTCAGTGCATTGCAAACATTAAAACCTTCTTATAATTTTGCAGGCTTTTAGATTGATTGTGTTTGTGTTCTTCCTGTTTAAATAACGGCCCTGGCTCAGTCCAGCCTCTGTTTCAACTCCATTTAGTAAATGGTTTGTAAACTGGAACCAATTTAAGGGTTTAAACTGAAAGCACTGCAAAATTTACGACCACGGATCCATTACAAGTCAGAGACAGGAGGGAAAAAAACAAAAAAAAGTTCGAGCCAATTACGGAAAAACTGCAAGCAATGCGGAACACATAATGCCTGTTCACACAAGTTGAAAAATGTTCGACTACGAAAAAGTTTTTTGTTTTGCAGCCAGGAAACCTGTTCGGGGAACCAAGAAGCTGTAAATTAATGTGGGTATGAATAATTAAAAGTGAAGCTGGATAAATAATAACTAAGTAAATAAGAAGCTAAATAAGATAAATAAGAAGCTTTATAGTAGAGAGGCAAAAAAATAGGACTTGGCAGACAGACCAGAAATTGCTGATGAAGAAGGGAATAAGATTTATTATGATTTACAGTCTCACTTTATATTCATCCATTATCTTCCGCTTTATCCTCTATTAGGGTCGTGGTGGGGTTCCCCATGCCCATCCAGGGGAGAACGTTTCGGGCGCTGGGCAGATACACCCAGGACAGGGCGCCAATCTATCACTGAGCACACACTCACACACACAGACACACTCTATATGGGGCAATTTGGAGAATTCAATTGACTTGATCCATCTTTTTGGACTGTGGGAGGAAACCGGAGAACCCATGCAGACACGTGGAGAACATGGAAACTCCACCCAGATGGGGATTCGAACTGGAAATCCCTAGTGCTGAGAGGAGAACATGCTAATCACTAAGCCACCGTGCCGCCCACTTTATATTTTATATTATTCATTCATTCATTATCTCCCGCTTTATCCTCTATTAGGGTCGCGGTGGGGTTCCCCATGGCCATCCAGGGGAGAACGTTTCGGGCACTGGGCAGATACACCCAGGACAGGGCGCCAATCCATCGCTGGGCACACACTCCCTCACTCACGCATACACACTCTATATGGGGCAATTTGGAGAATTCAATAGATTGATCCATGTTTTTGGACTGTGGGAGAAAACCGGAGAACCCGGAGGAAACCCACGCGGACACGGGGAGAACATGGAAACTCCACCCAGATGGGGATTCGAACTGGGAATCCCTAGCGCTGAGAGGAGAACATGTTAACCACTAAGCCACCATGCCACCCACTTTATATTTTATATTATATTTTATATATATATACATTTCAAATACCAGACTCAGACCGATACAATACAAAGTATCCAGGCAGTGTAATAAACTTTGACGATTCGATTCGGAGGACCGTAGTCGACTATGAACCTCATAGTCGAATGTACCATTTTGACCACATGGGGGTGCCCATGGCTGCTGCTAAGCAGTAGTTTTTACATGAAATGTCTTTGTTTTCGTTATATATATAGCCTTCTGTCAAATAAAATCATCCTAATTTCTAGAAAAAAAAAGAAAAAAGAAAAACAAACAAAAAAAGGTCTTCTTTTGTTAGAAAAACAAGTAAAATATAAAAAAAATATATTTTTTAAAAACCACGCTTATAGCGCCATCTTGTGGTGAAATTTTAACTGATTTGACTATCAGTCGACTATAGGGAAAATCTGACGAATCAGATTCGACTATGAAAATCCTTAGTTGAATACAGCCCTACCGAACACATATAGTAAGTGGGGCGGCACAGTGGCTTAGTGGTTAGCACGTTCTCCTCTCAGCGCTAGGTATTCCCGGTTCGAATCCCCATCTGGGTGGAGTTTCCATGTTCTCCCCGTGTCCGCGTGGGTTTCCTCCGGGTTCTCCGGTTTCCTCCCACAGTCCAAAAACATGGACTAAGTCAATTGATTTCTCCAAAACTGCCCCATATAGTGCGTGTCTGTCCAGCGATGGATTGGCACCCTGTCCTGGGTGTATCTGCCCAGCGCTCGAAACGTTCTCCCCTGGATGGGCATGGGGAACCCCACCACGACCCTAATATAGGATGAAGCGGAAGATAATGGATGGATGTAGTAAGTGTGATATGGAGGTAGGAACATTATTTCACTGTATGTAGTTATATTAATATTTTTTGAAAAGGTGTAATAGAAATGACATCTTTAATTAATACCATGGTACTGCCCAAAGCTGGGTTTATTCCCAGAAAATACAGCAATATAGAGTGTAAACAAAAAAAAATAAATAAAAAATAATAATCAACATATGCCTCCTCTATGCAAAACATAGCACATCTTGGAAATAGAAAAATATGGAGCCAACAGTGAGTCAGTGGTTGGAATTGTTTTCTCGGTGTATGGCCTTGGAAAAACTGACAGACATTAGCAAAGAAAAAAAAATGAGTCAATTTTGGAAGATCTGGGAAAAATTGGGGAAAGATCAGGGAAAATCGGTTTCAGGATAATAAGTATATAATAAATCATACCGCGGCACGGTGGCTTAGCGATAGATTGGCGCCCTGTCCTGGGTCTGTCTGCCCAGCGCCCGAGATGTTCTCCTCTGGATGGGCATGGAGAACCCCCCCCCCCCCCCCCCCCCCCCCCCCCCCGCGACCCTAATAGAGGAAAAAGAGGGACATAATGAATGAATTAATGTTCTCCTCTCAGCTCTAGAGATTCAGGTTCGAATCCCAATCTGGGTGGAGTTTACATGTTCTCCCCGTGTCCGCGTGGGTTTCCTCCGGGTTCTCCGGTTTCCTCCCACAGTCCAAAAACATGGCTCAAGTCAATTGAATTCTCCAAATTGCCCCATATAGAGTGTGTGTGTGACCCTAACAGAGGATAACAGCGTTGTGAACAGTTTTATTGAACAGTGTCATTACGTCATTTAAAGAGTATAAACAGTGTAAAAAACGCGGTAAAACTAAAATGTAATGAATTAATAATGAAGTTAAATCGAGGCGGAGAGGGAAGCGCATCCTGTTATCATCGCCACACACTTCCTCGAAGTTTCTAACTTCACCGTTTCGTTTTAATGCCTCGTGGAAACCCTCCGGGTCCATGAATAAACTCACCTTATCGTTGTTACTCTCATCAAAAACAGATGTCATGATGATAACGACGCGTTACGGATTTAAATCCCACAAAAGTCCTGAAGCGCGAAGTCTCTCCGCACGTCGCCGTTACTGACAGGACGCTCCGTGCTGTTTTTCTGCTCGACTGCAAACTGTAGAGCGCGCGCTAAAGACACGCTACAGCGCCATCTAGAGTACTGGCGAAGCAACGGCATATACACCCTGTAGACAGACGGGCAGATAAGATGAACCTTTATTTGTCCCACATTCATTCATTCATTCATTCATTATCTCCCGCTTTATCCTCTATTAGGGTCGTGGGGGGGGGGGGGGGGGGGGGGGGGGGGGGGGGGGGGGGTTTCCCCCCCATGCCCATCCAGGGGAGAACGTCTCGGGCGCTGGGCAGATACACCCAGGACAGGGCGCCAATCCATCGCTGGGCACACACTCACTCACTCACACAGACACACTCTATATGGGGCAATTTGGAGAATTCAATTGACTTGAGCCATGTTTTTGGACTGTGGGAGGAAAGCGGAGAACCCGGAGGAAACCCACGCGGACACGGGGAGAACATGGAAACTCCACCCAGATGGGGATTCGAACCGGGAATCCCTAGCGCTGAGAGGAGAACGTGCCAACCACTAAGCCACCGTGCCGCCTTAAATAGAATTAGAAATATATATATATATACGATAAAATTATAATTTTCTAATTTTCAGTTGGTGGATTAGTGGTTAGCACGTTCTCCTCTCAGCGCTAGGGATTCCCGGTTCGAATCTCCATCTGGGTGGAGTTTCCATGTTCTCCCCGTGTCCGCGTGGGTTTCCTCCGGGTTCTCCGCTTTCCTCCCACAGTCCAAAAACATGGATCAAGTCAATTGAGTTCTCTAAATTGCCCCATATAGAGTGTGTGTGTGAGTGTGTGCCCAGCGATAGATTGTCGCCCTGTTCTGGGTGTATCTGCCCAGCGCCCGAAACGTTCTCCCCTGGACGGGCCTGGGGAACCCCCCCCCCCCCCCCCGCGACCCTTGTAGAGGACAAAGCAGAAGATAATGGATGGATGGAAATTGTCCCATATATTGCTTGTGTGTGTGTATGTGTGTGCCAAGCGATAGATCGGCGCCCTGTCCTGGGTGTATCTGCCCAGCGTCCGAAACGTTCTCCCCTGGATGGGCATGGGGAACCCCCCCCCTCCCCGTGACACTAATAGAGGATAAAGCGGAAGATAATGGATGGATGGAAATTGTCCCATACATTGTGTGTGTGTGTGTGTGTGTGTGTGTGTGTGTGTGTGCCAAGCGATAGATCATCGTCCTGTTCTGGGTGTATCTGCCCAGCGCCCCACATGTTCTCCTCCGAATGGGCATGGGGAACCCCCTATGACCCTAGTAGCAGATTACACAGCTCTACATGTGGGCTCTTAATTAGAGCTGTGCGATACCAAGAATTTTGGTATCGATCCGATACCAAGTAAATACAGGGCCAATATCGCGATATTCGATACCGATACTTTTTAATATTTAAGCTTCATTGATCCAAAAGACCTAGTATAGAATTTCGCCAAACATTGTAGGTGACAACAAAATAATGTATCCCAATCAACATCTTTGTTTAGAAACAATGGAACAGTAATAAAACAAAGTTTGCTTTAACGTGAGGAAAATATATATATATTTGAGGTACAAAAGGAGAAACGCCAATACAAAAATAAAGTCAAAATGCTCCCCTCACTAGACAGTTTTTTCTTTCTTTGTTACTTTTTTTCAAATAGAATTGTTCGTAGGCAAAACAATAAAAAAAGGAATATTCACACACAAAAAACTTGAGTATCGATCTTTTTACGCAAGTATTGTTCAATACCAATATCGGCGTTGGTATCGATATTATCGATATTTGTATCGATCCGCACAGCTCTACTCTTAATGTGGCGGGAGTCAGACATAGGCGGGAGTCCACAGACCGGGTTTCTGGCTTTATGAGCATTCTGGGAAATGGAGTCTTTAACCGCATGGTTACCGTAATATATCTAAAGTGGAAAACTACGTTTCCCATCCATGTTTCAAATCTCAGTTCAAACTCGCGGTTTGCCAATAAGTTTCACCTCAGAGCGGTTTGTGTGAATTGGAACGTCGATGTTTTTAAACGTTGTCGTGTAGCTTGAGTTATGTGAAAAACAACACTATGTTGTGGTCTCGTTCGCAATGCAAGAGACTCGTCACGTTGGTTTGCGGTCGTTCCTCGTTCTCGTCTTCGTCTTGTTTAAATAGTCGGAGAAAGAAAAGTCAGTATGGCGAGGTGGACACCGAACAGTATTCGTCGTTGGTGAGAACGGTTCTGTCGGTGAAGGCGAGCTCTCAGACACCCGAGAGGACTTTAACAGAAGACGACGGCTACGGTTCGGTTATTAAACCCAAACCGCAGGCCTCGGAAACGTTGCAGAACCCTTGGCCGCTGTTCAACGAGGCGAAGAGCGGCCTCGTAACAGAACCCCAGAACCAGAACCCGACCCGAATAAGCTTACACAGAGGTTCTAATGAAGCCAGAGTGGCCAGCGTTACCAGAATACTACAAGGTACCATGACGGTACAGCAGCAGTTTTATCTGGAGAGGTGGAAGACGAGGAAAATCACAGAACTGGGAGAAGAAGGATTCAAAGAATACACCACCAGTATGAGATTCATTCATCCATTCATTATCTCCCACTTTATCCTCTATTAGGGTCGCGGTGGGGTTCCCCATGCCCATCCAGGGGAGAACATCTCGGGCGCTGGGGAGATACACCCAGAACAGGGCGCCAATCCATCGCTGGGCACACACTCACTCACACAGACACACTCTATATGGGGCAATTTGGAGAACTCAATTGACTTGAATCATGTTTTGGGACCGTGGGAGGAAACCGGAGAACCCGGAGGAAACCCACGCGGACACGGGGAGAACATGGAAACTCCACCCAGATGGGGATTCGAACCGGGAATCCCTAGTGCTGAGAGGCGAACGTGCTGACCATGAAGTCACCGTGCCGCCCAGTATGAGAATTATTATTAACCCATTGGCAAGACCCAAACGTGACTTTAATGTATCTGCCCGGGGCGCCGGGACAGGGCGCAAATCCATCGCTGGGCACGCACTCACTCACACACTCATGCACACAGACACACTCTATATGGGGCAATTTGGAGAACTCAATTGACTTGAATCATGTTTTGGGACTGTGGGAGGAAACCCACGTGGACACGGGGAGAACATGGAAACTCCACCCAGATTGGGATTCGAACCGGGAATCCCTAGTGCTGAGAGGAGAACATGCCAACCACTAAGCCACCGTGACGCCCGGTTCAAGTTTACATTTACATTACATTTGGTCATTTAGCCGACCCCTTTATCCAAAGCTACTTTCAAGGTGAGAACAGGGTTCATCACAACATCCCTGGAGCAATGAGGGTTAAGGGTCTTGCTCAAGGACCCACATTGGTAACTTCAGTGGACCTGGGATTTGAACCCCCAACCTTCAGATTGACAACCCAACCCACGCGGACACGGGGAAAACATGGAAACTCCACCCAGATGGGGATTCGAACCGGGAATCTCTAGTGCTGAGAGGAGAACATGCCAACCACTAAGCCACCATGACGCCCGGTTCATGTTTACATTTACATTACATTTACATTTGGTCATTTAGCCGACCCCTTTATCCAAAGCGACTTACAAGATGAGAACAGGGTTCATCACAACATCCCTGGAGCAATGAGGGTTAAGGGTCTTGCTCAAGGACCCACATTGGTAACTTCAGTGGACCTGGGATTTGAACCCCCAACCTTCAGATTGATAGCCCAACGCCCTGACCACTGAGCTGTCTTGCCCTTTCAAGTTTCAAGACTTATTGTTAGAGCTGTGCGATACCTAGAATTTTGGTATCGATCCGATACCAAGTAAATACAGGGCCAATATCGCGATATTCGATACCGATACTTTTTAATATTTAAGCTTCATTGATCCAAAAGACCTAGTATAGAATTTCGCCAAACATTGTAGGTGACAACAAAATAATGTATCCCAATCAACATCTTTGTTTAGAAACAATGGAACAGTAATAAAACAAAGTTTGCTTTAACGTGAGGAAAATATATATTTTTGAGGTACAAAAGGAGAAACGACAATACAAATATAAAGTCAAAATGCTCCCCTCACTAGACAGTTTTTTCTTTCTTTGTTTCTTTTTTTCAAATAGAATTGTTCTTAGGCAAAACAATAAAAAAGGAATTTTCACACACAAAAAACTCGAGTATCGATATTTTTACGCAAGTATTGTTCAATACCAATACCAGCGTTGGTATCGATATTATCGATATTTGTATCGATCTGCACAGCTCTACTTATTGTCATTCACATCACTCTCAGCGCTAAATAACCTGTCTTTTTGTTTTTTGTTTTTTTCCAGATATGTTCAAACAGGGAAGACTATTCCACGAAGCTATCGACGATGTCTTGACCGGTGCCAAGACCCTAAAGGAAGCAGGATGTGAGGAGAAGGTCTCCGGGTATTTACAGAGTATTAGCCACGTACTGGATTCCATCACCGGAGTTCAAGCAATTGAAAGTGTCGTGCGGCATCGGTCCCTGAAATACCTGGGCATTGTGGACTGTGTGGCTAATTACAAGTAAGCATCATCTGTTTTTGTGTTGTTATTTTGCATTCCTAACGAATTCTATACAACATGTGCAGGTTCTGATATGTTCTAAACAGTTAAATCTACCTCATCCCAGAGACGCACTTTTTGGATTAATGGCTTATGGACAAAGCAATGGTGAGTTTTTATGAAAATGAAAACGTTTTGGCTGACTATCCTCACTATAGCAGCGAATCCGGGGACTGAAAACTGGTTCTAGGTGTCATGTGAACGGTGTAAATGAACACATTGATGTCACACCCCCATCTCAAGGAGGGCTGTTAAGTTTAAGACTAGTACTAAATGCATTTTGTAATGTAATGCACCCCGCTTAGTCTGAAATCTGTATTAGGTTCTTAATAAAGAGCGTATAATTTTGACTTATTATACTGTGCCCTGAAACGTCACTGCATGCCTGTCTGGTCTGTAATACAGCTGGGCTGCAAACAGTTTGGGCTTGTAAATTCATTCACTATCTTCCACTTTATCCTCTATTAGGGTCACGGGGGGGGCGGGGTTCCCCATGCCCATCCAGGTCCAATGAAGTTCCATCCATCCATCCATTATCTTCCCATGCCCATCCAGGGGAGAACATTTCGGGCGCTGGGCAGATACACCCAGGACAGGGCGCCAATCTATCGCTGGGCTTGTAAACGAATTAAAAACTTTTAAAACACACTTGCATTGTGATTGTCTAGTAATTATTGTAGCGATGTTGAATATGTTCCTTTATCTGTGTGCATTCATTCATTCATTCATTATCTTCAGCTTTATCCTCTATTAGGGTGTGGTGGGGGGGATTCCCCATGCCCATCCAGGGGAGAACGTTTCGGGTGCTGGGCAGATACACCCAGGACAGGACACCAATCTATCACTGGACACATGCTCACTCACACATACACACTCTATATGGGGCAATTTGGAGAACTCCATGTTTGATACATGATCCATGTTTTTGGACTGTGGGAGGAAACCGGAGAACCCGGAGGAAACCCACGCGGACGCGGGGAGAACATGGAAACTGCACCCAGATGGGGATTCGCACCGGGAATCTCTAGCGCTGAGAGGAGAACGTGCTAAACACTAAGCCACCATGCGCTCTATCTGTGTGCAATTAATATAAATAAGTTTTCACTAGTTGTTTCTTGGGCATGTTCTCCAAATTGCCCCTAATAGAATATGTTTAGTGTGAGTGAGTGTGAGACCAGCGATAGATTGGCGTCCTGTCCTGGGTGTATCTGTCCAGCGCCCGAGACGTTCTCCCCTGGATGGGCATGGGGAACCCCCCCGCGACCCTAATAGAGGATAAAGCGATAAAAAAGGATAGTTGTTTGTTTTATTAAAATAAAAATACATTGGATACAGTTGTTTATCAGGCTTTTTGTTGTTGACAGGGATACACTATGTATCATAGACTGGAAAACATCAGAGAAACCCAAACCGCTCCTCAATAACACGCATGACAATCCATTACAGATCGCGGCCTACATCGGCGCATTGAACGGTGACAACAACTACAATTACCAGGTTTTTATTTGTGTTCTTCAGAATCGCAACCTGCTGATTTTATAAGTGCGCGCAGTTTATTTTTAATAAGCCCTAGTTTATCGTTTTGTGTCTGCAGGTGGAAAACGGGTTGATCGTTGTTGCATATAAAGACGGCTCTCCTGCCCATTCTCACTTTCTGTACACAGATCAGGTAGAAGCATACTGGGAGAGATGGTTATTTCGACTAGAGAAGTACATGGAGAGG
This sequence comes from Corydoras sp. C115, assembly GCA_019802505.1. Taxonomy (NCBI): domain Eukaryota; kingdom Metazoa; phylum Chordata; class Actinopteri; order Siluriformes; family Callichthyidae; genus Corydoras; species Corydoras sp. C115. The sequence goes on along the minus strand of JAFMOC010000116.1, from coordinate 742,850 downwards.
GACACGTAACGGAGCGGGAGCACAAAACTTAGCAGTTTATAATTCTGAAACGCTCCCAGAATAAAAACGGATCTTTTTTTTAATCTTTTTACTTTATGTTCTTTATTAAAAGGTTCATGTTTGGAATGCGCTTTAATAAAATATGTATTTTTTTAAAGAATGAAAGTAAATGAAAGTTCCTGCTCTTTATTCTTCTCAGGATGTCCTTTAACGTCTCCTCACTCAACGAGTCTCATCTTGCCCTGGTTAATATCAAATGGAAATTTAACAAAGTTGGTTAGCACGTTCTCCTTTCAGCGCTAGGGATTCCCGGTTCGAATCCCCATCTGGGTGGAGTTCCCATGTTCTCCCCGTGTCCGCGTGGGTTTCCTCCGGGTTCTCCGGTTTCCTCCCACAGTCCAAAAACATGGATCAAGTTAATTGAGTTCTCCAAATTGCCCCATATAGAGTGTGTGTGTGTGAGTGAGTGTGTGTCCAGCGATGGATTGGCGCCCTGTCCTGGGTGTGTCTGCCCAGCGCCCGAGACGTTCTCCCCTGGATGGGCATGGGGAACCCCACCGCGACCCTAATAGAGGATAAAGCGGGAGAGAATGAATGAATGGCTACAGTGAGGTGGCACGGTGGCTTAGTGGTTGGCATGTTCTCCTCTCAGTGCTAGGGATTCCCGGTTCGAATCCCCATCTGGGTGGAGTTTCCATGTTCTCCCCGTGTCCGCGTGGGTTTCCTCCGGGTTCTCCGGTTTCCTCCCACAGTCCAAAAACATGGATCGAGTCAATTGAATTCTCCAAATTGCCCCATGCACATGAGTGTGTATGTGTGAGTGAGTGTGTGTCCAGCGATAGATTAAAGGGAACGTTTCGGGTGCTGGGCAGCTACATCCCGGACAGGACGCCAACCCATCGCTTGGCACACACTCACTCACACAGACACACTCTATATGGGGCAATTTGGAGAATTTGATTGATCTTGATCCATGTTTTTGGACAGTGGGAGGAAACCGGAGAACCCAGAGGAAACCCACGCTGACACGGGGAGAACATGGAAACTCCACCCAGATTGGGATTCGAACCGGGAATCCCTAGTGCTGAAAGGAGAACATGCCAACCACTAAGCCAACGTGCTGCCCATATCTTGTTTTTGATATGTTTTATTATTGCTTTTACAAAATGTATATAAAATAAAACAAAGGTTTGATTAATAAATGCATTTAGTGAAAACTAAATTGTTAATAAGCGTTTTAAAGTGAACATTGATCGCTGAGTAACACGATACAGGTTGAGTGCTTAGCTGAAATTTATCCATCGGATATATTTGGATACCATTTGGATATTTTGTAAAAGCAATAAGGCCCTCAATGTTGTGTTTTCATTCATTCATTCATTCATTATCTCCCGCTTTATCCTCTATTAGGGTCGCGGTGGGGTTCCCCATGCCCATCCAGGGGAGAACGTCTTGGGCGCTGGGCAGATACACCCAGGACAGGACGCCAATCCATCACACAGACACACTCTATATGGGGCAATTTTTTTTTTGAGAGAATTCAATTGACTTGATTCATGTTTTTGGACAGTGGGAGGAAACCGGAGAACCCGGAGGAAACCCACGCGGACACGGGGAGAACATGGAAACTCCACCCAGATGGGGATTCGAACCGGGAATCCCTAGCGCTGAGAGGCGAACGTGCTAACCACTAAGCCGAATAAAATAAGGTCACTCAATGTTAACTATCTTTCATGTTGTTTTTGACCTTTGAGCTTCCCAGAGTCCGGCAGAGCTTGCTTCTCGCTCCTGCTTTGCTAGAGGTAGGTCATAAATTTTTTTTTTTTGGGTATAAAATGAAATCCTCTGCTTGCAAATTACCACGTCAACAGCTGTCTAGCAAGTAATGAGAAAGTTTGTTTAATTAATTTGTTTTTCCATGCTATGCATGATTAGTTCATGTTTTGAACTAACCTGTAAAAAAATAGAAAATTAAAATCGGGGGTTATTTTTTTGCCTACAGCAGTACACACACACACACAAACACACCCATAGCACCTACAGCAGTACACACACACACACACACACACATTTGTTTCTCACCATGCTGCAGAGATTTTAATGCTGTTGTAGATTTTACTGTGAAATCTCACAGCAATGTTGTACTGCAAACATACATTTGGACTTCTTGGACAACTTAAAATGACCGTGTGCAGGTTCACGAGAGAATAAAGAACCACTTTTTAAGTCGTCTCTTTGTTCTTGCACAAACATTTTAACAAACAGCTGTTGGAGAAAACAAATAATAAGCAGGATGGGTGAAAGATCAGATGACGTTCAGATAGTGAACCAGTGTAGCTTGTTTTCTTCATAACTACTGACTTGTGTTCTCATTTGTAAGTCACTTCGGAGAAAAGCGTCTCCTAAATGTAATATAAATCTACAAACCTTCATACTGGTGCAGATCCATCAAAGGTGCGTGTTTTCCAACTGTTTATCATATTTTGCTTCTGGCTTTTATATCAATTAATGGCATCTTAAAAACTGTTTTTTTAAACTGAACCAGGATATATGTTTATACTATTGAAGTATGAAATCCATCCATCCATTCATCATCTTCCGCTTTATCCTCTATTAGGGTCGCGGTGGGGTTCCCCATGCCCATCCAGGGGAGAACGTCTCGGGCGCTGGGCAGATACACCCAGGACAGGGCGCCAATCCATCGCTGGGCACACACTCACACACTCATGCACACTCTATATGGGGCAATTTCGAGAACTCAATTAACTTGATCCATGTTTTTGGACTGTGGGAGGAAACCGGAGAACCCGGAGGAAACCCACATGGACACGGGGAGAACATGGATGGGGATTCGAACCGGGAATCCCTAACGCTGAGAGGAGAACATGCTAACCACTAAACCACTGTGCCGCCCTAAGTATGAAATCCATTCATTCATTCATCCATTATCTTCTGCTTTATCCTCTATTAGGGTCGCGGTGGGGTTCCCCATGCCCATCCAGGGGAGAACGTCTCGGGCGCTGGGCAGATACACCCAGGACAGGGCGCCAATCCATCGCTGGGCACACACTCACACACTCATGCACACTCTATATGGGGCAATTTCGAGAACTCAATTAACTTGATCCATGTTTTTTGGACTGTGGGAGGAAACCGGAGAACCTGGAGGAAACCCAGGCGGACACGGGGAGAACATGGGATCTCCACCCAGATGGGGATTCGAACCGGGAATCCCTAGTGCTGAGAGGAGAACATGCTAACCACTAAGCCACCGTGCCGCCCGTATGAAATCCAATTAAATATATTTCTATTTTATTGCTATCTAAAAGTTTTATTTTTATAAAACAGTACAAGGCCTGGGCGGCACGGTGGCTTAGTGGTTGGCATGTTCTCCTCTCTTAGCGCTAGAGGATCCCAATCTGGGTGGAGCTTCCATGTTCTCCCCGTGTCTGCGTGGGGTTCTCCGGTTTCCTCACACAGTCCAAAAACATGGCTCAAGTCAATTAAGTTCTCCAAATTGCCCCATATAGAGTGTGTCTGTGTGAATGAGTGTGTGTCCAGCGATGAATTGGCGCCCTGTCCTGGGTGTATCTGCCCAGCACCCGAAACGTTCTCCCCTGGATGGGCATGGGGAACCCCACCGCGACCCTAATAGAGGATAAAGCGGGAGATAATGGATGGATGGATGGATGTATTTTTGTAAGTTAGAAAGGTCTCACAGGACGCGTGATGTGTGTGTGTTCACCATGCTCAGGTAAAGAGATGAATCAGTTGAAATGGGGTAGGAAGCTTGTTGGATTCATGACTCTGAGGCAGCAGTCCAGTCGAAGTATGAAGGTTCTGAGCGGTATGGAGTTGAAGGAGGTGGAGGAAGCTCTAAAACCAAACTTCCCTCAATCATTACAGGTGTGTAAAATAAAATACCATTTACTTTAACACTTCACTCTATCCATATGTAGGGTATGGGGGGGTTCCCCATGCCCATCCAGGGGAGAACGTTTCGGGCGCTGGGCAGATACACCCAGGACAGGGCGCCAATCCATCACTGGACACACACTCATTCACACAGACACACTCTATATGGGGCAATTTGTAGAATTCAATTGACTTGATCCATGTTTTTGGACTGTGGGAGGAAACCGAAGAACCCGGAGGAAACCCACACGGACACGGGGAGAACATGGAAACTCCACCCAGATGGGGATTCGAACCGGGAATCCCTAGTGCTGAGAGGAGAACATGCCAACTACTAAGCAACTATGCCACCCTAATTGTATTATCCATCCATCTATCCATTATCTTCCGCTTTATCCTCTACTAGGGTCGCGGGGGGGTTCTCCATGCCCATCCAGGTGAGAACGTTTCGGGCGCTGGGCATATACACCTTAAGACAGGATGCCAATCTATCGCTGGGCACACACTCACTCACACAAACACACACACTCTATATGGGGCAATTTGCAGAACTCAATTGAGCTTGATCCATTTTTTTGGACTGTGGGAGGAAACCCACGCAGACACGGGGAGAACATGGAAACTCCACCCAGATGGGGATTCAAACCGGGAATCCCTAGCGCTGAGAGGAGAACATGCTAACCACTAAGCCACTAAGCTCCCTTATTAATAAATTTAATTTATATATTTTTTTAATTAATAAAATGAAGGCACGGTGGCTTAGTGGTTAGCACGTTCGCCTCTCAGCGCTAGGGATTCCCGGTTCGAATCCCCATCTGGGTGGAGTTTCCATGTTCTCCCCGTGTCCGCGTGGGTTTCCTCCGGGTTCTCCGGTTTCCTCCCACAGTCCAAAAACATGGATCAAGTCAATTGAATTCTCCAAATTGCCCCATATAGAGTGTGTCTGTGTGAGTGAGTGTGTGCCCAACGAAGGATTGGCGTCCTGTCCTGGGTGTATCTGCCCAGCGCCCGAAACGTCCTCCCCTGGATGGGCATGGGGAACCCCCCCGCGACCCTAATAGAGGATAAAGCGGGAGATAATGAATGAATGAATGATAGAATTAAAAGATAAACCATGACGTGTTAATGGTTGATGTTCTCAGGTGTATGGTTATGTTTTCATGATGAATCGATTAAAGTCTGACCTTTATGAGGTGATAGTGGACAAGTGGCCCGACTTCAATGCACTTCTCATAAAATCAAGACTTCAGCAGGTAATTTACAGAAAAAACTAATGTGTATTTTCTATATTGATGTTTATCAATGGCACAGTTGGAGATTCAGTAACCATCCATCCATCCATCCATTATCTTCTGCTTTATCCTCTATTAGGGTCGCGGGGGGGGGGGGGGGGGTTCCCCATGCCCATCCAGGGGAGAACGTTTCGGGCGCTGGGCAGATACACCCAGGACAGGACGCCAATCTATCGCTGGTCACACAAACACACTCTATATGGGGTAATTTGGAAAACTCAATTGACTTGATCCATGTTTTTGGACTGTGGGAGGAAACCGGAGAACCCGGAGGAAACCCACGCAGACACGGGGAGAACATGGAAACTCCACCCAGATAGGGATTCGAACCAGGAATCCCTAGTGCTGAGAGGAGAACATGCTAATCAATAAGCCACCATGCCGCCGAAATTCAGTAACATTTAACCTAAAACTGGTATAATGCATTATAAGTGAATTTTTTAAAGCTTTATAAAGTATTCATAATGCTTAATAATACATGTCATAAGCCTTTGTAATGCCTATAGATGTATATAGTTACACTCATAAAGTGTTATAAGAACATGCCATAAGGCCTTATAACACAAAGTGGCATAATGCATTATAAATGATATATTTTAACTGTTCCTATAAGTGCCCATAACTGTTTATAAAAGCTTATAAGCTCTCGTTACAGGCACTAAATGTCATTAATTACCTCTTATAATGATACTGCATACATAGTAGCTTAAAAAAGGTTTATGACAAGTATTATTAAGCATTATGAATATATGTCTAAACATCCAAAGAACCAAAAGTTCAAACAAATTCAGATTATAATGCATTATGTCACTTTGGGTTATAAAGCCTTATGTCAAATTAAAACAATTTATCAGTATGATTATGAACATCGATGTACTGTACATTAAAAACAAGTCTTATGACAAATGTTCTAAAGCATGATAAATACATAATGCACTTATAATGCATTATGAATTACGGATTCATAGAAAGGGTGCGGCACGGTGGCTTAGTGGTTAGCATGTTCTCCTCTCAGCGCTAGGGATTCCCGGTTCGAATCCCCATCTGGGTGGAGTTTGCATGTTCTCCCCGTGTCCGTGTGGGTTTCCTCCGGGTTCTCCGGTTTCCACCCACAGTCAGAAACATGGAACAAGTCAATTGAGTTCTCCAAATTGCCCCATATAGAGTGTGCCTGCATAAATAAGTGTGTGCCTAGTGATAGACTGGCACCCTGTCCTGGGTGTATCTGCCCAGCGCCTGAGACGTTCTCCCCTGGATGGGCATGGGGAACCCCCCCGCGCCCTAATAGAGGATAAAGCGGGAGATAATGGATGGATGGATTCATCGAAATGTGTTACCAGAATTTCGAATGGCCCTGGACTATTTTCTCAACTGCTGAATGAAAACATTAACCGTTTGCCTGTTTCGTTTAGAACGAAGACCTTTACAAAGATGTCTGTGTTTTTTCCAAGCATAAAGCTTTCCTCCGAACCTTACTGACTGAGCCGGATGTGCTTGACTGGCAAAATATTCATTTAAGTATTAATTTTAAAAAACTGCCTATAATTAATATAACATGTGCTTGTGATGAACAGAACAAAACTAATATATATATATATATATGTCTAGGGTTCGATCTGTGCGATAAGGAGACAATCGACTCCATAGCGACTAATCGTGGCGTCACCTGGATGAAGACATCTGTGGGTCATATGATGAAACTGACCGACCCGTCAAAACTCACCACTACCAGGTATTTTATTTACCTCTCAATTTGACCAATCATTCTTTAGCATCCATCCATCCATCCATCCATTATCTCCCGCATTATCCTCTATTAGGGTCGCGGGGGGGTTCCCCATGCCCAATCAGTGGAGAACGTTTCGGGCGCTGGGCAGATACACCCAGGAGAGGGCGCCAATCTATCACTGGATACACACTCACTCACTCCCTCAGACATACACACTCTATAAGGGGCAATTTGGAGAACGCGTGCTTGGAACAAGAACAGGTGGCTGATCACAACAGAACAGATCCGATTTATTTACATTGCTTCATTAAACTCTTTCTATAGTGCAGCTTGAAAGTATCATGGCTTGTTATACCCAATCGTTTTATCCATCCATCTTTATCCTTTACTAGGGTCACGGGGATGCCCATGCCCATGCCCATGCCCATCCAGGAGAGAACGTTTCGGGCGCTGGGCAGATACACCCAGGACAGGGTGCCAATCTATCGCTGGGCACATATTCACTCACACAGACTCACTCTATATGGGGCAATTTGTAGAATTCAATTGACTTGAGCCATGTTTTTGGGCTGTGGGAGGAAACCGGAGAACCCGGAGGAAACCCACGCGGACACGGGGAGAACATGGAAACTCCATCCAGAATGGGATTCGAACCTGGAATCCCTAGCGCTGAGAGGAGAACGTGCTAATTGTAATTATTAAAAAAATGAAACTTAATAAATCTCCTATTTATTTCTTGATTATTATTTTTTTTTTATATTTTTTTTAAATTTCTTTTCATTTTTTGTTTATTATTTTATATTATTGGTTATTATAAGTTTGTGTGTTGTCTTATTTTTTTATGTAATTATTACAGTACCTCTAATCATTATTTGTTTATGTATATATGTCTTTTGTGTTGTGGTTTAATGTTTAAAATCAATAAAAAGATTATTAAAAAAAAAAAAAAAAAAAATGAAATAAAAATGAAACTTGAGGTCCATTCCAGCTTGTCTTTATTCTTCTCAGGATGTCCTTTAACACGCCATCACTTCAGGTGTCTCATGTTTCGCTGGTCAACAGCCACTGGAAGTTTAATAAAGTTGGCTACAGTGAATGGATGATCCGTAACATGATCATGAACCATCCATCTCGATGTGTGCTGGACTCCGGGGGTCAGCCGGTTTCTTGGGTCCTGACTTATTCTTCCAGTGCTATGGGAATGCTCTACACGGTTCCAGAGCATCGGAGAAAAGGTTACGCCAGGGTCCTGTGCTCAATGATGGCAAAAGAACTTCATTCAGAAGGCTTTCCAGTGTATTGCTTTGTTGGAGAAGGAAATCGGTTGTCCATCAGCCTCTTATCTAGTTTGGGTTTCACAGAGTGTAATCCATCTTACCAATGTGCTGTCTATGAAATCAGTTAGACCAGAACAAATATACTCCATCCATTCATTATCTCCCGCTTTATCCTCTATTAGGGTCGTGGGGGGGTTCCCCATGTCCATCCAGGGGAGAACGTCTCGGGCGCTGGGCAGATAGACCCAGGACAGGGCGCCAATCTATCGCTGGGCACACACTCACTCACACAGACACACTTTATATGGGGCAATTTGGAGAACTCAGTTGACTTGATCCATGTTTTTGGACTGTGGGAGGAAACCGGAGAACCCGGAGGAAACCCACCGGACACGGGGAGAACATGGAAACTCCACCCAGATGGGGATTCGAACCGGGAATCCCTAGTGCTGAGACCTTGAACCATGTTTTTGGACTGTGGGAGGAAACCGGAGAACCCTCACTCACACAGACACACTCTATATGGGGCAATTTGGAGAACTCAATTGACTTGATCCATGTTTTTGGACTGTGGGAGGAAACCGGAGAACCCGGAGGAAACCCACCGGACACGGGGAGAACATGGAAACTCCACCCAGATGGGGATTCGAACCGGGAATCCCTAGTGCTGAGACCTTGAACCATGTTTTTGGACTGTGGGAGGAAACCGGAGAACCCTCACTCACACAGACACACTCTATATGGGGCAATTTGGAGAACTCAATTGACTTGAGCCATGTTTTTGGACTGTGGGAGGAAACCCACGTGGACACGGGGAGAACATGGAAACTCCACCGAGATGGGGATTCGAACCCGGAATCCCTAGCGCTGAGAGGAGAACGTGCTAACCACTAAGCCACCATGTTGTAAAATAATTTCTTGTTCCTATTAAACTACATGCAATAGATTTGAAAGGCTGCCATCACTGTGTTTACAGTAAATACGCTGCGGTTAATGTTTACACAGAACGTTTGCTTCCCGTGTCAGTCTGTGTGACGGGTTCCAAAGGTCATGTGGTTTTGATTTTGATTAATATCTCCCTCAGACGGGAACTGCTTGACCTAAATACTAGCTATCGTAGTTTAAAGTCATATTGGTTGGTGTTTGTTTTTGGTAAGGTGCTCGGTGGTGGTGTAATAAATATAAAGTAGAAACATGAAGGTTCTGTGCAGCGAGGAGCTGAAGGTGGTAGAGGAAGCACTGAAGCTGAACTTCCCTCAATCACGACAGGTGTGTATCACAACCGGCCAGGTAGACGCAGATTTGTTATCGAATAAAGTAAATATTTGTAACCAAATGGGTGTGAGCTGCAATATTCGCTGATTCCACGATTCGATTCGGAGAACCGTAGTCGACTACGAACCTCATAGTCGAATGTACCATTTTGACCACATGGGGGCGCCCATGGCTGCTGCTAAGCATTAGTTTGTACATGAAATGTCTTTGTTTTCGTTATATATATAGCCTTTTGTCAAATAAAATCATCCTAATTTCTGTTAATATATTTTTTTTAATGATGTGTGCGCTTTAACCCATTTACGGTGCTCTAGAATTTCATGTTGTCATAATTTATCTTTAAATACCTATTGTAAACTGTAAGGTGTCCTTGAGTTTCAGAAAGGCGCCTATGAAATAAAATGTATTATTATTATTATTATTATTATTATTAGAAAAACAAGTAAAATATTTTAAAAAATCTTTTTTAAAAACCACGCTTATAGCGCCATCTTGTGGTGAAATTTTAACTGATTCGACTATCAGTCGACTATAGGGAAAATCTGACGAATCAGATTCGACTATGAAAATCCTTAGTTGAAGACACCCCTAATAACCAATATATACTGTTATGTGTATACTGTTTCATTTTTGCACATGGCAGCTTTAACTGGAATAAGAATAATACACCAACCAAATAATCTGCTCTTGGGCTGCTGACCATTAGAACAGAGTACACAGCATGTACTGTAGAACATAAACAAACAAAAAGTGGGCGTGGCCAAATATTTGACGGGTACTGTAAGTCCATGGTAGTGTAAATTCATCCATCCATCCATTATGTTCCGCTTTATCCTCTATTAGGGTTGTGGGGGGGGGGGGGGGGGGGACAGGGCGCCAATCCATCGCTGGGCACACACTCTATATGGGGCAATTTGGAGAATTCAATTGATTTGATCCATGTTTTTGGACTGTGGAAGGAAACCGGAGAACCCAGAGGAAACCCACGCGGACACGGGGAGAACATATTAACTCCGCCCAGATTGGGATTTGAACAGGGGGTTTCCTCCGGGTTCTCCGGTTTCCTCCCACAGTCCAAAAACATGGATCAAGTCAATTGAATTCTCCAAATTGCCCCATATAGAGTGTGTGTGTGTGAGTGTGTGTATATGTATGTATATATATATTCATTCATTCATTCATTATCTCCCGCTTTATCCTCTACTAGGGTCGCGGTGGGGTTCCCCATGCCCATCCAGGGGAGAACATCTCGGGCGCTGGGCAGATAGACCCAGGACAGGGCGCCAATCCATCGCTGGGCACACACTCACTCACACACACACTCTATATGGGGCAATTTTTTTGAGTATTCAATTGACTTGATCCATGTTTTTGGACTGTGGGAGGAAACCGGAGAACCCGGAGGAAACCCACGCGGACATGGGGAGAACATGGAAACTCCACCCAGATGGGGATTCGAACCGGGAATCCCTAGCGCTGAGAGGCGAACGTGCTAACCACTAAGCCACCGTGCCACCATATATATATATATATATATATATATATATATATATATATATATATATATATATATATATATATATATGTGTGTGTGTGTGTGTGTGTGTGTGTGTGTGTGTTTCATTGCACGGATAGTTTAATTAAGGAGGCCACATTCCTCTGTGTGTAAGTACAGTAAGACAAATAGATAATTTTCTCACTTCATGTCCTCTTTGTTGTTGCTTTCAGGTGTACGGTTGCGTCCTAAACCGATTTAAGGTGGAAACTGAAGACGTGATCGTGGACCAGTGGCCAGCCTTTAATGTGCTTTTCATAAAGCCGAGAGTGGAGCAGGTTTACAACAGAATTCATTTAATACAGGGGCGGCACGGTGGCTTAGTGGTTAGCATGTTCTCCTCTCAGCGCTAGGGATTCCCGGTTTGAATCCCAATCTGGGTGGAGTTTCCATGTTCTCCCCATGTCCGCGTGGGTTTCCTCTGGGTTCTCCGGTTTCCTCCCACAGTCCAAAAACATGGATCGAGTCAATTGAATTCTTCAAATTGCCCCATATAGAGTGTGTCTGTGTGAGTGAGTGTGTGCCCAGTGATAGATTGGCGTCCTGTCCTGGGTCTATCTGCCCAGCGCCCGAGACGTTCTCCCCTGGATGGGCATGGGGAACCCCACCGCGACCCTAATAGAGGATAAAGCGGGAGATAATGAATGAATGAATAATTAAAATAAAGTGGCAGCACGGTGGCTTAGTGGTTAGCATGTTCTCCTCTCAGCACGGGTTTCCTCCCACAGTCCAAAAACATGGATCAAGTCAATTGAATTCTCCAAATTGCCCCATATAGAGTGTGTCTCTGTGAGTGAGTGTGTGCCCAGTGATAGATTGGCGCCCTGTCCTGGGTCTATCTGCTCAGCGCCCGAAACGTTCTCAAACGTTCTCTGAATCATTTTAATTGCTATTGTTTCATATAGAAAGAAGACCTTTTCAAGCCTGTCTTTTTTTTTTCCAAACGTGAGGATTCTTTGAGGAAAATGCTGACGGAGACAGATGTTATCGACTGGAAGCACTACACCAGTTTAGGTAATTATCTATAAGGTCTCATAAGAAACAGAGCATCATTACTTTTATCATATCCAAAACAGGCGGCACGGTGGCTTAGTGGTTAACACGTTCTCATCTCAGCACTAGGGATTCCCGGTTCGAATCCCCATCTGGTTGGAGTTTCCATGTTCTCCCCGTGTCCGTGTGGGTTTCCTCCGGGTTCTCCGGTTTCCTCCCACAGTCCGAAACCATGGGATGCTCTAAATGTGTGTGAGTGAGTGTGTTCTCAGAAATAGATTGGTGCCCCGTCCTGGGAGTATCTGTCCAGAACCTTCTCTCCTTCATCGCCATGGCCCTTGAACTCCACCCTAGTGGAGAATTAAATGGAAAATAATGAATAGATGGATTATCCATCCATTCCATCCATTATCTTCCGCTTCATCCTATATTAGGGTTCCCCATGCCCATCCAGGGGAGAACATCTCAGGCGCTGGGCAGATACACCCAGAACAGGGCGCCAATCCATCACTGGGCACACACTCATTCACACACACATACACACTCTATATGGGGCAATTTGGAGAATTCAATTGACTTGATCCATGTTTTTGGACTGTGGGAGGAAACCGGAGAACCCGGAGGAAACCCACATGGACACGGGGAGAACAAGGATGGAGATTCGAACCGGGAATCCCTAGTGCTGAGAGGAGAACATGCCAACCACTAAACCACCGTGCCGCCCTATAGATGGAATATATTCAAGATATTACTATACTGGCGGCTTAGTGGTTAGCACGTTCTCCTCTCAGCGCTAGGGATTCCCGGTTCGAATCCCCATCTGGGTGGAGTTTCCATGTTCTCCCCGTGTCTGCGTGGGTTTCCTCCGGGTTCTCCGGTTTCCTCCCACAGTCCAAAAACATGGATCAAGTCAATTGAATTCTCAAAATCTTCCCATATAGAGTGTGTCTGTGTGAGTGAGTGTGTGCCCAGCGATGGATTGGCGTCCTGTCCTGGGTGTAACTGCCCAGCGCCTGAGACGTTCTCCCCTGGATGGGCATGGGGAACCCTCACGTGACCCTAATAGAGGATAAAGCGGGAGATAATGAATGAATGAATATTACTATACTTATACAAAATTCATTCAGATATTTGACATCTTTTAAATTATTTCTAGGTTTTGATTTGTGCCATGAAGAGATGCTACAGAATGAAGCTAAAATACGAGGCGTTACCTTCAAGAAGGAAGCTGTGTGTCACATGCTGACCCTGACTGATGTGTCAAAACTCACCGCTCCCTGGTAAATTATTTATTGCTTTGATTTACAAGTTTTTAATCCGAAGGTTTTTAATCTTAATCTATACATTCTGTAATGTAAATGATGCAAGAATTTGCTTAATTTAGTTGGGGTGAGGTGGCACGATGGCTTAGTGGTCGGCACGTTCTCCTCCAGGTTCGAATCCCCATCTGGGTGGAGTTTCCATGTTCTCCCCGTGTCCGCGTGGGTTTCCTCCGGTTTCTCCGGTTTCCTCCCACAGTCCAAAAACATGGATCAACTTAATTGAGTTCTCCAAATTGCCCCATATAGAGTGTGTCTGTGTGAGTGAGTGTGTGCCCAGCGATGGATTGGCGCCCTGTCCTGGGTCTTTCTGCCCAGCGCCCGAAACGTTCTCACCTGGATGGTCATGGGGAACGCCCCCGCGACCCTAATAGAGGATAAAGCGGAAGATAATGGATGATGAATGAATGAATGAATAGTTGGGGTGACTTTATTAACGATAACACACACCTCTTCACGTTACACATTAGTTAAAACTGTTCATAATCTGCATTCCATAATTTGGCCACTAGATGGCAGGAATTGATTGAGAGAGAAACCGGAAACCTGTCAATTAACAATCAGAGTTTACAAAAAAATAAAATAAAATAAAGAAGAGGGAACTGTAAACAAACGAGGTGTTCATGGCTCCTGCTGGAGGCCTTATAGACGAGTTGAGACGAGAATTTAAAAATGTAAGGAACAGATTTAAGTCACTGGAACAACAACATCAAACTCCACAAGACATCTGAAAGGTTTGTTTAGTTTACTTTAACCATCAATTATCAACCATCAATATATATATATATATATAGCAGTAGAAGAATTTAAAAAAATGTTGGAAACAGATTTAAGCCACTGGAACAACAACATCAAACTCCACAAGGCATCTGAAAGGTTTGTTTAGTTTACTTTAACCATTTAACCATCAATTATCAACCATCAGTACAGATTATATATATATATATATATATATATATATATATATATATATATATATATATGCGGCACGGTGGCTTAGTGGTTAGCATGTTTTCCTCTCAGCACTAGGGATTCCCAGTTCGAATCCCCATCTGGGTGGAGTTTCCATGTTCTCCCCGTGTCCGCGTGGGTTTCCTCCGCGTTCTCCGGTTTCCTCCCACAGTCCAAAAACATGGATCAAGTCAATTGAATTCTCCAAATTGCCCCATATAGAGTGTGTCTGTGTGAGTGAGTGTGTACCCAGCGATGGATTGGCGCCCTGTCCTGGGTGTATCTGCTCAGCGCCCGAGACGTTCTCCCCTGGATGGGCATGGGGAACCCCACCGTGACCCTAATAGAGGATAAAGCGGGAGATAATGAATGAATATATATATATATATATATATATATATATATATATATATATATATATATATATATATATATATATAATGTTCCAGCTCCGGTCTCTAAATTTATCTTGAAGCAGTTGGTGTTCACTTTACAAAACAAAAATAATATCACTTCTAATTTGTTCTAGATTGAATTTTTGTTTTTCAAGCTCAAGAACAAAGAAATTGTCAGGTGTTTTTTTTAGTAAAATAATCCATAGAGGTCCTTAGAAGTCAAACCCTCATTGTATCAACCCTTTGCTATATTATTTGTAATTTGCCCTATTTGTAATTCACTAATTATAATATATATACAGTATATATATATATATATATATGCATATATAATGAGCGAACCAGCGATAGAGAGAGAGAGAGAGAGATAAATGTGCAATTTTCAAGCGTGAATATATTTTTGAATCTGCGTTCTATAATTTGGCCAATATAAGATGGCAGTATTTAATTGTTAGAGAAGCCGGAGGCCTGTCGCTCTGCAGTCAGTGTCGGCTTCAAAAACGTCGCGGAAGAGCAGTTTATTAACGTTTATGCTTTTAATAAACGCGTTTGAATCAAATTTGGCTTTTTTTATTATCGTGCGTTTGTAATCGTTTTCTAAAAGCAATAAGACTCAATTGACCTTGATCCATGTTTTTGGACTGTGGGAGGAAACCAGAGAACCCGGAGGAAACCCACGCGGACACGGAGAGAACATGGAAACTCCACCCAGATGGGGATTCGAACCGGGAATCCCTAGCGCTGAGAGGAGAACGTGCTAAACCACTAAGCCACCGTGTCGCCCTGATCAAAATCCGTTCTCCAAAAATTAGGAAAACGAAATCAGCCATCCGGCGGCACGGTGGCTTAGTGTTTAGCATGTTCTCCTCTCACCACTAGGGATTCCCGGTTCGAATCCCCATCTGGGTGGAGTTTCCATGTTCTCCCCGTGTCTGCGTGGGTTTCCTCCGGGTTCTCCGGTTTCCTCCCAAAGTCCAAAAACATGGATCAAGTCAATTGAATTCTCCAAATTGCCCCATATAGAGTGTGTCTGTGTGAGTGAGTGTGTGCCCAGTGATAGATTGGCGCCCTGTCCTGGGTCTATCTGCCCAGTGCCCGAGATGTTCTCCCCTGAATGGGCATGGGGAACCCCACCGCATGTCTGTGCAGTCCGGCCTCAAGCAGCAATTATATATGAAAATAAAATGAATCTAACGACATCATTAACTTAATAGATATGAAAATTCATTCCAGTTCTCTTTTATTCTTTATAGGAAAAGCATTAACGTGTCTTCTCTCAGTGAGTCTCATATAGCTCTGGTCAATTCCACCTGGAAGTTTAACAGAGGTGATTTTAGTGAACGGATGATCCGTAACATGATCATGAACCATCCATCCCGATGTGTGCTGGACTCCGGGGGTCAGCCGGTTTCTTGGATCCTGACTTATTCTTCCTGTGCTATGGGAATGCTGTACACGGTTCCAGAGCATCGAGGGAAAGGTTACGCCAAAGCGCTGGTCACTATAATGGCGAAACAGTTGTATTCAGAAGGTTTTCCAGTGTACTGCTTCATTGAAGAAGAAAATCAGTTGTCCTACAGACTGTTTTCTAGTTTAGGTTTCACGGAGGATCCGTCTTACAGGTGCGCTTGGTTCCAAATCAATTAGACGGGGCTGAAGAAATGATTTTAATATTTCGATCAGGATTGTTTCCATTGTCTTGTCTCGTCAGGATTGTCTTAATTAATATTATAGGCATTAGGCAGCTCGGTGGATCAGTTGTTTGGCTGTCAATATAAAGGTTGTGGGTTCAAATGTGGGTCCTTGAGCAAGGCCCTTATCCCTCATTGCTCCAGCGATGCTGTAGGCAACCCTGTGCTCACTTTGTAAGTCGATTTGGATGATTACTAAATGTAATATTAGAACATTAACGGAAAATAGTTTGTAATGAATTGCATGACATGATGTGTTGCTTTTATACATGAAATCTGATAAAACATTTATTATTAGTATTTGTCATCCTTAACATTGCTATAACTTTCTTTTCTTAATATTTGATTATATTCTGGGTGGCACGGTGGCTTAGTGGTTGGCATGTTCTCCTCTCAGCACTAGGGATTCCCGGTTCGAATCCCCATCTGGATGGAGTTTCCATGTTCTCCCCATGTCCGCGTGGGTTTCCTCCGGGTTCTCCGGTTTCCTCCCACAGTCCAAAAACATGGATCAAGTCAATTGAATTCTCCAAATTGCCCCATATAGAGTGTGTCTGTGTGAGTGAATGTGTGCCCAGCGATGGATTGGCGCCCTGTCCTGGGTCTAACTGCCCAGCGCCCGCGACGTTCTGCCCTGGATGGGTATGGAGAACCCCATCGTGACCCTAATAGAGGATAAAGAGGAAGATAATGGATGAATGAATGAATGAATAAATAAAAATAATATATCCCCTAGACCTTGGTGGCTATTTGCCCCATATAGAGTGTGTCTGTGTGAGTGAGTGTGTGTCCAGAGATAGATTGGCGCCCTGTCCTGGGTGTATCTACCCAGCGCCTGAGACGTTCTCCCCTGGATGGGCATGGGGAACACCTAACTGCCCTAGTAGAGGATAAAGCGGAAGATAATGGATGGATGGATGTACCTTATGCATTTTCTGCTTCACCATTTTATTAAAAGCTCTTTCTAAAAAAATAGGTTAATGATTATGAAAAATAATTGTTTGCTGATTTTAACATTTAAAATGATTATCGTTGGGTGTTCCAGTTGAACTGTAAGATGTAGTCACCTAATAGTCATCTGCATACACACCCCGCTAGGTACAAGTTAGCTGCTTTTAAAAACAACTTATAAGCATAAACACAATGTCATTTCTGTGGAACAGAAATGCCCAAAGCTGGGGGTCACTTGAACTTTCGTAGTTTGGAAATTAAAATTCATGAGCATAGATTTTCGATATGATGACATTCATTCATCCATTCATTATCTCCCGCTTTATCCTCTATTAGGGTCGTGGTGGGGTTCCCCATGCCCATCCCATGCAGAACGTTTCAGGCGCTGGGCAGATACACCCAGGACAGGGCGCCAATCCATCCCTGGGCACACACTCACTCACACATACACACTCTATATGGGGCAATTTGGAGAATTCAATTGACTTGATCCATGTTTTTGGACTGTGGGAGGAAACCGGAGAACCCGGAGGAAACCCACGCAGACAAGGGGAGAACATGGAAACTCCACCAGATTGAGATTCGAACCGGGAATCCCTAGCGCTGAGAGAACATGCTAACCACTAAGCCACCGTGCCGCTGTAAGGCACCATTGTAGTGTAAATTAGTTTTTATAAATGCATTTAAATCATCAAAAATCATAAAAGAATTAACATTTTGTTTTAAATGAAATATTTAATTTGGGGAAGGCGTAGGCTTGTGGTTAAGAAAGCGACCTTGTGACCCGAAAGTTGTAGCTCAGTGGTTGGGGTGTTGGGCTGTTAATCTGAAAATCGTGGATTCAAATCCCAGGTCCACTGAAGTTCCATCCATCCATTTATTATCTTCAGCTTTATCCTCTATTAGGGTCACGGGGGGGTTCCCCATGCCCATCCAGGGGAGAACTCGGGCGCTGGGCAGATACACCCAGAACAGGACGCCAATCTATCACTGGGCACACACTCACTCACTCACACAGACACACTCTATATGGGGCAATTTGGAGAACTCAATTCACTTGATCCATGTTTTTGGACTGTGGAAGGAAACCGGAGAACCCGGAGGAAACCCACACGGACACGGGGAGAACATGAAAACTCCACCCAGATTAAGATTCGAACTGGGATTTCCTAGCGCTGAGAGGAGAACGTGCTAACCACTAAACCCAAAATTGCTATTATAGATGTTTTCTTGGAGACCTCGCCCAAAGCATTATTATTTTCACCCTTTATTTTCATCACGATGTAAAACTCATCATTGCATCATTCAAAATCAAATGGTTTACAGTTTCATTGGATATATCATGGAACTCATTTGCAGTCATGTGCTATCAATGCCCCCTTTTAAAGCAATCGCTCTAATTAAATTAGTGAGGGTGCTGACGGAATAAATAAAGGGATAAGCACTATATTTGTTTCTAAGATTCATTCATTCATTATCTCCCGCTTTATCCTCTATTAGGGTCGCGGTGGGGTTCCCCATGCCCATCCAGGGGAGAACGTTCAGGGTGCTGGGCATCTAGACCCAGGACAGGACGCCAATCTATCACTGGACACACACTCACTCACACAGACACACTCTATATGGGGCAATTTTGAGAATTCAATTGACTTGATCCATGTTTTTGGACTGTGGGAGGAAACCAGAGAACCTGGAGGAAACCCACGTGGACACGGGGAGAACATGGAAACTCCACCCAGATTGGGATTCGAACCGGGAATCCCTAGCGCTGAGAGGAGAACATGCTAACCACTAAGCCACCGTGCCGCCCCAGACACACTCTATATGGGGCAAATTGGAGAACACAATTGACTTGATCCACATTTTTGGACTGTGGGAGGAAACCAGAGAACCCGGAGGAAACCCACGTGGACACGGGGAGAACATGGAAACTCCACCCAGATTGGGATTCGAACCAGGAATCCCTAGCGCTGAGAGGAGAACATACTAACCACTAAGCCACCGTGCCACCAGCATGTTACTCCCTTTTGTGCAATTCTGCACAGTTATGCTATTAGAACGTACCCAAATACCATGTTGCCTTAATGTTAGCTTTATTAAAAATGGAAACTCGGCACAAAAAATATAATAAAAAATATAAACTCCATGAAAGTGAGTGAAAATTGGTAGAAAAGCTGGATTCCGTGTGAAACTTCCCACACACAGACATTACACTTCTGTTTTTGGTCTTCTCCCTAAATACCTGAAGTAGAAATGTATGTTTATATGGGATTATATCACACTGCGCTATCCTAAAAGAATAGGGTGGATGATCACAGACGATCCTGAAAGAATTTCGAGCGGCTGAGTCATTGGGTGTCAGCGAGTGGGATAAACAATAACAATAAGAGGAGTTAGAACAGGTTAGAACAGGAATCTAAAGCTTAAGCAATGCCTTTAATTAGTGGGATCTGCAGCCTCGGCATTATAAACAACATGAGAACTTGCAGAGTATGAATTTATTTTATTCTGCACACTGTGAGTCTGAAGGATTCGAACCCACACATACAAACACACTCTATAAAGGGGGGATTTTTAGCATCCAATTTACCTTGAATCCATGTTTTTGGACTGTGGGAGGAAACCGGAGAACCCGGAGGAAACCCACGCAGACACGGGGAGAACATGGAAACTCCACTGAGATTGGGATTGAACCTTAATCCCAAACCCTGAGAGGCAAACGTGTTGGGCCAATGGGCTGCTTGGTAAAAGTCCATCCATCCATCCATCCATTATCTTCCACTTTATCCTATATTAGGGTCACGGTGGGGTTCCCCATGCCCATCCAGGGGAGAACGTCTCGGGCGCTGGGCAGATACACCCAGGACAGGACACCAATCTATTGCTGGGTACACTCAATCATACAAACACACACACTCTATATGGGGCAATTTGGAGAACTCAATTGACTTGATCCATGTTTTTGGACTGTGGGAGGGAACCGGAGAACCCGGAGGAAACCCACGCAGACACGGGGAGAAGATGGAAACTCCACCAGATTGAGATTCGAACTGGGAATGCCTAGTGCTGAGAGGAGAACATGCCAACCACTAAGCCACCGTGCCACCACATGCCCCATGACATCCTTATTTTCTATATGTTATATGGCGTGATGAATTTCCTAAAAACATATCATATTAGGGTCGCGGTGGGGTTCCCCATGCCCATCCAGGGGAGAACGTCTCAGGCGCTGGGCAGATACACCCAGGACAGGGCGCCAATCTATTGCTGGGTACACTCAATCACACAAACACACACACTCTATATGGGGCAATTTGGAGAATTCAATTGGCTTGATCCATGTTTTTGGACTGTGGGAGGAAACCGGAGAACTCGGAGGAAACCCACACGGACACGGGGAGAACATGGAAACTCCACCCAGATGGGGAATCGAAACGGGAATCCCTAATGCTGACAGGAGAACATGCCAACCACTAAGCCACCGTGCCGCCCACCCTGGTAAAAGTCATTCTTTATTTATTTTAAACCAATTTGTGTGATAAAATGTGATTGAATAGCAATAATTCTGTAATCACCAGACAGGGAAGGGGTCACCTCCCAGATTGCATATAGATGTGGGCCACTTCTGACACTATTGACCTACTGCAAGCACTGGGCAACTGCATGTGGGCCAAAGGTGGCCCTTATATGAAAACATTTAAATGGCCTACATGTCCCAAAACACATCTAAACCACGTTTGGCCAGAATTATGTTGCTATCTTGGTGGTCATGTCCTTAAATCTGATTGGCCGAGCTGTTTGTCCAACTGTGACATTATTGACCATAACATACCTCTGAGTGCTTCACATTTGTATCAATGTGTGATATACAATACATTATTTTAAATCATGTACCATTAATGGAAATACCAATTAATATAAACGGTGAGCCGATTCCCGATGACCTCAAAAAGTCTGTTTTTGCCAAAATGTAAAGCCAGACGCCGGACACGGGTCACTTGTTTAAAAAAGAATGCGAATCATCCAGACAGACAAATCTGATCAGAGCAACGAATCCGAAGAGAACAATGAGACTTGTGATGTCAATGCAGCTTTATACATCTACACTGAATGAACTTTTTACAGCTGGATTATATTCATTCATTCATTATCTTCCACTTTATCCTCTATTAGGGTCGCGGTGGGGTTCCCCATGCCCATACAGGGGAGAACTTTTCAGGCGTTGGGCAGATAGACCCAGAACAGGACACCAATCTATCGCTGGACACTCACTCACTCACACAGACACACTCTATATGGGGCAATTTGGAGAACTCAATTGACTTGATCCATGTTTTTGGACTGTGGCAGGAAACCGGAGAACCCGGAGGAAACCCACGTGGACACAGGGAGAACATGGAAACTCCGCTGGATAATATATACAGTATATATATAGGGTGGCACGGTGGCTTAGTGGTTAGCACGTTCGCCTCTCAGCGCTAGGGATTCCCGGTTCGAATCCCCATCTGGGTGGAGTTTCCATGTTCTCCCCATGTCTGCGTGGGTTTCCTCCGGGTTCTCTGGTTTCCTCCCACAGTCCAAAAACATGGATCAAGTCAATTGAGTTCTCAAAATTGCCCCATGTGGAGTGTGATTGTGTGGGTGGGTGTGTGTCCAGCGATGGATTGGCGCCCTGTCCTGGGTCTATCTGCCCGGCGCCCGAGACGTTCTCCCCTGGATGGGCATGGAGAACCCCCCATGACCCTAGAAGAGGATAAAGCGGAAGATAATGGATGGATGGATGGATGGTGGCACGGTGGCTTAGTGGTTGGCATGTTCTCCTCTCAGCGCTATGTATTCCTGGTTCGGATCCCAATCTGGTGGAGTTTCCATGTTCTCCCCGTGTCTGCGTGGGTTTCCTCCGGGTTCTCTGGTTTCCTCCCACAGTCCAAAAACATGGATCAAGTCAATTGAGTTCTCAAAATTGCCCCATGTGGAGTGTGATTGTGTGGGTGGGTGTGTGTCCAGCGATGGATTGGCGCCCTGTTCTGGGTCTATCTGCCCGGCGCCCGAGACGTTCTCCCCTGGATGGGCATGGGGAACCCCACCGCGACCCTAGTAGAGGATGAAGCGGGAGATAATGAATGAATGAAAGGGTCGCAGTGGGGTTCCCCATGCCCATCCAGGGGAGAACATTTCGGGCGCTGGGCAGATACACCCAGGACGGGGCGCCAGTCTATCGCTGGGCACACACTCACTCACACACACACTCTAAATGGGGCAATTTGGAGAACTCAATTGACTTGATCCATGTTTTTGGACTGTGGGAGGAAACCGGAGAACCAGGAGGAAACCCACGCGGACACAGGGAGAACATGGAAACTCCGCTGGATTATATATATATATATGTATGGCAGCACGGTGACTTAGTGGTCAGCACGTTTGCCTCTCAGCACTAGGGATTAGCATGTTCTCCCCGTGTCTGTGTGGGTTTCCTCCGGGTTCTCCGGTTTCCTCCCACAGTCCAAAAACATGGATCAAGTCAATTGAGTTCTCCAAATTGCCCCATATAGAGTGTGTCTGTGTGAGTGAGTGTGTGCCCAGCTATAGATTGGCGTCCTGTCCTGGGTCTATCTGCCCAGCGCCCGAAACGTTCTCCCCTGGATGGGCATGGGGAACCCCCCCGCGACCCTAATAGAGGATAAAGCGGAAGATAATGAATGGATGGACAGTCCAGTCCAGTTTAAACAAGGAACCAAGGACAGGTTTATTGGTATTAACTGGGAGAGTACCTTAAATCAATCCTTCAGGTCCAGGTTTCCACCGACACACACAGTCTTTACAGTTTCCAGAAGCCATGATTTGTAGTCACGCTCTTCGAGGGCATTGCTAGAGCTTTGAACTCCTGTCTCAACTTGTTGCAACTCATATTATTATCTTTATCTTACCTGCCTGCACCCAATGACTAGCTCGACACTAAATTCTGAGAACTGCGAGGGATGAGGACGATCATCCAGCCCTTTCATTAGGCCACAGTGTTGAGTGTTATCATATAAACATACATTTCTACAGGGATTTGGAAATAAGACGCAAACATCCTGTGAAAGTTTGATTACTGGGTATGTCAAGCTTTACAAAGGTATCATTAACCCCACCTTCCCCATGCCCATCCAGTGGAGAACGCCTTGGGCGCTGGGCAGATACACTCAGAAGAGGACACCAATCTATCACTGGGCACACACTCACTCACACAGACACACTCTATATGGGGCAATTTGGAGAACTCAATTGACCTGATCCATGTTTTTGGACTGTGGGAGGAAACCGGAGAACCCAGAGGAATCCCACGGGGACATGGAGAGAACTCAGATTGGGATTCGAACCGGGAATCCCTAGTGCTGAGAGGAGAACATGCTGTATTAGGGTCACAGAGGAAACCCACGAGGACACGGGGAGAACATGGAAACTCCACCCAGATTGGGATTCGAACCGGGAATCCCTAGTGCTGAGAGGAGAACATGCTAACCACTAAGCCACCGTGCCATATAGATATACAATTACAAACTGTAGACCAGGGGTGTCCACACTTTTCTGGCCCGAGATGTACTTTTCCATTGTATAGGTCATCGAGATCTACCCGGGTCAATCTTTATTTTTCATTCATTCATTATCACCCACTTTATCCTCTATTAGGGTCGCGGGGGGGGGGGGGGGGGACACCAATCCATCACTGGACACACTCCATCCAGGACAGGACACCAATCCATCACTGGACACACACTCACTCACACACTGACACATTCTATATGAGGCAATTTGGAGAACTCAATTGACCTGATCCATGTTTTTGGACTGTGGGAGGAAACCGGAGAACCCGGAGGAAAGCCACGCAGACACGGGGAGAACATGGAAACTCCACTGAGATTGGGATTAAACCTTAATCCCAAGCCCTGAGAGGCAAACGTGTTGGTCCAATGGGCTGCTTGGTAAAAGTCCATCCATCCATTCATTAGCTTCCGCTTTATCCGATATTAGGGTCACGGAGGAAACCCACGAGGACATGGGGAGAACATGGAAACTCCACCCAGATTGGGATTCGAACCGGGAATCCCTAGTGCTGAGAGGAGAACATGCTAACCACTAAGCCACCGTGCCATACAGATGGACTTTACTTTTACAATTACAGACTGAGGCGGAACGGTGGCTTAGTGGTTAGCATGTTCTCCTCTCAGCACTAGGGATTCCCGGTTCGAATCCCCATTTGGGTGGAGTTTCCATGTTCTCCCCATGTCTGCGTGGGTTTCCTCCCACAGTCCAAAAACATGGATCAAGTCAATTGAGTTCTCCAAATTGCCCCATATAGAGTGTGTGTCTGTGTGAGTGAGTGTGTGCCCAGCGATGGATTGGCGTCCTGTCCTGGGTGTATCTGCCTGAGATGTTCTCCCCTGGATGGGCATGGGGAACCCCACCGCGACCCTAATAGAGGATAAGGTGGGAGATAATGAATGAATGAATGAATGAATGAATTACAGACTGTAGTTCATCTGTGTTCTTGAATTTGTGTGGTGGATTGTTTCAGTTCTGCAGGAAATCCAGTGCCGCAATGCGGCTGTAGTTTCAGTTCTCCACCTCGGTGACACTGCTGGGATAGGAATAATGCACCGACCAAATAATATCTGCCCTGTGGTGGAACCATTGGAAACCTGACCATTACAGTTAGTCATTTAGACACCTTTATCCAAAGTATCCTGACTGGTTTTAGCACAGAGCACAACGTCAGCCACACTGGACCAATGAGGGTTAAGGGCCTTGCTGAAGGACCCACAGTGGGAACTTGGGGACCTGGGATTTAAACCCACAACCTTCAGATTGATAGCCCAACACCCTAACCACTCAGCTATCATGGTCCTATGGTACTAATGGGGTCTGACCATTAGAGAACAGAGTAAAGAGGACACAGTATGTACTGTGGTCCACAATCAGATGAACTACAGTCTGGAATTTTAGAATTACAAAGTCCATCTTTAGAGGAAGTGGAACTGAGAACATGAATGATAGGTTGACCAAAGAGGGGGATGTCCAAACTTTTGTCTGGTACTGTATACTGATGTTAGGAATTAGAATAATTCCAAGCCTTGACCTAAACCAACATGTACCTGATGGACACCACCATCTTTAGGGTGATTTAGACCTACTTCTTATCTGATATACTTTTAAAGCTTAATACGAAGGGTGGCACGGTGGCTTAGTGGTTGGCATGTTCTCCTCTCAGCGCTAGGGTTACCCGGTTCGAATCCCCATCTGGGTGGAGTTTCCATGTTCTCCCCGTGTCCACGTGGGTTTCCTCCAGGTTCCTCCCACAGTCCAAAACCATGGATCGAGGTCACATGGAAACATCTGATGCTCTTATTCTGCAGTTTTGTGCAGATGCCCTTTTTAAATTCTAAACCAACCAAACAGACTTAATTTTGTGATATATATATATAAGAAAGTAAGGTATTCCCCAAGGTTTGGTATTAGGAATCCTCATGAATTCCAAGTGTAGGGTTAATGCCATAATATTTACATATAAATGATAAAGTACACACAGGGGAATTTGTCCTCCACATTTAACCCATCACACACATATTTACACACACTGGTGAAGTGAGCACACGTGCCCGGAGCGGTGGGCAGCCTTGAATACTGCGCCCGGGGCAATTGGGGTTAGGTGCCTTCAGCCATAATACTTGGTGGGACTGGGAATCGAACCAGAGACCTTCAGGTCACAAGCCTATGACATATACCATATGACCAAAACTTTTGGGACATCTTCACATTACACCAATAGGAGCTTTATAAGACTTCTCCATTAGAGCTGAGCTTAATGCACCAATGGGCATTTTAACCACTTCATCCAGAACATTTATGGGGTTGAATACTGATGTTGGTTGACAGGACACGTTCTCCTCTCAGCGCTAGGGATTCCCGGTTGGAATCCCCATCTGGGTGGAGTTTCCATGTTCTCCCCGTGTCTGCGTGGGTTTCCTCCGGGTTCTCCGGTTTCCTCCCACAGTCCAAAAACATGGATCAAGTCAATCGAGTTCTCCAAATTACCCCATATAGAGTGTGTCTGTGTGAGTGAGTGTGTGCCCAGTGATGGATTGGCGCCGTCCTGAGTCTATCTGCCCAGCGCCCGAGACGTTCTCCCCTGGATGGGCATGGGGAACCCCACCGCGACCCTTTTTTATAAAGAGCTTTTAATAAAATGATGAATAATACATAAGGTACATTCATCCATCCATTATCTTCCGCTTTATCCTCTACTAGGGTCACGGGCGGGGGCAGTTAGGTGGTCCCCATGCCCATCCAGGGGAGAACGTCTCAGGCGCTGGGTAGATACACCCAGGACAGGGCGGCATTCTATCGCTGGACACACACTCACTCACACAGACACACTCTATATCGGGCAAATAGCCACCAAGGTCTAGAGGATATATTTATTTATTTATAGAGTGTCTGTGTGAGTGAGTGTGTGCCCAGTGATGGATTGGCGCCCTGTCCTGGGTGTATCTGCCCAGCGCCCGAGACGTTCTCCCCTGGATGGGCATGGGGAACCCCACCGCGACCCTAATAGGGGATAAAGCGGGAGATAATGAATGTTTTAGTGACCGTGTGAGCCAGGCCCACCCAGCCATGGCACTTGCTTTGCCATTGGGGTTGCCATGGTCTTCCCTTAAGCATGTCCAAGTTGCCCAGTCTTTCAGATTTGCTCAGGCTTTTTAAGGGAAGGGAGAAGGACAAATAATTTAAGGAATTACTTGCACTATGAGCACTCTAGAACATTCACTATTCAATACATTCACACAATATATACATATGCCAATTTCAGTTTTGCACTTTTGTTCTTTATTGTTCCATTACTGCACTGGTTCATCGTAATTGCATTTATTTGTTCTTATTTTATTGCTGCCTACCTACAAAGACGGTGCTTTGAAATTCCAACAGATCTTAGTATGAGTAAAATCTTAGTACCAGTCTCAGAATGGCAACGATTTGACCAGAATGTAAATAATCTGCAGTTAAAGATGAATGTCTAACAAACATCAAACTTGCTTTTAGCATTTTATTATCGGTTAGTTGCACGGCTGTCATACAGGTAAACAAACCAGGTGTATTAAAAACATATAACTTTAAAAAAAAAAGGTTTAAAACCTTTGAAGGTGATTCCATCAACATTATTAATAAGAGATAAGTGTATTTATCGCTTGGAAAACGTAGCAAACGTTCTGCAGGTTAACGTGTTTCAGTAACAGTACTGTTCCTATTGAGGTTGCTAAATAGACTGGCTTTAAGCTTGCTAGAGAGATGAGCTCTACATGCAGGTGTTGTCAACAAGCTTGCGCCTGTTCAACCAAGGCTGGCTCCAAACAGAAAACTTGCATTGTTGAACCTTGGAAAAAAAAAAAATCAGATACACTTAAATCAACGGACGTTCTAACAGATCATACACAGTATGTGCGTCTTATCTCAACTCACCGGTGTCGCAGTTGGTTCCGTATTATCGACACACACCTCGGCACCCTTTCTGCAAGAAGTCCTGGCCATCTCAACGGTGAAGATGTACTTAATGCCAGCTACCACCTAGACAAATTTAAATGTAATTATTCATCAAGTTAAAATCGATGAGGCGGCACGGTGGCTTAGTGGTTAGCATGTTCTCCTCTCGGCGCTAGGGATTCCCGGTTCGAATCCCCATCCGGGTGGAGTTTCCATGTTCTCCCCGTGTCCCGGGTTGCCTTCGGGTTCTCCGGTTTCCTCCCACAGTCCAAAAACATGGCTCAAGTCAATTGAGTTCTCCAAATTGCCCCATATAGAGTCTGTCTGTGTGTGTGAGTGAGTGTCCAGTGATAGATTGGTGTCCTGTCCTGGGTGTATCTGCCCAGCGCCCGAAACATTCTCCCCTGGATGGGCATGGGGAACCAATAGGCATTTTAACCACTTTATCCAGAACATTTATGGGGTTGAATACTGATGTTGGTTGACAGGGTGCGGCCTATCATTTTCCTCAATATGTTTTAGTGAGGGCGGCACGGTGGCTTGGTGGTTAGCATGTTCTCCTCTCAGCACTAGGGATTCCCGGTTCGAATCCCCATCCGGGTGGAGTTTCCATGTTCTCCCCGTGTCCGCATGGGTTTCCTCCGGGTTCTCCGGTTTCCTCCCACAGTCCAAAAACATGGCTCAAGTCAATTGAATTCTCCAAATTGCCCCACATAGAGTCTGTCTCTGTGTGTGAGTGTGTGCCCAGTGATGGATTGGCGCCCGTCCTGGGTGTATCTGCCCAGCGCCCGAAACGTTCTCCCCTGGATGGGCATGGGGAACCCCACCACGACCCTAATAGAGGATAAAGTGGAAGATAATGGATGGAGTTTATACAGGAATTTTTTTATGGGTCAGTTTGCATTTGAGTTACATGACTTGGTTCTATTTGGATGTGAATTCTGAGCATTACAGATTAGCCATTGTCAGCTGTGTAGGTTAACTTGTGATATAATCAATTTCAATGAATACAGTACTGGTCAAAGGTTTGGAAACACCTACTTTTCAGTTCCACTTACTGTAAAGATGGACTTTGTAGTTCGACAATTTCAGTTTGTTGTTTTGATAGTAAATTCTGGGTATTTTGCAAACTGTTAAAAACAAGGTTGAGGACTTATACCCAGCTTAATATTTTGTTTAAGTGACTAGCTAGACGAATACTAGGCCTATTACAGGTTACACAAAGCCCTTATTGTATACGGTCTTATGCAACAGTTCATGCACAGTCAGCACATTTTGGCCCAATTTCAAGGGGAAAACGAAAACTGCTGAGAGCTTTACAACTGTTTTGTACAGAAGTCTAAATAATAAGGTATTTTCTTACAATCTATAGACTTTGTTCGAAGGGAATAAACATCAGTTAGCAGAAACTAACACCGTGTTTTTTTTCTGTAAAAGCAAGTTGAGGTCACATGTACAGATTACCATGTCTGGATTATTTTAATTCCCTTACAGCATAATAACCTTAGCAACACCCTGTGATTAAATGCCTACACACGCAGTTTTAATGTCCTCTTTTCAGTTCTCTAAAACAACAAGCCCTGACTTTTACTGCAGAAACACAGTGTAACAAACAATGCGACTTCATCTTTGTTATTAAATAGTGTTACGTTCTGGGAAGACGTTCTACTTTAATAAACATTCGCTTTAAAATTATAGAGATTAGAGTTTAGAACTGTGAAAGTTAACGAAGTGTTTTCATAATGATGTTTAGAAGGTAAAAGCAGGACGGTACGGTGGCAAGGCTCGCCTCTAGGGGTTCGAATCCCAATCTGGGTGGAGTTTCCATGTTCTCCCCGTGTCCGCGTGGGTTTCCTCCGGGTTCTCCGGTTTCCTCCCACAGTCCAAAAAACATGGATCAAGGTCAACTGAATTCTGCGTGTGTTTGTGAGTGTGTGCCCAGCAATGAATTGGTGTCCTGTCCTGGGTGTATCTGCCCAGTGCCTGAAACGTTCTCCCCTGGATTGGTATGGGGAACCCCCCGCGACCCTAATAGAGGAAGATATGGATGAAGTTAACAACATACACAAAGAGACCCAAAGGGTGGAAGCTCTGTAGTCGAGGCTAGTTGGGCATGTCACCTCAGTGTTAGGGTGTTGTGCTTTCAAATCCCAGGTCCACTGAAGTTACCAAAGTGGGTTCTCGAGCAAGGTCCCTAACCCTAATTGTTTCAGCGGTGCTTTGGAAGTCCATCCATTATCTTCCGCTTTACCCACTATTAGGGTTGCGGGGAAGGGGACCCCTGCGTCTCGGGTGCTGGGAAGGACACACCCAGGACAGGACACCAATCTATCACTGGGCACACACCCAAACACACTCTATATGGGGCAATTTAGAGAAGTCAATTGACTTGATCCATGTTTTGGGGCTGTGGGAGGAAACCAGAGAACCCGGAGGAAACCCACGCGGACACGGGGAGAACATTGGGATTTGGGATTCGAACCGGGAATCCCTAGCGCTGAGAGGAGAACATGCCAACCACTAATGGATCCCAAAAAAGCAGAAGCGTCACGGAATCACAACGGGGGATGATTCTTCCCAAGTGTGACGCAGTTCTAAAGAACGTTGAAACTCTGACGTCACGACGAGTTTGTAACCCTTTTTTCGGATCTAAATCGTCGTACCTGCGTCTCGACGTTGACGACTTTGGAAACACGGCTGACGTAGATGTCGTTGGTCGCCTGGTTGTATTGGGACACGGCGAACTGCAGGGCCTCCGCGACGTGGGGGTCGTTCGGGTTCGCCAGGCGCGGGTTTCCCATCATTCCAGCGCTGGCCGCGGCCAAGAAGGCCAAAAGCAGGAGCGGTGCCATGAGCTTCAGGAACATTGTTAAGTAGCGTTGCGCTTCAGGTCGGTTTTTAATCGGAATTCAATCTCAGCTGAAGGAGCAGCAGTTATGTAAACAGGGTTTAAAGACGGCTATGAAGAAGGGCGTGGACGCAGCCGGACTCACCAATAGCGTGAGGACTAGTGGGCGGGGCCTAGTAGACTTCAGACAACAGAAGTCTTCCCACGCGCTTTCGTTAGCCAATCACAAGGCGGAATTGGGCCGTATTTTTTAGAATTATTTTTAATGGCAGCCAATCGTTTTCCCGTTGCCATGTCCGCCGCTTAGCAGAAAAAATGTATGGTGGAAGTATCTTCAACTTACTAAGATGTAATTCTGACTTAATACTTCAATAAATAGCATTTCAAACGTTGGATCTAAAAATGTAGCATAAATGTGGTATCATTACAAGAATTATTATTTAGAATTATTATTTAGAATTATTATTATTAATATTCATTCATTCATTATCTCTCGCTTTATCCTCTATTAGGGTCGCGGTGGGGTTCCCCATGCCCATCCAGGGGAGAACATCTCAGGTACTGGGCAGATAGACCCAGGACAGGGCGCCAATCCATCGCTGGGCACACACACACTCACACAGACACACTCTATATGGGGCAATTTGGAGAATTCAATTGACTTGATCCATGTTTTTGGACTGTGGGAGGAAACCGGAGAACCCGGAGGAAACCCACGCAGACAAGGGGAGGACATGGAAACTCCACCCAGATGGGGATTCGAACCGGGAATCCCTAGTGCTGAGAGGAGAACGTGCTAACCACTAAGCCACTGTGCCGCCATTGTACAAAAATATTCTATAGGGGGCATTTGTGGGCTTGTAACAAACCTTGTGACCTAAAGATTACCGGTTTGATTCCCGGTTCTACCGAGTATGACTAAAATGCCCTTGGGTAAGGCACCTGACCCCATTTACTCTCCGGACACATGTACAAGGCTGCCCACCTCTCCAGGCACCTGTGGATGGGTTAAATGTGGAGGTCAAGTTCTTATAGGGGCGTGCCGGTGGCTTAGTGGTTGGCATGTTCTCCTCTCAGTGCTAAGGATTCCCGGTTCGAATCCCCATCTGGGTGGAGTTTCCATGTTCTCCCCGTGTCTGCGTGGGTTTCCTCCGGGTTCTCCGGTTTCCTTCCACAGTCCAAAAACATGGATCAAGTCGATTGAATTCTCCAAATTGCCCCATATAGAGTGTGTCTATGTGAGTGAGTGTGTGCCCAGTGATAGATTGGCGCCCTGTCCTGGGTGTATCTGCCCAGCGCCCGAGACGTTCTCCCCTGGATGGGCATGGGGAACCCCACCCCGACCCTAATAGAGGATAAAGTGGAAGATAAAATGGATGGATGGAAGTTCTTTTAGGCAAAATAAATCACTTGATCACTTTTATATGCATGAGTGGGATATATGAGTAAAAAAAAAAAAACATTACACAGGGTAGCCAACATTTTGACGCATAAAACGCAGCATTGTAATTAGTTTATACAAAAGTATGAGAGAATCAAGGCTATTTTAATATAAAGAAACCTATAATACACAGTGATATCATTTAGATGGATACTAGCTGTTTCTTTTAATCAAAGAGAATCTGCATTCTGGGAATAATATCCCTTGAACACGTGTTTGTGCATTTAAACGAATCATTGTGTTGAATGGAACAGCCAAAGCTACCCACCTGCTGTTGGAAATCAACCACGTTCACAACCTGGCTGGTATACTCGCTCTGGCTTCTCTTGTTGTACTCAGCAATAGCAAAGTTCAGGGCTTCCTGAGCATCCTCATCGTCAAGATTTCCTTTGAATAAAGCCCCTGGAACAGCTTCAGTCACGGTCAGAATGGCCACCAAGAGTGGAACAGCAACCTTAAAGAACATGATTTCAGCTGAGTTATACAACCACAGTGGTTCTGTAACTCAACAACGTGAACATGTACTGTATATATAGGCAAATAATAATGGAGGTGTTGTCTATAATGTGGGGCAGGTTTAAATGGACATTTATTATTAGGAACTAAAAAAAAAAATGCTGCACTGTTCACTGATGTAATAGGTTTGTTCCTATGAATGCTGAATAAGCAAAATGCTGCAATAGTCAGATCCACCTGATAATGTGATGTAACTTATGGTCATCAAATGCTTATTTATGCTTCTTATAAATTATACATATATATATATATATATATATATATATATATATAGGCGGCCCGGTGGCTTAGTGGTTGGCACGTTCTCCTCTCAGCGATAGGGGTTCCCGGTTCGAATCCCCATCTGGGTGGAGTTGCCATGTTCTCCCCGTGTCCGCGTGGGTTTCCTCCGGGTTCTCCGGTTTCCTCCCACAGTCCAAAAATATGGATCAAGTCAATTGAATTCTCCAAATTGCCCCATATAGAGTGTGTCTGTGTGAGTGAGTGTGTGCCCAGCGATGGATTGGCGCCCTGTCCTGGGTCTATCTGCCCAGCGCCCGAAACGTTCTCCCCTGGATGGGCATGGGGAACCCCACCGCGACCCTAATGACCCTAATAGAGGATAAAGCGGAAGATAATGAATGAATGAATATATATATATATATATATATATATATAGGCTTAGTGGCTTAGTAGTTAGCATGTTCGCCTCTCAGCGATAGGGGTTCCCGGTTCGAATCCCCATCTGGGTGAAGTTTCCATGTTCTCCCTGTGTCCACATGGGTTTCCTCTGGGTTCTCCGGTTTCCTCCCACAGTCCAAAAACATGGATCAAGTCAATTGAATTCTCCAAATTCTGTACTGTGTGTGTATGTATATATATGTGTGTGTATGTATATGTATACACATGTATATATGCATCCATCCATTATCTTCTGCTTTAACCTATGGTAGGGTCGCGGGGGGGGGGTCCCCATGCCCATCCAGGGGAGAACGTTTCGGGTGCTGGGCAGATACACGCAGGACAGGGCGCCAATCTATCGCTGGGCACACACTCACTCACACACACACACACACTCTATATGGGGCAATTTGGAGAACTCAATTGACTTGATCCATGTTTTTGTTTTCTGGAGGAAACCCATGCGGACACGGGGAGAACATGGAAACTCCACCCAGATTGGGATTCGAACCGGGAATCCCTAGTGCTGAGAGGAGAACATGCTAACCACTAAGCCGCCCTATATATATAAATAATTTTTCATTACACCACATTCTTTTAAGGGTTGTGGGGGTTGCTGAAACCTGTCCCGAAGCTCATCTTATGAATTCTTTGTACGATTCTTTGAAAACTTGATGACACAGTATGTTGTTGGTTTTCGAATTAATTTCTTTAGCAGATGGTGGTTTTGCTGAACTGAGATTCCTTCAAAACTCATCTGCTGATAATGTCACTGTTTTTCCCAAGAATACTTCTGCAGTCAGAGCATTTATCAACAATAAATCCCAGATAGCATACAGATGGCGCCATCTTCTGGCTGTCATTGGGTACTGCAGGCCCACTGTCCACTGCATGTTAAGCAGAGATGGCCTTTATATCATGCTTAAATTATCTTTTGCTTAATGCTCTACTAGGGTCATGGGGGGGGGGGGGGGGGGGGGGGGGGAGGGGTGGGGGGGGGGGGGGGGGGGGGGGGGTTGATTTCCTTATCACATCCAGGGGAAAATGTTTCAGGTACTAGGTACACATACCCAGGACAGTGCGGCCATCCATCGCTGAGCACGCACACTTTATAGGGGCAATTTAGATCGGGGTTTCATTTGTTCAGTTGTGTGAATCAATTCTAGTCCTTGTAGTTATACAATACGAACTGTAGTCCATCTGTTTGTGGAATAGAATACATACGGTGTACATCCCCTTTATTCTGTTCTAATGGTCAGAACCCCAATAGTATCACCACAGAGCAGGGATTATTTGCTTGGTGCATTATTCCTATCCCGGCAGTGTCACTGAGGTGTTTAAATGCTGCACTAAAACCCCCCTCACCACATCAGTGTCACTGCAGAACTGACAATAAACAATCCACCACCCAAATGATACCTGTTCTGTGATGTCCTGATCAATACAGAACAGAGAACCAACAGGGGACAAAGAAAATAGATGGACTACAGTCTGTAATTCTAAAACTACAAAGTCCATATAAATGGTAGGTGGAGGAAATGGATAATATAGCAAGGAGGGGGCATTTCCAAATGTTTGAGGAGTACTGTATTACTTACCCTTTAAGGAAAGGAACGTTTTGTTTTGTGGCAGGATCTGCAGGTTTGATCTGATAAGCTGAACATCGTGTTTGAGCTCACAGCGATATCTAAAGCATCTGTTCTTTGATTGCTTTAGATTGACTTCCATGTTGAACTGTAAACAAATCTCACCTTGGTGACTATGTTGTTGTCGACGGCTACAAATGTGACATTTTATATTTGCTTTCCATATGCTGTATTGAGGCGGCACGGTGGCTTAGTGGTTAGCACGTTCTCCTCTCAGCACTAGGGATTCCCGGTTCGAATCCCAATCTGGGTGGAGTTTCCATGTTCTCCCCGTGTCCGCATGGGTTTCCTCCAGAAAACAAAAACATGGATCAAGTCAATTGAGTTCTCCAAATTGCCCCATATAGAGTGTGTGTGTGTGTGTGAGTGAGTGTGTGCCCAGCGATAGATTGGCGCCCTGTCCTGCGTGTATCTGCCCAGCACCCGAAACGTTCTCCCCTGGATGGGCATGGGGACCCCCCCCCCGCGACCCTACCATAGGTTAAAGCAGAAGATAATGGATGGATGCATATATACATGTGTATACATATACATACACACACATATATATACATACACACACAGTACAGAATTTGGAGAATTCAATTGACTTGATCCATGTTTTTGGACTGTGGGAGGAAACCGGAGAACCCGGAGGAAACCCATGCGGACAAGGGGAGAACATGGAAACTCCACCCAGATTGGGATTCGAACCGAATCCCTAGCGCTGAGAGGAGAACATTCTGACCACAAAGCCACCGCGCCACAAAATAAATGTTGATTTTAATTTTAATTATGGAATAGAACCCATTTAATTAATGTAGCCAACACACAGACACATTTCTCAAAATATGGTTTATTGATTATTTCCAAAAGCTTTTCTATATTTTGACGTCATGGCGTATGAGCTCTACTGGCAGTTACTGTTGACCAGCTGCATAGCGTTGGTCTCCGCATAAACCAGCACAAAAAATTCGCATGTTTGGGGCTTTAAAAAGATACCACAAATTAGAGACAATTAAAAAGCAGCATGAATATAACTTATGAGAAATAAAATGACTAATAAAGGGATATTTACAAACTTACATCGGACAAAGCTGAGCCTGGAAGGTTTGGACGTTTTGTGTTGTTGGGATTGTCACTTTTTTTGAATGGCGTCTTGCCCAGCACAACTAAGAAGCCGTACACCATGTCAGGATCTTCAAACTTTGACAAAATTAGACATAAAAAAAAAACGTTAACAGGACATTGTTACAAAAACACTACGAAATGGAATATTAAAATAATGCAAGGTTCAGATTAGACGATAATTCATAATTCAAAGACGAAATTTGAATGACATTTGTACCAGAACTTTGTGTGCAGTAATGTAATAAGTTCATTCCATAATATAAAAGAATTGAGCAAAATTTAATGTAACATGTGCATATTTACATATATATAAATACAAATGTAATCATTTTACATGAAATAAATACATATTAATATTATTTAGGTTACGTTTTTTTGTTAATCTTGTTGGCCAATAATAACACTAACATGGATAAAAAAATAATCCATTCTGGGTATAATAAACCATAAAAAAAAAAAAATTGTTTGTGCATCAAGGCATTTAAAATTAGTGGTGACAACTCACACAAATTGGGTTTCTGGCTACAATAATATTTTAAACTACTTACGTCCGTTATGTAATCAAGCACAAGCCAAACCTGGCTGATATAGTTGCTCTGGCTTGCTTGGTTGTACTCACTGACAGCAAAGTTCAAGGCGTTCTGAGCTTCTGCCGGGAGGGCATTTCCTGTGTTCCTTGCAGCTTCAGTCACAGCCAGGATGGCCATGAGGAGTGGAACAGCAACCTTAAAGAACATGTTTCGAGCTCAGTGATACAACCACTGTGATTCTGTATCTCAACTACCTGAACATCTAATCTAAATATATATAGGCTAATTTTAATAGAGGTGGTGCCTATAATTTGGGGCAGGGTTAAAATCCTGTGAAATTTCCTGTAAAGAACTAAAAATCTGGTGTTTTAAATAAATGCTGATTAAGCAAAATGCTGCACTAAGATTAATGGGGTGAATTAAAACAAATCTAATTATGCAAAATGCTGCAGTAGTCAAATCCGCCTGTTCACAAGTAAAGTAATCAAATGCTTATTAATTCTCATTATATATATTTTGTTTAATTACATTTATATTTATATATATTTAATTATATATATTTAGTTTAAGGTTGTGGGATTTTCTAAAACCTGTCTCAGCCTTTTTGTAAAAAGCAGGAAAGTAACAGGGGGTTCCCCATGCCCATCCAGGGGAGAACGTTTCGGGCGCTGGGCAGATACACCCAGGACAGGACGCCAATCTATCACTGGGCACACACTCACTCACACAGACACACTGTTTATGGGGCAATTTGGAGTACTCAATTGACTTGATCCATGTTTTTGGACTGTGGGAGGAAACCGGAGAACCCGGAGGAAACCCACGCGGACACGGGGAGAACATGGAAACTCCACCCAGATGGGGATTCGAACCGGGAATCCCTAGCGCTGAGAGGAGAACGTGCTTACCACTAAGGCAATTGCCCGGACAATTGTTTTATTGCATATTTTAAAATATTGAGCAATTTAGTCTCTAATTTGCCCCATTTGCGTACAGTATGTTTGGACTGAAACCCACACGAATATTACATTTCACTTAGTCATATATTAAGGAGTAGAGTCGCGAGGGGCTGCCCATGCCAATCCGGGGGAGAATGTTTCGGGCGCTTGGCAGATACAACAAGGACAAGACGCCATTCCATCACTGGGCTTCACTCACACAGACACACATATTATATAGGGGCAATTAAAAGCAGCCGATTTACCTTGAATCCATGTTTTTGGTCTATGGGAAGAAACCTGGAGAACATGGATACTCCACCCAGACTGTGTGAGTGTGCCCAGCAATGGATTTGAACCCTGTCCTGGGTGTATCTGCCCATTACATTTTTTCCTGCATAGGCATGAGAAATGAGATGAGAAGTGTGTAGTATTTAAGTGTGAAATGTTTTTGATGACATTTGTGGATACAGTTGCCAGAGGTAAAATATGTATAAAAGTAAAAAGTCTGTCTATTAAAACAATACAGTAACAACAGTACAAGACTTTATATCTTCACTGCGGAATCAAACAGTTTGAATCTGAAGTATAATGGCAACATAAAATAGATCCTGAGATGTATTGTTTTGGACAATTTGTGAAGGTTGTATAAACTAAATGACTCTAGTAAGACAAACTATACAAGATAAGGGCACTTTGACCTGAAAAGTGCATTTAAAGCTCACAATCCCATGTATGGTTCATCATCTAATAGGAATTCTGAAAAAGGTATACGTTATTCATATATATTATGCACCTGACTGTTATAAATAGCTGTGACATCTTTTTGCATTTCGGCACGGTGGCTTAGTGGTTAGCACGTTGGCCTCTCAGCACTAGGGAAACCACTTAAACCTTATATTGACCTTGAGTTTTCTTAAAACAGGCAGCATGCTCCTTCAGGTGCCCCCCACTAGGCTTCGAACTATGGGGGACCGAGCCTTTTGCTCAGCTGCACCACGTCTCTGGAACTGTCTCCCGGTCCAGTTTAGGTCAGCGCAGAGCCTGGACATTTTTAAAGCTCTGCTCAAGACTTTGCTTTTTAAAAAAGCATATCATTTTTGATGGGGGCTTAGTGGTTAGCATGTTCTCCACTCAGCACTAGGGATTCCCCATCTGGGAATCCCCATCTGGGTGGAGTCTCCATGTTCTCCCCGTGTCTGCGTGGGTTTCCTCCAGGTTCTCCGGTTTCCTCCCACAGTCCAAAAACATGGATCAATTCAATTGAATTCTCCAAATTACCCCATATAGAGTGTGTCTGTGTGAGTGAGTGTGTGCCCAGCGATGGATTGGCGCCCTGTCCTGGGTGTATCTGCCCAGCGCCCGAGATGTTCTCCCCTGGATGGGCATGGGGAACCCCACCGCGACCCTAATAGAGGATAAAGCGGGAGATAATGAATGAATATCATTTATGATGGGGGCTTAGTGGTTAGCATGTTCTCCACTCAGCACTAGGGATTCCCGGTTCGAATCCCCATCTGGGTGGAGTCTCCATGTTCACCCAGTGTCCGCTTGGGTTTCCTCCGGGTTCTCCGGTTTCCTCCCACAGTCCAAAAACATGGATCAAGTCAATTGAGTTCTCCAAGTTGCCCCATATAGAGTGTGAGTGTGTGCATCCTGTCATGGGTGTATCTGCCCAGCGCCCGAGACGTTCTCCCCTGGATGGGCATGGGGAACCTAATATAGGATAAACCCCCTAATATAGGATAAAGCGGAAGATAATGGATGGATGGATGCTGTATTGATTAAGTGAACAACCACATGCAATTCTCATCTGACCTTCTTTTATTTTCTTAGTATTTTGTACCTTTGCTTTTCCAACATCATTACATTTACATTTTGCAGACGGCACGGTGCCTTAGTGGTTAGCGCGTTCTCCTCTCAGCGCTGGGGATCCAGACTCGAATCCCAATCTGGGTGGAGTTTCCATGTTCTCTCCGTGTCTGTGTGGGTTTCCTCCGGGGTCTCCGGTTTCCTCCCACAGTCCAAAAACATGGATCAAGTCAATTGAGTTCTCCAAATTGCCCCATATAGAGTGTGTTTGTGTGAGTGAGTGTGTGTTCAGTGATAGATTGGCATCCTGTCCTGGGTGTATCCGCCCAGCGCCCGAGATGTTCTCCTATGGATGGGCATGGGGAACCCCACCGCGACCCTAATAGAGGATAAAGCGGGAGATAATGAACGGATGGATTTATTTTGTATTTCCTTTCTTTACTTATACATTTGCTGGAAGACAAGCAGATCCTTTCATGCTCATTGTTCTTTAGTATAACATTGTCTTATCTTATTTAATTTAATCTTCCACTTAATCCGCTACCAGGGTCGCAGGGGGGGCAATCTATCGCTGGGCACACACACACTCAAACACTATATGGGGCAATTTAGAGCATAAAATAGTTTTTGGACTGTGATAGGAAACCAAAGAACCCCAGAGCAACCCACACAGACACGGGGAGAACATGGAAAATCCACCCAGATTGGGATTCGAGTCTGGATCCCCAGCGCTGAGAGGAGAACGCGCTAACCACTAAGCCACCGTGTAATGATGTTGGAAAAGCAAAGGTACAAAATACTAAGAAAATAAAAGAAGGTCAGATGAGAATTGCATGTGGTTGTTCACTTAATCAATACAGCATCCATCCATCCATTATCTTCCGCTTTATCCTCTATTAGGGTGTTTATCCTATATTAGGGTGTTTATCCTATATTAGGGTCGCGCGGGGGTTCCCCATGCCCATCCAGGGGAGAACGTCTCGGGCGCTGGGCAGATACACCCATGACAGGATGCCAATCTATCACTGGGCACACACTCACACTCTATATGGGGCAATTTGGAGAACTCAATTGACTTGATCCACGTTTTTGGACTGTGGGAGGAAACCGGAGAACCCGGAGGAAACCCATGCGGACAAGGGGAAAACATGGAAACTCCACCCAGACTGGGATTCGAACCGAATCCCTAGCGCTGAGAGGAAAACATTCTAACCACAAAGCCACCGTGCCGCTACAAAATAAATGTTGATTTTAATTTTAATTATGTAAAAGAACCCATTTAATTAATGTAGCCAACACACAGACACATTTCTCAAAATATGGTTTATTGATTATTTCAAAGAGCTTTTCCATATTTTGACGTCATGGCGTATGAGCTCTACTGGCAGGTATTCTCGACCAGCTCCATAGCGTTGGTTCCAGTATAAATCTTCACAGAAAGTGTGCACTGTTGGGGCTTTAAAAAGATACCACAAATTAAAGACAATTAAAAAGCAGCATGAATATAACTTATGAGAAATAAAACGACTAATAAAGGGATATTTGCAAACTTACATCGGACAAAGCTGAGCCTGGAAGGTTTGGACGTTTTGTGTTGTTGGGATTGTCACTTTTTTTGAATGGCGTCTTGGCCAGCACAACCGTGAAGATGTACTTCATGTCAGGATCGATCATCTTTGACAAAATAAGACATTAAAAAAAAAAACGTTAACAGCACATTGTTACAAAAACACTACGAAATGGAATATTAAAATAATGCAAGGGTCAGATTAGACGATAATTCATAATTCAAAGACGAAATTTGAATGACATTTGTACCAGAACTTTTTATAAAGAGCAAAAATATTACACAGGTGATGCAATAAACACTTTGTGTGCAGTAATGTAATAAGTTCATTCATTCATTCATTCATTATCTCCCGCTTTATCCTCTATTAGGGTCGCGGTGGGGTTCCCCATGCCCATCCAGGGGAGAACGTTTCGGGCGCTGGGCAGATAGACCCAGGACAGGGCGCCAATCCATCGCTGGGCACACACTCACTCACACAGACACACTCTATATGGGGCAATTTTTTTGAGAATTCAATTGACTTGATCCATGTTTTTGGACTGTGGGAGGAAACCGGAGAACCCGGAGGAAACCCACGCAGACACGGGGAGAACATGGAAACTCCACCCAGATGGGGATTCGAACCGGGAATCCCTAGTGCTGAGAGGAGAACGTGCTAACCACTAAGCCACCGTGCCGCCTTGATAGAACACAGTTTATAAAAAAAAACACATAAGGATTACTGCATGTAATTGTATTGTATTTATAATACAATATAATGTATTGTATATCACACCTAGTGCTGAGAGGCGAACGTGCTAACCACTAAGCCACCGTGCCGCCATGTAATAAGTTAATTCCATAATATAAAAGAATTGAGCAAAATTTAATGTAACATGTGCATATTTACACATATATAAATACAAATGTAATCATTTTACATTAAATAAATACATATTTAATGTAACATGAAACATAGAACACACAAATACATATTAATATTATTTAGGTTACGTTTTTTTCGTTAATCTTGTTGGCCAATAATAACACTAACATGGATAAAAAAAATAATCTGAATTCTGGGTATAATAAACCATAAAAAAAAAAAAAAATTGTTTGTGCATCAAGGCATTTAAAATTAATTGTGGCAACTCACACAAATTGGGTTTCTGGCTACAGAAATATTTCAAACTACTTACTTCCTGTTGGATATTAAGCACACGCAAAACCTGGCTGATATATTCGCTCTGGCTTCCTTGGTTGTACTCATAAACAGCAAAGTTCAAGGCGTTCTGAGCATCTGCCGGGAGGGCATTTCCTTTGACCTTTGGACCAGCTTCAGTCACAGCCAAGATGGCCATGAGGAGTGGAACAGCAACTTTAAAGAACATGATTCGAGCACAACTGTGTTTCTGTATCTCAACTACCTGAACATCTAATCTAAATATATATAGGCTAATTTTAATAGAGGTGGTGCCTATAATTTGGGGCAGGGTTAA
Organism: Corydoras sp. C115; assembly: GCA_019802505.1. Taxonomy (NCBI): domain Eukaryota; kingdom Metazoa; phylum Chordata; class Actinopteri; order Siluriformes; family Callichthyidae; genus Corydoras; species Corydoras sp. C115. The sequence continues at coordinate 700,440 of JAFMOC010000116.1, read as the reverse complement.
AATCCTGTGAAATTTCCTGTAAAGAACTAAAAATAGCGGTTAACACATTCGCCTCTCAGCACTAGGGGTTCCCGGTTCGAATCCCCATCTGGGTGGAGTTTCCATGTTCTCCCCGTGTCCGCGTGGGTTTTCTCCGGGTTCTCCGGTTTCCTCCCACAGTCCAAAAACATGGCTCAAGTCGATTGAATTCTCCAAATTGCCCCATATAGAGTGTGTGTGTGTGAGTGAGTGTGTGCCCAGCGATGGATTGGCGCCCTGTCCTGGGTCTATCTGCCCAGCGCCCGAGACGTTCTCCCCTGGATGGGCATGGGGAACCCCACCACGACCCTAATAGAGGATAAAGCGGGAGATAATGAATGAATGAATGAACAAAAAATCAGGTGTTTTAAATAAATGCTGATTAAGCAAAATGCTGCACTAAAAATAATGGGGTGAATTAAAACTAATCTATTTATGCAAAATGCTGCAGTAGTCGAATCCGCCTGTTCCCAAGTAAAGTAATCAAATGCTTATTAATTCTCATTATATATATTTTGTTCCGTCACATTTTGTTTAAGGTTGTGGGGTTTTCTAAAACCTGTCTCAGCCTTTTTGTAAAAAGCAGGAAAGTAACCTCAAGACATATGGACAAACATTTTCCATCCATCCATTATCTGCCGCTGTATCCTATATTAGGGTCGCGGGGGGGTTCTCCATGCCCATCAAGGGGAGAACGTTTCGGGCGCTGGGCAGATACACCCAGGACAGGGTGCCAATCTATCTCTGGGCACACACTTACTCACACAGACACTCGTCTCATTTCTCATGCCCTTCCAAGGAAAAATGTATTGGGCACATCCAGGACAGCGCACCAATCCATCACTGTACCCTCTGTCACACAAACACACACACTATATGGGGCGTTTTAGATTAGGGCAGCCAATTTACGTTGAATCCAAGTTTTTGGACTGTGAGAGGAAGCCGGAGATCCTAAAGGAAATCCTTTTTGCCCTGTTTATTGGCATATTTCTCTGACTTTTACTTATTTGCACCTTTCTGCAGAGATGTTTGGCCTTGTTGCAGAATGGGAACTTTTGACCATGAGCCGAACATTGTGTTGGTGCTCACGGCCAAATCCAAAGCAAATTATCATTATTTTTTTGTTATTTTAATTTTGTTTCACTCTGTGCTTTTGAGACATCTAATCTTGTTGATTCTAATGTCTTCATTTTGCAGACAGTTTATGGATGTGGGCCACTTCTGGCTGAGATACGCTGACTTTTTACCAAACTGCAGTGAATCAAAGGTGGTTGTGAAGAACCAAACTAACAAGCATGAAGAATTACAGGTAGCTTTGTCTTAAAACAGAGCTTTATTTGATTACCAAGGGAAATAAATACCTAAAAGGCTGAAAAAACATAATCAAAATTATCAATCCATCCGTTATCTTCCACTTTATCCTCTACTAGGGTCGCGGTGGGGTTCCCCATGCCCATCCAGGGGAGAACGTCTCGGGCGCTGGGCAGATACACCCAGGACAGGACGCCAGTCTATCGCTGGGCACACACTCACTCATACAGACACACTCTATATGGGGCAATTTGGAGAATTCAATAGGCTTGATCCATGTTTTTGGAATGTGGGAGGAAACTGAAGAAGCCGGAGGAACCCCACGCTGACACAGGGAGAACGTGGAAACTCCACCCAGATTGGGATTCGAACCTGGAATTCCTATTGCTGAGAGGAGAACATGCTAACCACTAAGCCACCGTGCCGCCCTAATCAAAATTATGAACATATTAAACAATCAACTTAATTAAGCAACTTAATGTTGTTCACAGAGTAAATTAAGATACCACCGTTTTTTCTATAATGGCATAAAAAGAAAAATTCCCTACACATTAATCCATAATAATAATAATAATAATAATAATAATAATAATAATAATAATAATAATAGATTTTATTTGTAACGCACTTTTAATTATGTAAAATCTCAAAGTGCCCCAACAATGGCAAACATCCAACACTAAAAAAATCCATTATATCCATCCATTATATTCCGCTTTATCCTCTATTAGGGTTGCGGGGGGGTTCCCCATGCCCATCCAGGGGAGAACGTTTCGGGCGCTGGGCAGATACACCCAGGACAGAACACCAATATATCCCTGGGCACACACTCACTCACACAGACACACTCTATAAGGGGCAATTTGGAGTACCCAATTGACTTGATCCATGGGAGGAAACCGGAGTACCCAGAGGAAACCCACGCGGACACGGGGAGAACATGGAGACTCCACCCAGATGGGGATTCGAACCGGGAATCCCTATTGCTAAGAGGCCAACGTGCTGACCACTAAGCCACCATCAAATATGATATGCTTTTTTAAAAAGAAAAGTCTTGAGCAGAGCTTTTAAAATGTCCAGGCTCTGCGCTGACCTAAACTGGAGCGGGAGACAGTTCCAGAGACGTGGTGCAGCTGAGCAAAAGGCTCGGTCCCCCATAGTTCGAAGCCTAGTGGGGGGCACCTGAAGGAGCATGCTGCCTGTTTTAAGAAAACTCAAGGTCAATATAAGAAGCTTTAAGTGGTTTGATCAGCCACAATGTATTTTTAGGGGTTAATGTGGAAGGGATTTTTCTTTTTTTGTCATTACATTTACATTTGGTCATTTATTGGACACTTTTACCCAAAGCGACTTACAAGGTGAGCACAGGGTTAATCACAACATCCCTGGAGCAATGAGGGTTAAGGGTCTTGCTCAAGGACCCACATTGGTAACTTCAGTGGACCTGGGATTTGAACCCCAACCTTCAAATTGATAACCCAATGGCCAACCACTGAGCTACCTTGCCCTCTAAAAGGGCCCTCTTGTCATAAAAGCAAGACTGTGGTACCTTCATTTGCTCTATGAACAAGATTAAGTTCCTTTATGTTGATTGTTTAATTCATCACTCATAATTCATCACTCCCCCCTTTTGTAATGAAATAACGCTATTTTTTATTATATTTTTTAAAGCTACCTGTAATTCTTCATGCTTGCCAGTTTGTTTCTTCGCAACCACCTTTGACTCCCTGTTAGAAAGTCAGCAGTGCGTATCTCAGCCAGAAGTGGCCCACATCCATATACTGTCTGCAAAATGAAGACATTAGAATCAACAAGATTAGATGTCTCAAAAGCACAGAGTGAAATTAAATTAAAATAACAAAATAATAATGATAATTTGCTTTGGATTTGGCCGTGAGCGCAAACACAATATTCGGCTCATGGTCAAACGTTCCCATTCTGCAACAAAGCCAAACATCTCTGCTGAAAGGTGCAAAATAAGCAAAAGTCAGAGAAATATGACGATAAACTGCGCAGAACAGATGCGGTCAAATAAACAACTATACAATAAAGTTACCTCAGAGAAACTGTGAGGTGCTTGGATGGAAAATGTTTTTGGTTATATTTGGAGCTCAAATATATATGCAAAGAAAAAGACTGTCTATAAAAACAATACAGAACAACCGTACAATTCATTAATTAGCTTTGAAGTAAATGTAAATTTAATTGTATTGTTTTGGACAAATTGTGAAGGTTATATTTAAAGATATATATACTTTTAGATTTATATACTGTATATATATATATATATATATATATATATCCATCCATCCATTATCTCCCGCTTTATCCTCTATTAGGGTCGCGGTGGGGTTCCCCATGCCCATCCAGGGGAGAACATCTCAGGCGCTGGGCAGATAGACCTAGGACAGGGCGCCAATCCATCGCTGGGCACACACTTACTCACACAGACACACCTCTATATGGGGCAATTTTGAGAATTCAATTGACTTGATCCATGTTTTTGGACTGTGGGAGGAAACCGGAGAACCCGGAGGAAACCCACGCGGACACGGGGAGAACATGGAAACTCCACCCAGATGGGGATTCGAACCGGGAATCCCTAGCGCTGAGAGGAGAACATGCTAACCACTAAGCCACTGTGCCGCCTATATATATATATATATATATATATATGTATATATGTGTGTGTGTGTATATATATGTATATATATATGTGTGTGTGTGTATATATATATATATATATATATATATATATAATCGCCCAGCGATGGATTGGCGCCCTGTCCTGGGTCTATCTGCCCAGTGCCCGAAACGTTCTCCCCTGGATGGGCATGGGGAACCCCACCGCGACCCTAATAGAGGATAAAGCGAAAGATAATGAATGAAAATATATAATCTTCAGCTTAATCCTCTACTATGGTCAGCCAGGGGGGATTCTCGCCCATACAGGGGAGAACATTTCCAGCGCTGGGCAGATACACCCAAGAAAGGACGCCATAGATTGGTGCCCTGTCCTGGGTCTATCTGACGTTCTCCCCTGGATGGGCATGGGGAACCCCCCCGCGACCCTAATAGAGGATAAAGTGGGTGATAATGAATGAATGAATTTCCCTACAAGTCAAATGAACAGGTGATTTTCATTATTGCAGCTTTTTGCTTAATCACCACGTCTTAGTGCAGATTTTTTTGCTTTTGTTCTTTAGAGGAAATGCCAATTTAACCCTGCCCCGCATTATAGGCACCACCTCTATTAAAATTTGCCTCTATATATGTTGAGATTGTTGAGTTACATAATCACTGTGCTTGTATCACTGAGCTTGAATCATGTTCTTTAAGATTGCGGTTCCACTCTTCGTGGCCATTCTGGCTGTGACTGAAGCGGCTCCGGGGGCTCCAGGGGCTCCAGTCTATGGAAAAAACAACGATGCAGATGCTCAGAATGCTCTGAACTTTGCTGTTCAAGCGTACAATTGGGGAAGCCAGAACCCGTATATCAGCCAGGTCGTGCAAGTGATTAACTTCCAACGGCAGGTAAATAGATTTAAACATTATTTTAGGCAACACCAGGGGGGTCGTTAGACCTGGGCTTTTGGGGCTAAAACCCCAGATCAAATGAGAGCAGCTTTCTCTGCAGCCTCTCCTCCAGCAGCGGGACCGAACGATGGAGTCACCGTCAGCTGTTTCATTCATTCATTATCTCCCGCTTTATCCTCTATTAGGGTCGCGGTGGGGTTCCCCATGCCCATCCAGGGGAGAACGTTTCGGGCGCTGGGCAGATACACCCAGGACAGGGCGCCTATCCATCGCTGGGCACACACTCACTCACATAGACACACTCTATATGGGGCAATTTTTTTGAGAATTCAATTGACTTGATCCATGTTTTTGGACTGTGGGAGGAAACCGGAGAACCCGGAGGAAACCCACGCAGACACGGGGAGAACATGGAAACTCCACCCAGATGGGGATTCGAACCAGGAATCCCTAGAGCTGGGAGGCGAACGTGCTAACCACTAAGCCACCGTGCCGCCCGTCAGCTGTTTGTGCTTCCAAACTCTGTGTGTGTGTGTGTGTGTGTGTGTGTGTGTGTTTGAGGGAGAGATATTTTTCGCCAGTATCAGGAGTAAAGTTACCGTAATAACTGTATGTTGGCTGTAAAGAGCAGAGCATCATTTATTACAACTGAATGTGCTCTCCACTGCTGATAGACATATTTAATAATAAATAACTCATATTTATTTAATTTTATCCAATATAACTAATAAATGATCAAACAAAATGAATGTAACAACAGTTGGAAAAATGGATAAAAACCCTCATGAAAGGGCAATTTTTAAAGACGACAAAGGGGGAATAATGGATCTGGGCTAAAGCCCCCTGTTTCTAAACCCTAAAAACACCCCTGGGCAACACAATCATTTGTTTTATTTGTTTTAATGCACAAACACATTTTTACAGGGTTATTATACCCAGAATAAATTCTCTTTAAGCCATGTTGGATTTATTATTATTTTATTATTATTATTATTATTATTATTATTATTATTGGTATAAAATTTCGATTTAAATAATCTGCTTTTAGAATGTATTATCATCTTGTACAATGTTGTACAACGTGATGAAAATGTTTTTTTAAAATGCGTGATGTGTCTTTCTTCTCAAAGGTCGTTGCTGGCATGAAGTACATCTTCACTGTTGTGTTGGCCAATACGTCATGCAAAAAAACTGACCCTGTAAACCCTTTAACCTGTACTGTTGACCCAAACCCAGCTGTGTCTCAGGTAAATGTCTCCTTATTCATAATTTTACTTCACATCAAGTTATATTTATGCCGCTTAATAATTGTCCCTAATTTGTTTCACCTTTTTAAAGCCCCAACAGTGCACACTTGCTGTGTGGAGTCAGCCTGGGACCAAAAACTCTATGCAGCTGGTCGGGAATACCTGCCAGTAGAGCTCATACGCCATGAAGTCAAAATATCAAAGCTTTTCAAAATAATCAATAAAGCATATTTTGAGAAATGTGTATGTGTGTTGGTGAAATTTCATTCAAACCTTTTGATTTACTTATACACTTAATGGCTATTTACATTAAGTGTACAGCTCATAGTTTCTCCACTTACCATATAGATGGACTTTGTAGTTCTACTTTGTAGATGGACTTTGTAGTTCTACACTTCCATTCTGTAGTCCATCTGTTCCTCTACAAACTTTACTCTGTTCTCTGATGATCAGGACCCCCACAGAGCAGGTATTATTAGGGTGGTGGATGATGGTACGAGTGGATCAGATGTTCTGATTTGTGTATGTTCTGATTGGTGGACATTTCTTTATCCAGCAGCACTGCTGTGTCTGATCCAGCATAACACACACTAACACACTACCACCATGTAATGTCTCCAGGTACTGGGGTACTGAGAATCATAGCTCCTTATTATGAAACACTCTAAAAATGGACTACAGAACCCTAATTATAGAACTACAAAAAACAACATATAGGGAGTGTAGAACAAGGTTAATTTAATTGGAAAATTGCATCTACAGGGTGGGATATTAAACAAGCTGCTTTAAAATGCTTATGCAATTGAATGCTCTAAATTGCCCCATATAGAGTGTGTGAATGTGTCCAGTGATAGATTCACACCCTGTCCTGGGTGTATCTGCCCAACACAGGAAACAATCTCCCCTGGATGGGCATGGGGAACCCCCCCGCGACCCTAGTAGTGGATAAAGCAGAGGATAATGAATGATTCCTGACAAACCATTTCAAATTATACAGTCAAGTATTTATTGTCTCCAGGTAACCGATCATGATTTGTTTTTGTGGAAAGAAAGCAGAGTTCATAAAGGAAATCAATTTTGTTAGATGGAGGGAATGCAGACTCCACACAGAGAGGACATTTTTCTTGGAACAAAGGTCTTTGGCACTTGGAACTCAAACCCGAAGCCTTTAGTTGCTGGGAGACAATAAGCCGTGTCACCATTCATTCATTCATTCATTATCTCCTGATTTATCCTCTATTAGGGTAGCGGTGGGGTTCCCCATGCCCATCCAGGGGAGAACGTCTCCAATCCATCGCTGGGCACACACTCACTCACACAGACACACTCTATATGGGGCAATTTTGAGAATTCAATTGACTTGATCCATGTTTTTGGACTGTGGGGGGAAACCGGAGAACCTGGAGGAAACCCACGCAGACACGGGGAGAACATGGAAACTCCACCCAGATTGAGATTCAAATCGGGAATCCCTAGCGCTGAGAGGCGAACGTGCCAATCAATCCATCCATTCAGTACCTTTATCCTTAATCGCTAAACTAAACCCTCCACTAGAGTCACGGTGGTCAAACCTGGATGAATGTTGTTGGTGAATGTGCCAACAACTAAGCCACTGTGCCGCCCGTATTTCCAATGAGTAATCATAATAATGACAATATTCATTTCAAAGTATAATTAAGGCAATATATTAATATATTAAGGCAATATATATTATTTAATTATAACAGACTATTTTATGGACTATATATTTGAACTATAGAGCTGCAAAGTCCATCAATAGGATCAGTTTAGAGATAATGAGCCGTACCAAATAAAAGAGCCAATAAGTGTATGCGTAAATCAAAATGTTTTAATGAAATTTCACCAACACACAGAAACATTTCTCAAAATATGCTTTATTGATTATTTTGAAATGCTTTCATATTTTGACTTCATGGCGTATGAGCTCTACTGGCAGGTATTCTCGACCAGCTGCATAGAGTTTTTGGTCCAAGGCTGACTCCACACAGCAAGTGAGCACTGTTGGGGCTTTAAAAAGGTGAAACAAATTAGGGAAAATTATTAATAAATATATTAAACGGCATAAATATAACTTATGTGAAATGAAATGACTAATTAGACATTTACCTGAGACACAGCTGGGTTTGCATCGACGGTACAGGCGCAAGCGTTTACAGGGTCACTCTTTTTGCATGACGTTTTGGCCAACACAACAGTGAAGATGTACTTCATGCCAGCAACGACCTTAAAGAAGAAAGACACAACATACATTTTTAAAAAATCATTTACATCACATTGTACAACATATATGAAAATATGCAGGGGTGCCATTGGACAATTCATTCTAAAAGCACAGTATTTATCTATCACTATCTACATCTACCACTCCTGCTGTCTCGGCAGCGCCAGGAACATGCTAAAGGACAATACCCACCCCAGCTTCTACCTTTTCAACCTGCTGCCTTCTGGCAGACGCTACAGGTCCATACGGGCCAAAACAAATAGACTCAGGGACAGCTTCTTTCCCAAAGCCATTACAATATTAAATGGGAACCTGCACTAATTGGCACTAATTATTGTTTACACATTACATGTCTATGCACAATACATTTTTGTATTGTTTATATACATATATATATATATATATATATATATATATATATATATATATATATATATATATATATATCACACTTGTACAAAAACTGTCTAAAGAGCAAAAACATTACACATTACAACATTTTGAGACAGAGGATGCATTGAACATTGAACATGGAACATTGCAATGCAGTAATAAGTAATAAGTTTATTTGATAGTGTGACAAAATCAAGGAAATTATAATATAAAGAAACCTAGAACACACTAATTGGCTATTCATATCATTCATACTTTCTATTTTACATTGTTGCAATACACTGTGTTCTGTTTAATACATCCTCTGTGTCAAAATGTTGGATAACCTGTGTGATCTTGTTTAGGAGAATTAATAACTCCAAAATGGCTTAAAGAGTATTTGCATTCTGGCTATAATAACCCTTGAACGTGTGTTGCTCAAATCAATGTTTAAATCTATTTACCTGCTGTTGGAAGTTAACCACTTGCACAACCTGGCTGATATACGGGCTCTGGCTTCCCTTGTTGTACTCCTGAACAGCAAAGTTTAGGGCGTTCTGAGCATCTGCATCGTTGGCATTTCCCTTGACTGGACCCCCGATAACGGCGGCTTCAGTCACAGCCAGAATGGCCACGAAGAGTGGAACCGCAACCTTAAAGAACATGATTCAAGCTCAGTAATTCAATCACAGTGATTCTGTAACTCAACGTCTTGAATATTTATTCACGCAAAATTGAATGGAGGAGGTGCCTATGATGTGGGGCAGGGTTAAATGGGCATTCCTAAAAAAGCTGCACTAAGAAGGTAGGGTGTTTAAATAAATGCTGATTAAGCAAGTAAAGACATCCAATTCTTATTGATGCTTATTACATACATTTTTTAATTATGTTATATTCTACTTGTGCTTGTGGGGGTTGCTGAAGTCCCAAAGCTCATTGTTAAAAACCTTGAACAAAGTACCTTGAACAGGTCATCAGTCCAGGAGCAATTTAGCATCTCTAATGTACTGCACAGAAATAGGGAGAACATGCAAACTTTACACGAAAATAACCCTACAGAGATATCCATGTTGGAACAATTTCTAAAATGTTGCCTGTTTGATCAAGAAGGCTTTATTTGCCCCAAAAAAGCTAACTTTTCCAAATTTTAAGTGGAAATTTTACATATCATTGTGTTTCTTTAACCCTTTATATATATATATATATATATATATATATATATATATATATATATATATATATATATATATATATATATATATATATAAAATATTCTTCAGGTTATTAATTCTATTAAACAGCTATATATATAAACAGGTATCATTATTTTTTAAATCCCTTTTAATTATTTAACCATTAATATGTATTAATTATAGAACTACAAAAAAAAAAACATATAGGGAGTGTAGAACAAGGTTAATTTAATAGGAATGTGCCAACAACTAATCCACTGTGCCGCCCGTATTTCCTATAAGTAATCATAGTAATGACAATATTCATTTCAAAGTATAATTAAGGCAATATATTAATATAGTAAGGCAATATATATATTATTTAATTATAACAGACTATTTTATGGACTATAGTTTTGAACTATAGAGCTGCAAAGTCCATCAATAGGATCAGTTTAGAGATAATGAGCCGTACCAAATAAAAGAGCCAATAAGTGTATGCGTAAATTAAAATGTTTTAATGAAATTTCACCAACACACAGAAACATTTCTCAAAATATGCTTTATTGATTATTTTGAAATGCTTTCATATTTTGACTTCATGGCGTATGAGCTCTACTGGCAGGTATTCTCGACCAGCTGCATAGAGTTTTTGGTCCAAGGCTGACTCCACACAGCAAGTGAGCACTGTTGGGGCTTTAAAAAGGTGAAACAAATTAGGGAAAATTATTAATAAATATATTAAACGGCATAAATATAACTTATGTGAAATGAAATGACTAATTAGACATTTACCTGAGACACAGCTGGGTTTGCATCGACGGTACAGGCGCAAGCGTTTACAGGGTCACTCTTTTTGCATGACGTTTTGGCCAACACAACAGTGAAGATGTACTTCATGCCAGCAACGACCTTAAAGGAGAAAGACACAACATACATTTTTAAAAAATCATTTACATCACATTGTACAACATATATGAAAATATGCAGGGGTGCCATTGGACAATTCATTCTAAAAGCACAGTTTTTATCTACCACTATCTACATCTACCACTCCTGCTGTCTCAGCGGCGCCAGGAACATGCTAAAGGACAATACCCACCCCAGCTTCTACCTTTTCAACCTGCTGCCTTCTGGCAGACGCTACAGGTCCATACGGGCCAAAACAAATAGACTCAGGGACAGCTTGTTTCCCAAAGCCATTACAATATTAAATGGGAACCTGCACTAATTGGCACTAATTATTGTTTACACATTACATGTCTATGCACAATACATTTTTGTATTGTTTATATACATATATATATATATATATATATATATATATATATATATATATATATATATATATATATATATATCACACTTGTACAAAAACTGTCTAACGAGCAAAAACATTGGGTATTTACACAGGGTATTTAACATTTTGAGACAGAGGATGCATTGAACATTGAACATGGAACATTGCAATGCAGTAATAATTCTTTATTGTTGACTGCGTGGGTTTCCTCCGGGTTCTCCGGTTTCCACCCACAGACACAGGAAGAACATGGAAACTCCATGTAGTAATAAGTAATAAGTTTATTTGATAGTGTGACAAAATCAAGGAAATTATAATATAAAGAAACCTAGAACACACTAATTGGCTATTCATATCATTCATACTTTCTATTTTACGTTGTTGCAATACACTGTGTTCTGTTTAATACATCCTCTGTGTCAAAATGTTGGATAACCTGTGTGATCTTGTTTAGAATTAATAACTCCAAAATGGCTTAAAGAGTATTTGCATTCTGGCTATAATAACCCTTGAACGTGTGTTGCTCAAATCAATATTTACCTGCTGTTGGAAGTTAACCACTTGCACAACCTGGCTGATATACGGGCTCTGGCTTCCCTTGTTGTACTCCTGAACAGCAAAGTTTAGGGCGTTCTGAGCATCTGCATCGTTGGCATTTCCCTTGACTGGACCCCCGATAACGGCGGCTTCAGTCACAGCCAGAATGGCCACGAAGAGTGGAACCGCAACCTTAAAGAACATGATTCAAGCTCAGTGATTCAATCACAGTGATTCTGTAACTCAACGACTTGAATATTTATTCACGCAAAATTGAATGGAGGAGGTGCCTATGATGTGGGGCAGGGTTAAATGGGCATTCCTAAAAAAGCTGCACTAAGAAGGGTGTTTAAATAAATGCTGATTAAGCAAGTAAAGACATCCAATTCTTATTGATGCTTATTACATACATTTTTTAATTATGTTATATTCTACTTGTGCTTGTGGGGGTTGCTGAAGTCCCAAAGCTCATTGTTAAAAACCTTGAACAAAGTACCTTGAACAGGTCATCAGTCCAGGAGCAATTTAGCATCTCTAATGTACTGCACAGAAATAGGGAGAACATGCAAACTTTACACGAAAATAACCCTACAGAGATATCCATGTTGGAACAATTTCTAAAATGTTGCCTGTTTGATCAAGAAGGCTTTATTTGCCCCCAAAAAAGCTAACTTTTCTAAATTTTAAGTGGAAATTTTACATATCATTGTGTTTCTTTAACCCTTTATATATATATATATATATATATATATATATATATATATATATATATATATATATATATATATATATATATATATATATATATAAATATTCTTCAGGTTATTAATTCTATTAAACAGCTATATATATAAACAGGTATCATTATTTTTTAAATCCCTTTTAATTATTTAACCATTAATATGTATTAATTATAGAACTACAAAAAAAAAACATATAGGGAGTGTAGAACAAGATTAATTTAATAGGAATGTGCCAACAACTAATCCACTGTGCCGCCCGTATTTCCTATAAGTAATCATAGTAATGACAATATTCATTTCAAAGTATAATTAAGGCAATATATTAATATAGTAAGGCAATATATATATTATTTAATTATAACAGACTATTTTATGGACTATAGTTTTGAACTATAGAGCTGCAAAGTCCATCAATAGGATCAGTTTAGAGATAATGAGCCGTACCAAATAAAAGAGCCAATAAGTGTATGCGTAAATCAAAATGTTTTAATGAAATTTCACCAACACACAGAAACATTTCTCAAAATATGCTTTATTGATTATTTTGAAATGCTTTCATATTTTGACTTCATGGCGTATGAGCTCTACTGGCAGGTATTCTCGACCAGCTGCATAGAGTTTTTGGTCCAAGGCTGACTCCACACAGCAAGTGAGCACTGTTGGGGCTTTAAAAAGGTGAAACAAATTAGGGAAAATTATTAATAAATATATTAAACGGCATAAATATAACTTATGTGAAATGAAATGACTAATTAGACATTTACCTGAGACACAGCTGGGTTTGCATCGACGGTACAGGCGCAAGCGTTTACAGGGTCACTCTTTTTGCATGACGTTTTGGCCAACACAACAGTGAAGATGTACTTCATGCCAGCAACGACCTTAAAGAAGAAAGACACAACATACATTTTTAAAAAATCATTTACATCACATTGTACAACATATATGAAAATATGCAGGGGTGCCATTGGACAATTCATTCTAAAAGCACAGTATTTATCTATCACTATCTACATCTACCACTCCTGCTGTCTCGGCAGCGCCAGGAACATGCTAAAGGACAATACCCACCCCAGCTTCTACCTTTTCAACCTGCTGCCTTCTGGCAGACGCTACAGGTCCATACGGGCCAAAACAAATAGACTCAGGGACAGCTTCTTTCCCAAAGCCATTACAATATTAAATGGGAACCTGCACCAATTGGCACATTATTGTTTACACATTACATGTCTATGCACAATACATTTTTGTATTGTTTATATACATATATATATATATATATATATATATATATATATATATATATATATATATATATATATATATATATATATATATATCACACTTGTACAAAAACTGTCTAAAGAGCAAAAACATTACACATTACAACATTTTGAGACAGAGGATGCATTGAACATTGAACATGGAACATTGCAATGCAGTAATAAGTAATAAGTTTATTTGATAGTGTGACAAAATCAAGGAAATTATAATATAAAGAAACCTAGAACACACTAATTGGCTATTCATATCATTCATACTTTCTATTTTACATTGTTGCAATACACTGTGTTCTGTTTAATACATCCTCTGTGTCAAAATGTTGGATAACCTGTGTGATCTTGTTTAGAATTAATAACTCCAAAATGGCTTAAAGAGTATTTGCATTCTGGCTATAATAACCCTTGAACATGTGTTGCTCAAATCAATGTTTAAATCTATTTACCTGCTGTTGGAAGTTAACCACTTGCACAACCTGGCTGATATACGGGCTCTGGCTTCCCTTGTTGTACTCCTGAACAGCAAAGTTTAGGGCGTTCTGAGCATCTGCATCGTTGGCATTTCCCTTGACTGGACCCCCGATAACGGCGGCTTCAGTCACAGCCAGAATGGCCACGAAGAGTGGAACCGCAACCTTAAAGAACATGATTCAAGCTCAGTAATTCAATCACAGTGATTCTGTAACTCAACGTCTTGAATATTTATTCACGCAAAATTGAATGGAGGAGGTGCCTATGATGTGGGGCAGGGTTAAATGGGCATTCCTAAAAAAGCTGCACTAAGAAGGTAGGGTGTTTAAATAAATGCTGATTAAGCAAGTAAAGACATCCAATTCTTATTGATGCTTATTACATACATTTTTTAATTATGTTATATTCTACTTGTGCTTGTGGGGGTTGCTGAAGTCCCAAAGCTCATTGTTAAAAACCTTGAACAAAGTACCTTGAACAGGTCATCAGTCCAGGAGCAATTTAGCATTTCTAATGTACTGCACAGAAATAGGGAGAACATGCAAACTTTACACGAAAATAACCCTACAGAGATATCCATGTTGGAACAATTTCTAAAATGTTGCCTGTTTGATCAAGAAGGCTTTATTTGCTCAAAAAAGCTAACTTTTCCCAAAAACACAAACTGTAATACTACAAGTGGAAATTTTTCCATATTATTGTGTTTCTTTAACCCTTTATATATATAAAAAACATTCTTCAGGTTATTAATTCTATTAAACAGTATATATATATAAACAGGTATCATTCATTTTTAAATCCCTTTTAATTATTTAACCATTAATATATATATATATATATATATATATATATATATATATATATATATATATATATATATATATATATATTACTTTATATTTAGTCTATTTTTGCTGCTTACAAGCAGTTGCTGGTAAAAAAATATATGTTTATATTATTTTATTTTATATTTAGTCTATTTTTGCTGCTTACAAGCAGAAGGCTGTAAGTATGAGTTTTTTTTTCAGCATTTACATTTTATTGTTTGTAGTTCTAGTTCTTACTGTTCAGTGTTGCAGGTTGACCGCACACATTCAATCATTTTTTATCTACCGCTTAATCCTCTACTAGGGTCACGTGGGGGGGGGGGGGGGTTCCACATTCTCATCCAGTGTAGAACATTTCGGACGCTGGGCAGATACAGCCAGGACAGGGTGCCAATCTATTGCTGGGTACACTCTCTGACACAGACAAACAAACACACTCTTTATGGGGCAATTTGGAGCATTTCATTTATGCTGAACCCATGTTTTTGGACTGTGGGAGGAAACCGGAGAACCCGGAAACCCACGGGGACACGGGGAGAACATGGAAACTCCACGCAGATTGCGATTTGAACTTGAATCCCCAACGAATGTGGTAACCATTAAGCCACCATGCCACCCTGACTGCACACATGTATAAATTTTATCAGCAGACGCAAAATAATGTAAAAAATATAATGTTAGGCACATAATATAAAGGTGGCTTATACATTCTTCAGAAATCCTGTTAAATGATGAACTGCACATGGAAATAAAAGAATCAAACAATGAAATGTTTTGGGTCAAAGTGCCCTTATCATGTACAGTTTGTCTTATTGGAGCCATTTGATATATATAACCTTCACACTTTGTCCAAAAAATACATCACATGATGTTGATTAGAACAATTGTTTGTACAGACAGTCTTTTATCTTATATACAGATTTAACCTCCGCAACTGTATACACAAATATAATGAAAACATTTCCCGCTTAGAACTATGATTGTCACATTATTGTCTACATCAACTGTATGTATTACAATCTGCTACACTTTATGAAACTTAAATAACTATTATAAAATTATTATTATATATACTGGAATATTAAGTTGGGTGGCACGTTGGCTTAGTGGTTAGTACGTTAACCTCTCAGCGCTGGGGATTCCAGGTTCGAATTCTTATATGGATAGAGTTCTCCGTTTTCTTCCCACAGTGCAAGAACATGGATTCAAGGTCTATATATATTGATGTGCAGAGTGTTTGGACTGTCGTTGTTAATGATCTGTACATGAGACTGAGATGTTTAACCATTTTAGGTAAAACTAAGTCTTACTGGAGCCATTTAGTATCTATAACCACAATTTGTCCATAGCAATACATCACAGGATCTGAATTTTATTCTAAATTGCCTTTAAACATAGAATCGAAAATTTCATCTTTACTTGTGACAGGAGTTTCTGGAGGTTAAATCCGTATAAATGGGAAAAAAAGGTCTGTACAACCAATACTGTATTGTTTTTATAAAAACATTTCCATCCATCCATCCATTATCTTCCACTTTATCCTATATTAGGGTCGCGGGGGGGGGGGGGGGGGGGTTGCACATGTCCATCCATGGGAGAACGTTTCGGGCGCTGGGAAGATACACCCAGGACAGGGCGCCAATCTATCCCTGGGCACACACTCACTCACCCAGACACACTCTATATGGGGCAATTTGGAGAACTCAATTGACTTGATCCATGTTTTTGGATTGTGGGAGGAAACCGGGGAACCCGGAGGAAACCCATGAGGACACTGGGAGAACATGGAAACTTCCCCGAGATTGGGAGTCGAACCGGGAATAACACAATAACACAAATATGTTCAAACATCATTTATTGATTATTTGAAATTCTTTTCCATATTTGTACTGCGGGGTATGGAAGCTCTACTGGCAGGTATTCTGGACCAGCTTCATGCTGTTCAGCCAAGGCTGACTCCACACGGCAAGTGTGCACTGACGGGGCTTTGGGAAATAAAAACAAATAAAGAGAATAATAATTAGTATCATAAATAAAAAGCATTCTAAATAGAATCAGTAATAAAGAGTCATTACCTGGCCCACAGCTGGGTTTGAAATGCAGGTTTTCTCAGGTTCCCCCTTTTTGCATGAAGTCGTGGCCATCTCGACAGTGAAGATGTACTTAATGCCAGAAACGATCTTAAACACAGACACAATATGTTTTCTTGTTAGAAAATAAGAAGCCACAATGCAGGGGTGGAAATAGACAACAAATACACCCTAAAAGCACAATATTAGTTCACATTTATACCAATAACCTTTATATAGAGTTGCATTAGGGTCAATGGCAAATGTTGAAGTGCAATTTGGAAAATAATCCGAAGGGTATATAACACTTTAAAATAAAGGATGCATTAAACCTTAAACACGCTGTAATGCAGTAATGTAATAATTTAATCTTACACTGTGAACACACAAACATACTGTTTAATAATAGAATTTAGGCTGCTACCTGCTTTTGTTGTTCATTCAGTTAATGAATCATACAGACAATAATAACCCCAACACTGCTGTAACAGAATCTGCATTCTGAGAATGATAACCTTTAAACTTTGTTCTTGCATCAAGAAAGTTAAATACATTTAAATGTATTGTATTTATTCCTAAGAGTCTAAACCACCCACCTGCTGTTGAACGTTGATCACTTTCAAAACCTGGTCGATATACTCGCTGTGGCTTTGCTTGTTGTACTGTTGTACAGCAAAGTGCAGAGCATCCTTGACACTTATATCGTTGACGTTCACGTCGACTGGAGACCCGGCACCGTCGGCGTTGACCGTGGCCAGAATGACCACAAAGAGTGTAACAGCAACCTTAAAAAACATGGTTTTAAGTTTAGCTTTACCACCAGAGTGACTCTCTACCTCAAAAGCATGAGTTTATATACAGCAACGTCTAGTGCAGGTGGTGGTGATTACGTGAGACAAAGTTGAATAAACATTTACATTGAAGTTGTGAAAATGCTGTACAAAAGTTAATGGCGTGTTCAGATGATTGCTGATTAAATAAAATTATGTAATGGTCAAGTACCTTGTTACAATGAGAAAATGGTTATTGAATATGAACCCGCGAGTAAGAGCATTGTATTGTATAGCAGATTAATGTTCTTAATGTGTTTAATTACTTCAGACAACCTATTGTATGTAAAGCAAAATGACTAAAGCAGTTAATCAAAAAGGATTATGTGATCTTTGTGAGAACATATTAGATTATCAAATAAAATTTGAATATTAATGATGTGCATGTTTGCCTAATTATTTATTTTTATATTCCATTCTATGGACAGCATTGTGGCATAGTGGGCAAACGTTTTCATCCAATGGGACTTACTAAGCAAGTACAGTGTTGACCACAACATCCCTGGTGCAATTAGAGTTAAGGGTCTTGCTCAAGGACCCACATTGGTAACTTCAGTGGAAAGGGGATTCAAACCCTCAACCTTCAGATTGACAGCCCAACACCCTAACCACTGAGCCAACCTTAGATTTTAGGCGCTCTGGTGCCCTGTCCTGGGTATATCTACCCAGTGCCCGAAACATTCTCTCCTGTAAGGGTATGAGGAACCACCACCCCACACCCCCCACATCCCTTGTAGAAAACTAAGCAAAAAAGAATGAGATTCATTCAAATCAAATTATATCCTTGATAATGGGGGTTAATGAAGCCTGCCTCGATGCTCATTGTCAAATGTGAATTAGAGATATTAAATTGCTATTTATTGTGAATGGATGCGTAATTGTGTTTTCATATTTGTCTGCCCTGTGATGGACTGGTAACCTGTCCAAGGTGCTGTCAAATAGGGCCAGGAGGTATAGCCCTATAGAAATAGGTTCTAATCCACCTTACTTACATGTCTTCGAATTGTGAGAGGAAACTAAAGATTCCACAAGAAACCCACACAGATGAGGAGAACATGCAAAACTCACACAAAACAGCACTATATCCTAGTTAAATCTTAAACTTAAAATCTCTCTCTTTCCCTTCGTCTTTCACTCTGTATATATAATTTTTTATATACAATTATATATATGTATATATTTTTCTCTCTACACATTTTTTACAGATGCTAAAGATTCCACAACAAACCCGCACAGATGAGGAGAACATGCAAACCTCACATAAAACGGCACTATTTCTTGAATCTCCATATGCATTGGAATAGTGTCTGTACTTACTGTGTACTGTTACAGTCTTATCTGCCAATTTAATTGAACAAAAAAAGACCTTGAAGACTTATCCTACGTGACTGTGAATGTGCTTTACATTTATTATCAGATCATCTTAATCTGTCATTTGACTTAAATGTTTTATTCAAATAATGTAATCTCAGTTGATAAGATAACGTACATAATCAGTTTCACTGAATTACCTATAGGTTTTACCACAGAATGATAAGACTTTATCTTTACTCAGCTTCAACATATTTTTTAAGAGCAATGTTTTGCTTTTCTGTATGTTAGAATTAGATTTAAATTGTAAGTATATATATATATATATATATATATATATATATATATATATATATACTTGGGGCGGCACGGTGGCTTAGTGGTTAGCATGTTCTCCTATCAGCGCTAGGGATTCCCGGTTCGTATCCCCATCTGGGTGGAGTTTCAATGTTCTCCCCGTGTCTGCGTGGGTTTCCTCCCACAGTCCAAAAACATGGATCAAGTTAATTGAGTTCTCCAAATTGCCCCATATAGAGTGTGTCTGTGTGTGTGAGTGTGTGCCCAGCGATAGATTGGCGCCCTGTCCTGGGTGTATCTGCCCAGCGCCCGAAACGTTCTCCCCTGAATAGGCATGGGGAACCCCACCGCGACCCTAATAGAGGATAAAGCGGGAGATAATGAATGAATAAATGAATATATATACTTGCCCCCTTCTATTTCCTCCACTTACCATATAGATGGATATAGTTTTATAATTACAATCTGTAGTCCATCTAGTTTTAACAAAGTTTTAAAAGATATAGCAAAAAAAAAAAAAAAAAAAAAAAAAAAAAAAAAAAAAAAAAATATATATATATATATATATATATATATATATATATATATATATATATATATATATAATATATATAATTGTATATAAAAAAATCATATACAGAGTGAAAGAAGGGAAAGAGAGAGATTTTCAGTTTAAGATTTATCTAAGATATAGTGCTGTTTTGTGTGAGTTTTGCATGTTCTCCTCATCTGTGTGGGTTTCTTCTGGAATCTTTAGTTTCCTCTTACAATTCGAAGACATGTAAGTAACCTATTTCTATAGGGCTGTATCTCCTGGCCCTATTTGACAGCACATTGGACAGTTTACCAGTCCATCACAGGGCAGACAAATATGAAATCACAATTACGCATCCATTCACAATTAAGAGCAATTTAGTATCTCTAATTCATCTTATTTATGTGTCTTTGGACTTTGGGAGGAAACACCTTTTGACAATAAGCATCGAGGCAGAGTTTAGTCACCCCATAACCTAGGACATAATTTGATTTTATCTCATACTTTTTTGCTTAGTCTTCTACTAGGGATGCGGGGGGTGTGGGGTGGTGGTTTCTCATGCCCTTACAGGAGAGAATGTTTCGGACACTAGGTAGATATACCCAGAACAGGGCACCAGAGCACCTTAAATCCAAGGTGTGGTAGCTCAGTGGTTAGGGTGTTGGGTTGTCAATCTGAAGATTGGGGGTTCAAATCCCATTTCCACTGAAGTTACCAATGTGGGTCCTTGAGCAAGGCCCTTAACCCTCATTGATCCAGGGATGTTGCGGTCAACTCTGTACTTGCTTAGTAAGTCCCATTGGATGAAAACGTTTGCCTGCTATTCGACCATCCTGCCCATGGAGAATAAAAATGAATAATTAGGCAAACATGCACATAATTAATATTAAAATTTTATTTGATAAATTAAAATTAATATGTTCTCACAAAGATAATCCTTTTGAATAACTGTTTTAGTCATTTTGCTTTACATAAAATAGGTTGTCTGAAGTAATTAAACACATTAAGGACATTTATACAATACAACGCGCTTACTCGCGGGTTCAGACTCAATAACCATTTGCTCATTGTAACAAGGTACTTGACCATTACATAATTTTATTTAATCAGCAATCATCTGAACACGCCATTAACTTTTGTACAGCATTTTCACAACTTCAATGTAAATGTTTATTTAACTTTGTCTCACGTAATCACCACCACCTGCACTAGACGTTGCTGTATATAAACTCACGCTTTTGAGGTAGAGAGTCACTCTGGTGGTAAAGCTAAACTTAAAACCATGTTTTTTAAGGTTGCTGTTACACTCTTTGTGGTCATTCTGGCCACGGTCAACGCCGACGGTGCCGGCTCTCCAGTCGACGTGAACGTCAACGATATAAGTGTCAAGGATGCTCTGCACTTTGCTGTACAACAGTACAACAAGCAAAGCCACAGCGAGTATATCGACCAGGTTTTGAAAGTGATCAACGTTCAACAGCAGGTGGGTGGTTTTGACTCTTAGGAATAAAAACAATACATTTAAATGTATTTAACTTTCTTGATGCAAGAACAAAGTTTAAAGGTTATCATTCTCAGAATGCAGATTCTGTTACAGCAGTGTTGAGGTTATTATTGTCTGAATGAACTGTAACTGAATGAACAACAAAAGCAGGTAGCAGCCTAAATTCTATTATTAAACAGTATGTTTGTGTGTTCACGGTGTAAGATTAAATTATTACATTACTGCATTACAGTGTGTTTAAGGTTTAATGCATCCTTTATTTTAAAGTGTTATATACCCTTCAGATTATTTTCCAAATTGCACTTCAGCATTTGGCATTGACCCTAATGCACCTCTATATAAAGGTTATTGGTATAAATGTGAACTAATATTGTGCTTTTAGGGTGTATTTGTTGTCTATTCCCACCCCTGCATTGTGGCTTCTTATTTTCTAACAAGAAAACATATTGTGTCTGTGTTTAAGATCGTTTCTGGCATTAAGTACATCTTCACTGTCGAGATGGCCACGACTTCATGCAAAAAGGGAGAACCTGAGAAAGCCTGCATTTCAAACCCAGCTGTGGGCCAGGTAATGACTCTTTATTACTGATTCTATTTAGAATACTTTTTATTTATGTTACTAATTATTATTCTCTTTATTTGTTTTCATTTCCCAAAGCCCCGTCAGTGCACACTTGCTGTGTGGAGTCAGCCTTGGCTGAACAGCATGAAGCTGGTCCAGAATACCTGCCAGTAAAGCTTCCATGTTCAGATTTCTTAAAATAAGAAAAATGTTCTAAAAACTAGAATATTTATCTTATTAGGAATCCATTTCAGTCAAAAACAAGATTTGTTACACACAGATTTTCTGACTTGTTAATATCTCATTTTTGCATTGTACAGTGCAGTACAGATATGGAAAAGCTCTTCAAATGATCAATAAATGATATTTGAGCAGATTTGTCTTATGGTTTTCATTATTTTTATGGTCTAACATATGGTATAACATTGTCTCAGCTCATCTTATTTTCTTCTGCCTTATATTTTAATAAGTTGAGGGGAGTTCCAATGTATAACATCGTGATGAACATATTTTAAATATACAGTACAGTAATTCATTTTGGGAATTTTTTTTACACAAAGCAATATGTAATGCAGAATACAACCTTAACATTCTTTATATATGTGGTTTTAGTGAGTTAATACAAAATCAAATGATGTAAATAAAGCTTCTTTTTTTTACATTTACATACATTTAATTAACACTTTTATCCAAAGCGACATACAAATATCCCAACTTGGTTAAGATCAGAACACAGGGTTGGTATTCCCCTCCCCGGAGCAATGACGGTTAATGGCCTTGCATTTACACTTACATTACATTTATATTTAGTCATTTAGCAGACGCTTTTATCCAAAGTACAAAATAACTTGAGAAAATGAGAACACCACAATTCAGTAGTTATGGATTTATGGAGAAAACCAGCTATTTATAGCCAGCTTTATAAAACCAGCTATTTATATTAATAATAATATATCATATTATTCATAATTATTAAGCCTGATTGTTATCTGATCCTGCATCCCCTCCCCATATATATATATATATATATATATATATATATATATATATATATATATATATATCCATCCATTATCTTCCACTTTATTCTCTACTAGGGTCGTGGGGGGTTCCCCATTCCCATCCAGGGGAGAACGTTTCGGGCACTGGGCAGATACAGCCAGGACAGCGCGCCAATCTATCACTGGGCTCACACTCACTCTCTCTCTCTCTCTCTCTCTCTCTCTCTCTCTCTCTCACACACACACACACACACACACACACACACACACACACACACACACACTCTATGTGGGATAGTTTGGAGAACTCAATTGACCTTGAGCCATGTTTTTGGACTGAAGAAGGGGACGTGTCCAAACTTTGATTAGAATTATATATATAAAATATATATCCAATACTAATCAAAGTTTGGACACATCCCCTTCTTGCTCCACTTACCATATAGATGATCTTTGTAGTTCTACAATTACAGACTGTAGTCCATCTGTGTTCTTTGTTTTTGTTAGTCCGCTGTTGGTTCTCTGTTCTCTATTGATCAGGAGCATCACAGAACAGGTATCATTTGGGTGGTGGATTGTTTATTGTCAGTTCTGCAGTGACACTGTGCTATACACAGTGTCTGAAACTTTCTCCACTGAATGGGCATGAGGACCCCCCCCCACGACCCTAATGTAGGATTAAGATTTGATTATGATATTAATGATAATGATGAGTTCAATTTTTAAGTTTATATAAATATCAACTTTAACAGTGTATGAAAAATAAGTTTGATAAATCAAAAATAAATAAACTGATTCAGTTCAGTCATTACATTCTGCCAAAACTCCTTTCGAAAGATGATATGAGGAACTCAGTGTTTAGGGTGTTTTGATCATAACCAAGTTGGGATATTTCTAAGTCGCTTTTGGATAAAAGCGTTGAGTAAATGTAAAAAAAAGAAGTTTTATTTACATCATTTCATTTTGTATTAACTCACTAAAACCACGTATATAAAGAATGTTCAGGTTGTATTCTGCATTACATATTGCTTTGTATAAAAACATTCCCAGAATGAATTACTGTATAGTTGAAATATGTTCATCACAATGTTATACATTGGAACTCCCCTCACAACTTAGTAAAGTATTAAGCAGAAGAAAATAAGATGAGGTGAGACAATGTTATCCCATATGTTATATGATAAATATAATGAAAACCATAATATCATGCTCAAATATCATTTATTGATCATTTGAAGAGCTTTTCCATATCTGTACTGCACTGTACAATGCAAAAATGAGATATTAACAAGTCAGAGAAATCTTAAAAGTGTGTAACAAATCTTGTTTTCGAGTAAAATCGATTTCTAAGTAAGACAAAAGCCATTAACCCTCATTGCTCCGGGGAGGGGAATACCAACCCTGTGTTCTGATCCTAACCAAGTTGGGATATTTGTAAATCGCTTTAGATAAAAGTGTTAATTAAATGTATGTAAATGTAAAAAAAAGACGTCATTTGATTTTGTATTAACTCAATAAAACCCCGTATCTAAAGAATGTTCCGGTTGTATTCTGCATTACATATTTCTTTGTGTAAAAACATTCCCAGAATGAATAACTGTATATTTAAAATATGTTAGACCATAAATATAATGAAAACCATAAGACAAATCTGCTCAAATATCATTTATTGATCATTTGAAATGCTTTTCCATATCTGTACTGCACTGTACAATGCAAAAATGAAATATCAACAAGTCAGAAAATCTTAAAAGTGTGTAACAAATCTTGTTTTTGACTGAAATGAATTTCTAAGTAAGTAAATATTCTAGTTTTTAGAACCTTTTTCTTATTTTAAGAAATCTCAACAAGATACATTTACTCACTAAATGGCAGATCATTTTATTTGGTTCATGTACAATGTTCATGTTCATATTCTTCTTTTTGTCATAGTATATGTGCTGTGTATGGAAGCTCTACTGGCAGGTATTCTGGACCAGCTCCATGCTGTTCAGCCAAGGCTGACTCCACACGGCAAGTGTGCACTGACGGGGCTTTGGGAAATGAAAACAAATAAAGAGAATAATAATTAGTATCATAAATAAAAAGCATTCTAAATAGAATCAGTAATAAAGAGTCATTACCTGGCCCACAGCTGGGTTTGAAATGCAGGCTTTCTCAGGTTCCCCCTTTTTGCATGAAGTCGTGGCCATCTCGACAGTGAAGATGTACTTAATGCCAGAAACGATCTTAAACAAAAACACAATATTGTGTTATATATATATATTATATTGTTATATATAATATATTTCTTGTTAGAAAATAAGAAGCCACAATGCAGGGGTGAGAATAGACAACAAATACACCCTAAAAGCACAATATTAGTTCACATTTATACCAATAACCTTTATATAGAGGTGCATTAGGGTCAATGGAAATTGCATTAAACCTTAAACACACTGTAATGCAGTAATGTATTAATTTAATCTTATTAGTGTTTAGCATGTTCTCCTCTCAGCGCTAGGGATTCCCAGTTCGAATCCCCATCTGGGTGGAGTTTCCATGTTCTCCCCGTGTCCGCGTGGGTTTCCTCCGGGTTCTCCGGTTTCCTCCCACAGTCCAAAAACATGGATCAAGTCAATTGAATTCTCAAAAATTGCCCCATATAGAGTGTGTCTGTGTGAGTGAGTGTGTGCCCAGCGATGGATTGGCGTCCTGTTCTGGGTCTATCTGCCCAGCGCCCGAAACGTTCTCCCCTGGATGGGCATGGGGAACCCCACCGCGACCCTAATAGAGGATAAAACAGGAGATAATGAATTAGGCCGATGCTTGCTTTTATTTCGGTTAATCAATCACACATACAACCCCAACATTGCTCGATGCACTCTGAGAATGATAACGTCAATCTTTGTTCTTGAATTTAAATGTATTGTTTTTATTCCTAAGAGTCAAAACCACCCACCTGCTGTTGAACATTGATCACTTTCAAAACCTGGTCGATATACTCGCTGTGGCTTTGCTTGTTGTACTGTTGTACAGCAAAGTGCAGAGCATCCTTGACACTTATATCGTTGACGTTCACGTCGACTGGAGACCCGGCACCGTCGGCGTTGACCGTGGCCAGAATGACCACAAAGAGTGTAACAGCAACCTTAGAAAACATGGTTTTAAGTTTAGCTTTACCACCAGAGTGACTCTCTACCTCAAAAGCATGAGTTTATATACAGCAACGTCTAGTGCAGGTGGTGCCGATTACGTGAGACAAAGTTGAATAAACATTTACATTGAAGTTGTGAAAATGCTGTACAAAAGTTAATGGCGTGTTCAGATGATTGCTGATTAAATACAATTATGTAATGGTCAAGTACCTTGTTACAATGAGCAAATGGTTATTGAATATGAACCCGCGAGTAAGCACGTTGTATTGTATAGCAGATTAATGTCCTTAATGTGTTTAATTACTTCAGACAACCTATTGTATGTAAAGCAAAATGACTAAAACAGTTAGTCAAAAAAGAATTAATCGATCTTTGTGAGAACATATTAGAATATCAAATAAAAATTGAATATTAATGATGTGCACTTTTGGCTAATTATTCATTTTTATATACTATGGACAGCATGGTGGAATAGTGGGCAAACATTTTTATCCAAAGGGACTTACAATGTGAGTACAGGGTTGACCAGTTTTTCTGAACACACTTTTTAATTAGTGCTTTTTGAAAATGCCATATCATGCATTTTTACCTACATACCTATATGCATTTGTTTTTTTTTACATTGGTTTGTATTATTTTATTGTTTATATTGTATTCTTCTCGGCATGGTGGCTTAGTGTTTAGCACGTTCGCCTCTCAGCTCTAGGGATTCCCGGTTCGAATCCCCATCTGGGTGCAGTTTCCATGTTCTCCCCGTGTCTGCGTGGGTTTCCTCCGGGTTCTCTGGTTTCCTCCCACAGTCCAAAAACATGGATCAAGTCAATTGAATTCTCAAAATTGCCCCATATAGAGTGTGTATGAGTGAGTGTGTGTGTGCCCAGAGATGGATTGGCGCCCTGTTCTGGGTCTATCTCCTAAGGGCCCGAGATGTTCTCCCCTTGATGGGCATGGGGAACCCCACCGCGACCCTAATAGAGGATAAAGCAGGAGATAATGAATGAATGAATTAATGAATGAATATTGTATTCTTGTTTTTTATCATTTTATAATTTTAATTTTTAAACACTGTACAGCACTTTGTTTCAGCTGCTGTTGAGTTGAGTTGAGATTTTTAAATATTTTTTCTTAGCAGTCGTTTAGTTATACAAAATCCTTTAGTCCAATCTCAAAATAATTAGCCTCTTTTTCTTGCCCTGCATTTTCTGATTACTGTAGATAACATTTTAATCCATATCCATAGTCTGTATACTTTCTGTGTACTGTTACAGTCTTGTCTAAAAAATTGATTGAACAAAAAAAGACCTTGAAGTTTTATCCTTCATGACTGTAAATGTGCTTTACGATTATTATCAAATTACATCATATTAATCTGTCATTTGTCCTAAATGTTTTATTCAAATAATATAATCTCAGTTGATAAGATAACGTACATAATCAGTTTCACTGATTTACCTATAGGTTTTACCACAGAATGAATTAATGATTTGATTCCACATAATTTAAATCAGTTGCAGTAGTAATGGTTTGCTTAGCTGTATATTAGATTTAAATACAATATTATATATATATATATATATATATATATATATATATATATATATATATATATATATATATATATATATATATATATGCACAGCGATAGATTGACGCCCTGTCCTGGGTGTATCTGCCCAGTGCCCAAAACGTTCTCCCCTGGATGGGCATGGGGAACCCCCCCCCCCTCTCCGCGACCCTAATGGAGGATAAAGCAGAATATAATATATATATTCTTCATAAATATACAAAAATGTAAGTATTTGAAGATTTTAGACCAATTGAACATTTTCATGTACAGGTCTAAAACCGATGATAAATTAATTATAATTTATCGTTTAGAAATCATTATCTTCTCATTTATTATTCATTATCTTCATCATTATCTGCATACTAAATCCAAGCCAGATCACATAAATCAAATATTATGTCATTTGAAACAGTCACTTATAACCAGGATATTGAAAAGGTGAAAGAACAAACATTTCAAATTCATTAGCTACCGGTTGAGTAACTCTAAGTTTATATAGTAAATCCTATTCTGTGAGCGAAATGTTAGTTGTTATGACATGACGGTGTTAAAAATAAATTTATTACATATTTTAAACTGGGATAGTGTGAGAAACATTAGATTATTTTCTCTAAATATTAAAGATAAATACAATTTATGTAACCTACAGTAAAACATATCTGCCTGCTAACTTTCTCCTACAATCCCCTAATATACTGTTTGTAGTACCACAGGTTCATTCCTTTGTTTTCTAATCTTCTTATGGTATGGTGATTGTGCTAGAACCTTTGCTAGAGGTCACTGTGTAAAGACCCTGAACAAGTACACACACACACACATATACACACACATTGTGTATATACATATATATATATATATATATATATATATATATATATATATATATATATATATATATATGTGTGTGTGTGTGTGTGTGTGTGTATATATATGTTTTGGGCGCTGGGCAGATACCCCAGGAGAGGATACCAGGACACCAGGAGCAATTTAGAGCATTCAGTTCGTCTAAAATACATGTTTAGACTCCGGAGAGTAAACCGGAGACCCCGGGGGAAACCCACACAGACAC
The DNA here is from genome assembly GCA_019802505.1 of Corydoras sp. C115. Classification (NCBI taxonomy): domain Eukaryota; kingdom Metazoa; phylum Chordata; class Actinopteri; order Siluriformes; family Callichthyidae; genus Corydoras; species Corydoras sp. C115. The sequence continues at coordinate 671,501 of JAFMOC010000116.1, read as the reverse complement.
AGGGAAAACATGGAAACTCACATTGGGATTAGAACCTGGAACCCCAGCACTGAGAGACGAGTGTGCTATGCCACCATGCCACCAATGTGTTATTTATCCTCTGCTTTATCCTCTATTAGGGTCACGGGGGGGTTCCCCATGCCCATCCAGGGGAGAACGTCTCGGGCGCTGGGCAGATAGACCCAGGACAGGGCGCCAATCTATCGCTGGGCACACACTCACTCACTCTATATGGGGCAATTTGGAGAACACAATTGACTTGATCCATGTTTTTGGACTGTGGGAGGAAACCGGAGAACCCGGAGGAAACCCACGTAGACACGGGGAGAACATGGAAACTCCACCCAGATGGGGATTCGAACCGGGAATCCCTAGCGCTGAGAGGCGAACGTGCCACCGTGCCACCGCGTCTCCGTGTTCATTCATTCATTATCTCCCGCTTTATCCTCTATTAGGGTCGCGGTGGGGTTCCCCATGCCCATCCAGGGGAGAACGTCTCGGGCGCTGGGCAGCTACACCCAGGACAGAGCGCCAATCCATCGCTGGGCACACACTCACTCACATAGACACACTCTATATGGGGCAATTTGGAGAACTCAATTGACTTGATCAATGTTTTTGGACTGTGGGAGGAAACCGGAGAACCCGGAGGAAACCCACGCGGACACGGGGAGAACAAGGAAACTCCACCCAGATGGGGATTCTAACCGGGAATCCCTAGCGCTGAGAGGCGAACATGCCACCGTGCCACCGCGTCTCCGTGTTCATTCATTCATTATCTCCCGTTTTATCCTCTATTAGGGTCGCGGTGGGGTTCCCCATGCCCATCCAGGGGAGAACGTCTCGTGCGCTGGGCAGATAGACCCAGGACAGGGTGCCAATCTATCGCTGGGCACACACTCACTCAGACAGGCACACTCTATATGGGGCAATTTGGAGAACTCAATTGACTTGATCCATGTTTTTGGACTGTGGGAGGAAACCGGAGAACCCGGAGGAAACCCACACGGACACGGGGAGAACATGGAAACTCCACCCAGATGGGGATTCGAACCGGGAATCCCTAGCGCTGAGAGGAGAACATACTAACCACTAAGCCACCGTGCTGCCGCGTCTGCGTGTTGAGTATGTAAATACGGCGTAGTTCCGCCATGTCGCCACGGTGAGGCAGTAGTAGCGTCCAGGCTTACACACGCCAGCAGGAGAAAAAGATTGACTCTGTGTCTTTCAGCCGGTTGTTTTGTTCTTTTTTGCTTCTTTTTTTGTTTCTTTTTGTTTCTTTTTGTTTTTCCATGAGAAGTTTAACTTTGTTTTTATTCTCCTGTGTGCTCGCGGTGTTGCTGCATCTGTGGTGGGTTAGAAACGAAACAGCAGGTGGGACCCCGACGGTTTATACATTTATTTAAACCAACAGCTATCACATCGTTTTATTAATTCTATTTCCCTTAATTAAACAATGTCATGTTATTATAGGGGCGGCACGGTGGCTTAGTGATTGGCATGTTCTCCTCTCAGCGCTAGGGATTCCCGGAGTTTCCATGTTCTCCCCGTGTCCGCGTGGGTTTCCTCCTCTGCGTGGGTTTTTCCTCCGGTTTCCTCCCACAGTCCAAAAACATGGATCAAGTCAATTGAGTTCTTCAAATTGCCCCATATAGAGTGTGTCTGTGTGAGTGAGTGTGTGTGTGTGCTGTCCTGGGTGTATCTGCCCGGCGCCCGAGACGTTCTCCCCTGGATGGGCATGGGAACCCCCCCCCCCCCCCCACGACCCTAATAGAGGACGGCACGGTGGCTTCGCCTCTCAGCGCTAGGGATTCCCGGTTCAGATCTCCATCTGGGTGGAGTTTCCGTGTTCTCCCCATGTCCGCGTGGGCTTCCTCCGGGTTCTCCGGTTTCCTCCCACAGTCCAAAAACTTGGATCAAGTCGATTGAGTTCTCCAAATTGCCCCATATAGAGTGTGTCTGTGAGTGAGTGTGTGCCCAGCGATGGATTGGCACCCTGTCCTGGGTCTATCTGCCCGGCAACCGAGACGTTCTCCCCTGGATGGGCATGGGGAACCCCACCGCGACCCTAATAGAGGACGGCACGGTGGCTTTGCCTCTCAGCGCTAGGGATTCCCGGTTCGAATCTCCATCTGGGTGGAGTTTCCATGTTCTCCCCGTGTCCGCGTGGGTTTCCTCCGGGTTCTCCCGGTTTCGTCCGGTTTTATACAGTTATAATTTCGTATTCTTTAACATTTATGTTTTAATGTTTCTTTTTTAGACAGCAGGCAGCCAGTGCTTCAGCTTTTGGTTGGGGTCTTATCTGCCAGACATCACTATGATCTACGGACGGCCATAAGAGAAACATGGATGGGGTACCTGAGTAACCGCTCAGATTTTAGGTATAGCTCTGTATGACTAGCTCTTGGTTAAAAATAAGCTTTTGGCTTTAAATGAATTAATAATCAGAGACTATCCATTTGAATAATATTTAGGGGTTTAAGCACAAAGTGTTTTTGCTCAGATATTTCTTCTTGCTCCTCTTCTTCTTATTTTTCACACTGTCTCTCTCTATCACACACACACACTAGGGGTGTCTTCAACTAAGGATTTTCATAGTCGAATCTGATTCGTCAGATTTTCCCTATAGTCGACTGATAGTCGAATCAGTTCAAATTTCACCACAAGATGGCGCTATAAGCGTGGTTTTTAAATTTTTTTATTTTTATTTATATTTTACTTGTTTTTCTAGAGCACCGTAAATGGGATCCCCGTTCTGGACTTTAAAAAAAAAAAAATTAACAGAAATTAGGATGATTTTATTTGACAAAAGGCTATATATATAACAAAAACAAAGACATTTCATGTAAAAACTAATGCTTAGCAGCAGCCATGGGCGCCCCCATGTGGTCAAAATGGTACATTCGACTATGAGGTTCATAGTCGACTATGGTTCTCCGAATCGAATCGTCGAATCAGCGAATATTGCAGCTCACCCCTAACACACACACACACACACACACACACACACACACACATATGAACACCCTCTCTTACAAAAAGACCCACACACCACATTACATGCACAGAAACTCTTTCAAACACATAGTCTATTTTTCACTTAGACACACATATTTTGGTTTCATGATTTTTATGGGAGTATATGTTTGGGATAGCACAGTATGTTGCTCATTTCATAATGGCTTGCAGTTCAGTAGGTCATTCAGTAGGTCACATTAAATGCTAGGTCAAGGATAGTGCAAGGAAAATTCTGTAACTAGTATAGATTGAAAATCAGCCTATAGTGAATATCTCATTTGTTTTTGTTTTCTCATTATCCATCCATTATCTTCCGCTTCATCCTGTACTATGGTCGCGGTGAGGTTCCCCATGCCCATCCAGGGGAGAACGTCTCGGGCGCTGGGCAGATACACCCAGGACAGGGCACCAATTCATCGCTGGGCACACACTCACTCACACAGACACACTCAATATGGGGCAATTTGGAGAATTCGATTGACCTTGATCCATGTTTTTGGATTGTGGGAGGAAACCGGAGAACCCGGAGGAAACCTACGTGGACACGGGGAGAACATGGAAACTCCACCCAGATTGGGATTCGAAGCGGGCATTGAGAGGAGAACATGCTAACCACTAAGCCACCGTGCCGCCCGTTTTCTCATTATGGTTACAGAAATGTATTTGAAAGATACTTTACATTTCTTACGTACTATTAGATTTTTACTATATATATATTCATTCATTCATTATCTCCCGCTTTATCCTCTATTAGGGTCGTGGTGGGGTTCCCCATGCCCATCCAGGGGAGAACGTTTCGGGTGCTGGGCAGATACACCCAGGACAGGACACCAATCTATCGCTGGACTCACACTCACTCACACAAACACACTCAATATGGGGCAATTTGGAGAATTCAATTGACCTTGATCCATGTTTTTGGATTGTGGGAGGAAACCGGAAAACCCGGAGGAAACCTACGTGGACATGGGGAGAACATTGAAACTCCACCCAGATTGGGATTCGAAGCGGGCATTGAGAGGAGAACATGCTAACCACTAAGCCACCGTGCCGCCCGTTTTCTCATTATGGTTATAGAAATTTATTTGAAAGATACTTTACATTTCTTACGTACTATTAGATTTTTTACTATTATATATATATATATTCATTCATTCATTATCTCCCGCTTTATCCTCTATTAGGGTCGCGGTGGGGGTCTCGGGCGCTGGGCAGATACACCCAGGACAGGGCGCCAATCCATCGCTGGGCACACACTCACTCACACAGACACACTCTATATGGGGCAATTTGGAGAATTCAATTGACTTGATCCATGTTTTTTCCCATTTATTTATTTATTTATTTATTTATTTATTTATTTATTTATTTATTTTTTTTTGAAGGTTGCTGGTCAAATTCATCGTTGGACAGCATGGGTGTACAATACCTGAAGAAGATCGAGAAGACCAATACTCCTGCACCCCATTAAACCTTACAGAGCCAGGCACGTCAAGTTATTTTTTTATAAAAACAAAACTGTTTGGGGACCCAGGGGGGTGGGGGGGTGTTCTAAATTCTAAGGTAAACTGTGACTTAAATTTAATAAAATTTGTATTTGATAAATTTCTCTTAGCAGAATGACTTTCTTAAGCTTTTCACAAAAAGATTGAACAAAGCTCTTTAACAAAGTCTGACTATTGTTTTTGCAATTCATTAGATTCACACAACATATTTTATTTTTCAGTAATAAGTTTATTAGTAGGGCGGCACGGGGGCTTAGTGGTTAGCACGTTCTCCTCTCAGCGCTAGGGATTCCCGGTCTGGGTGGAGAATCCCCATCTGGGTGGAGTTTCCATGTTCTCCCCGTGTCTGCGTGGGTTTCCCCTGGGCTCTCCGGTTTCCTCCCACAGTCCGAAAACATGGATTAAGTCAATTGAATTCTCCAAATTGCCCCATATAGAGTGTGTCTATGTGAGTGAGTGTGTGCCCAGCGATGGATTGGCACCCTGTCTTGGGTGTATCTGCCCAGCGCCCGAGACGTTCTCCCCTGGATGGGCATGGGGAACCCCCCCGCGTCCCTAATAGAGGATAAAGTGGGAGATAATGAATGAATGAAAAGTTGATTAGTAGGGCGGCATGGTGGCTTAGTGGTTAGCATGTTCGAATCCCAATCTGGGTGGAGGTTCCATGTTATCCCCGTTACCACATGGGTTTCTTCCAGGTTCTCCGGTTTCCTCCCACAGTCCAAAAACATGGATTCTTGGTAAATTGAATTCTCCAAATTGCCCCATATAGAGTGTGTCTGTGTGAGTGAGTGTGTGCCCAATGATAGATTGGTGTCCTGTCCTGGGTGTATCTGCCCAGCACCCGAAATGTTCTCCTCTGGATGGGATGGGAAGATAATAAATAAATGAATGAATAGAATGTGTCAATTCATGTAAATAGATTTTATAACTGACCATCTTTTTTTTTAGTTACTGGGCAGGATGTAGCCCTCCTGAGCAAACCTGGGAATTTGGTGTCATCTGGAGTCCTAGCACTCAGCCTGGATTTTAAGGTTCTCCACCCTGTAGTGATCACAAAGGTTGGCGTCTTTCCCACTGACCCAAAGCAGAGCTTTAAGGGGAATGTTACAGTGAAATTATTCCCAGTTGATCAGGATGTAAGTAACCTTCGTATTTGAATGGAAATATTTAGACTTTCTCTCATATTCCATTGATTCTCACATTTGTTTTTTCTAAAGATGAAGTTACCAGAGAGGATTATTGTGAATAAATCACAGGAAAGACGTGTTGTTGGGTCCGACACTTAGCAGAGTACACCTCCACCTCTTTTCAGAGTCCAGTTGCACCTCTTTCCCATGATTTATACAGAATAATACACAACCTCGAGTGCCTTGTTGCTTTTATAAAAGGTTACAAACACACTATTATTAATTAAATAACAAGATGTAATACATAAGTATGTATGTTTAAATCTAAGTCATTAATAAACTGCTCTTCTGTGACATAACGAAGGCCGTTTCGAAGTAAACATTGATTGCTGAGTAAGAGGATACCGGTTTAGTACTAATCAGGAGCGTACTCATCATTAATGGGGCAGCACGGTGGCTTAGTGGTTAGCATGTTCTCCTCTCAGCACTAGGGATTCCCAGTTTGAATCCCCATCTGGGTGGAGTTTCCATGTTCTCCCCGTGTCCGCATGTGTTTCCTCCGGGTTCTCCGGTTTCCTCCCACAGTCCAAAAACATGGATCAAGTCAATTGAGTTCTCCAAATTGCCCCATATAGAGTGTGTCTGTGTGAGTGAGTGTGTGTCCAGCGATGGATTGGCGTCCTGTCCTGGGTCTATCTGCCCAGCGCCCGAGACGTTCTCCCCTGGATGGGCATGGGGAACCCCCCCCCCGACCCTAGTAGAGGATAAAGCGGAAGATAATGAATGGATGTATTTCTATTAATGGTACATGATTTAAAATAATGTGTTGTATATCACGAATCGATACAATGTGAAGCGGTCAGAGGTGTGTGTTATTGTCAACAATGTCACAACTGGACAAACGGCTGAGCCAATCAGATTTAAGTGGATTTGAACCATCTCTTTTATATAAATCTTCATTCCAGTCCCACGATGACTAAGTAAATAAGTAAATAATCAACTTTATTATTCTGTTTAATACCATTCTATTTAATTCTGTTTAATACGTTTTATATTTGAACCCCCCCCCCCCAACTTAGCTAATTGCAACTGTAAAAATGATGTCAATGAAACATGTCTGAAATTGTTAGATGTAGGCTTTTTACATTTGTTTGTGCTGTCCATCTGCATGTCTGTTCATGTGTTGTGCAGAATGCCATCGTGACTGCTCCTTTTACTGTACAAAGTCCAGGGACTTATGAAGATGGCATCTGGTATAAAGCTGTGGAACAGTTTATTTTACCTAAGGTGGGTTGAGTTAACACCACGTGAATGCCCTACAGGATGACCAGCACCCAGGATTCACTGCTCACTATAAGCAGAGTGAAAGTAGCCCTTAATAAATTTCTTGGTTGACAGGATGTGGGTTCGAATTCCAGGTCCACTGAAGTTACCAATGTTGGTCCTTGATACCATCCCTGACTCCAACCCATCCATCCATTATCTTCCGCTTTATCCTATATTAGGGACGCGGTGGGGTTGCCCATGCCCATCCAGGGGCGAACGTTTTTGGGCGCTGGACAGATACATCCAGGAGGGGGTGCCAATCTATCGCTGGACACACTCATTCACACAGACAAACACACTCTATATGGGGAAATTTGGAGAACTCAGTTGACTTGCTCCATGTTTTTGGACTGTGGGAGGAAACTGGAGAACCCGGAGGAAACCCACGTCGTCTATTTTGTCTCATATGTTTTCTAATAAGCATTTTTAAGAGAAACACGTGACGATGTTGATCTCAAAATAAGACATAAGTAAGATCACAAGTAAGTCTTTTGCTCTGGGCATTGACTTCATGCTAAACTAAGAAGTGCCCTTTGTTAATAATCTGCACATGTTCTCCAGATTAACAATAATAGGGAAAAAATTAAGTAAGTAATTAAAGTAATAGGTAATTAAATAAGTATGTGTATATATGTGTGTGTATATATGTGTGTGTATATATGTGTGTGTGTATATATATATATATATATATATATATATATATATATATATATATATATATATATATATATATATATATATATATATTCATTATCTCCCGCTTTATCCTCTATTAGGGTCACGGTGGGGTTCCCCATGCCCATCCAGGGGAGAACGTCTCTGGCGCTGGGCAGATAGACCCAGGAGAGGGTGCCAATCCATAGCTGGGCACACACTCACTCACACAGACACACTCTATATGGGGCAATTTGGAGAATTTAATTGACTTGATCCATGTTTTTGGACTGTGGGAGGAAACCGGAGAACCCGGAGGAAACCCACGCAGACACGGGGAGAACATGGAAACTCCACCCAGATGGGGATTCGAACCGGGAATCCCTAGCGCTGAGAGGCGAACGTGCTAACCACTAAGCCACCGTGCTGCCATATATATATATATATATATATATATATATATATATATATATATATATATATATATATATATATATATATATATATATATATATATATATACACATACCTACTGTACATACATGTATATTTTAAACATTGCAATTTCATGTACAGGGATTTGAGGGAACTCTGTTATGGGAAAGCCAAGATACCACCGACCTTATGACTCTCGATGGGTCCACGATCCACCTCAACACCGGAGGGGGAGTGTTAAAGTTGGCTTCTGTAAGCTCATTTTTTCCTATAACTCCTATAAACTTTAGGAACTCGTAATGGTATTTTCTTGTTTTTATAGAAAGAGATCTGTGTGTGTTGCAGATAGAAGCAGGGACCTTGCCATACGGAAGCTCACATGGTTTTCCTGGATTGGCTGGAGGATTCACTTTCTCTATTTACGGTAGCATAATCTACATTTTGTTCACCCATATCATATATATGCCGTCAATTGCATATCAGTGTGTCTTTGCTAATGCAATGAGGGAAAAAGTGCGCATTGTCTTTCTCAAAACGTGCCAAAAGTCATATAATCATTCTCTTAATGATTGATGGGTGTGTTCTGGTCGTAACGTGTAATAAAACAATCAGCATCTGTTCCCTTTAAGAACCAAGTGGCGCTCTAACTTCGGCGGATTGCTATTTCAGTAGTGGACTCTATGCAATTGACCATAAGGTTCTCCATTTGAGTGTAAATTGAAAACACATTTCATATATTACTCCGTGGCTTAGTGGTTAGCATGTTCTCCTCTCAGCACTAGGGATTCCCGGTTCGAATCCCCATCTGGGTGGAGTTTCCATGTTCTCCCCATGTCTGCGTGGGTTTCCTCCAGGTTCTCCGGTTTCCTCCCACAGTCCAAAAACATGGATCAAGTCAATTGAATTTCTCAAAATTGCCCCATATAGAGTGTGTCTGTGTGAGTGAGTGTGTGCCCAGCGATGGATTGGCGTCCTGTCCTGGGTCTATCTGCCCAGCGCCTGAGATGTTCTCCCCTGGATGGGCATGGGGAACCCCACCGCGACCCTAATAGAGGATAAAGTGGGAGATAATGAATGAATGAATATTTTACTCCATTACTCATTTCTCTGCATTGGCTCCCTCTAGCTGCTGCATTCAGTACAAGTCACTGACTCTGGCCTACAGGACCATCTCTGGATCTGGCCCCTCTTACCTTCACTCTATCTTTTTAAAATCCACTCCGACTCGTTCACTTCGCTCCAGTGATGATCGCCATCTGGTGGTTCCACCTCACCGAGGAGCTAATTCTCACTCCGTGGCGTTCACCACTGCAAAACGGTTGAACGATCTTCCCAACTCTGACCGTAAGGCAGAGTCACATGGCATTTTTAAGAAACTACCGAAGACGCATCTTTTTAACAAATACCTGTTGCCAAGAAGATTGTGGAACACTTCAGTCATCCTGGCAACAAGCTCTTCACTCTGCGTTTTCGTGTCCTGAAGGCAAACACAGAGAGGATGAGGAGGAGTTTCTGACTAACACTGACTTAACACTTTCATAACTTTTAACACTGCACTGCACTACTTGCACATATATGCACAACACACTTATAAGACGATTTTTAGTTCATATCGGTTATAGTACAATAATTATACAGTTTCTCTTTTAAATTTTTTTTTTTTATTTATGTAAATTGCACAGTGTAAATACATATTTCATACATATTTTTTATTTTAATTTTAAAATTTAACTTTTTAAATGGCACGGTGGCTTAGTGGTTAGCATGTTCTCCTCTCAGCACTAGGGATTCCCGGTTCGAATCCCCATCTGGGTGGAGTTTCCATGTTCTCCCCGTGTCTGCGTGGGTTTCCTCCAGGTTCTCCGGTTTCCTCCCACAGTCCAAAAAACATGGATCAAGTCAATTAAATTCTCAAAATTGCCCCATATAGAGTGTGTCTGTGTGACTGAGTATGTGCCCAGCGATGGATTGGTGCCCTGCCCTGACGTTCTCCCCTGGATGGGTATGGGGAACCCCACCGCGACCCTAATAGAGGATAAAGCGGGAGATAATGAATGAATGAATATATTACTCCATTACTTGGCGCCCTGTCCTGGGTCTATCTGCCCAGCGCCCAAGACGTTCTCCCCTGGATGGGCATGGGGAACCCCCCCGACCCTAATAGAGGATAAAGCGGGAGATAATGAATGAATGAATGAATTTAACTTTTTTTTTTTTATTATTCTTTTTTTTTTATCTTTATTCATTTAACATTATGTGGAGATGTCGGGAAAGAATTTCACTGCTGGCTGTACCATGTATATCAACGCATGTGACAAATAAACCTGATTTGGATTTAATTCTTGTAAAAAAAAAATTAATTAAGTAAAAATGGGGGGGGGAGGCGCAGCATCAAATAACGATCAGGTTTGATGATTCTACAGTGTGGTTGGTTTTTCTTCATAATTACTGATGTGATGGTTCTCATTTATAAGTCGCTTTGGATAAAAGCATCTGCTGAAAACCCACATAGTGTAGATTATGATTCTGCATTCTTTGTACAAATGCAGTCAGATTTAATAGCGTTTTCTTCACCGTTCAGTAGCTTTGTTGTTGTTACTGCTGTGTATTACGTTTGTGCTTTGTTTCTATTCTTTAGACGTAAAGGCGCTAAAAGATCTATTGGACGGCAGGAAAACCAGACAGCAGGATTATTTAACCCAGCTGAAGAAAGAGGATGAAGCTCTGCGGAAAGAGAGTTATCGTCATGGAGACATTGTTTTTCTGGATGTTGTTGACACGTACAGGACTGTGCCTTCTAAACTGCTACACTTTTATAAATGGTGAGCTCATTCAGAGTTTATCCAAAATGACTGTTCAGTCATTTATTAAGATAAAAACTGAAATCTTAAACCAGTTCTATAAATAGTCAATTCTTGCTGAGAATATAGAAGTGAGGCTTTTACTCAAAGTCAAAGTCAAAGTAGGCTTTATTGTCAATTTCTTCATATGTACACTACATACAAAGTAATCGAAATTACGTTCCTCACTTTCCCGCGGTTACAGACATTTATGACATTTAACATGAGAAACAGTAGTGACAGCATAGATGCGAATTTAATTAGTAACAGTAATGATGATAATAATAATAATAGTAATAGTAATAATAATAATAATAACAACATAATAACTATAGTAATAATAGCAGTAACTAACAATAATAAATAGTAAATAGTAATATAAATAGTAATATTAATAATAATAATGCTAATAATAATAATAAAGTAATGAATAATAATAAATATAAATATATATTATATATATAAGTAATAAATTACAATATGATTTGTAGCAGTAGTATAATATATATATATATATATATATATATATATATATATATATATATATATATAAAATATAGACCTGAGTTCGTGTTATACAGTGAGAGTTTCACAGTTACAGTAGCATGTATGTGAACTACAAAATTTATTAATAATAATAATAATAATAATAATAATAATAATAATAATATGGCACGGTGGCTTAGTGGTTAGCACGTTCGCCTCTCAGCACTAGGGATTCCCGGTTCGAATCCCCATCTGGGTGGAGTTTCCATGTTCTCCCTGTGTCTGCGTGGGTTTCCTCCGGGTTCTCCGGTTTCCTCCCACAGTCCAAAAACATGGATCAAGTCAACTGAATTCTCAAAATTGCCCCATATAGAGTGTGTTTGTGTGAGTGAGTGTGTGCCCAGAGATGGATTGGCGCCCTGTCCTGGGTGTATCTGCCCAGCGCCCGAGACGTTCTCCCCTGGGTGGGCATTGGGAACCCCACCGCGACCCTAATAGAGGATAAAGCGGAAGATAATGAATGAATGAATGAATAATAATAATAATAATAATAAAAATAACGATTGTGGTCACCACATTGATTTAGGTCCTGGGTAGATGACATTTTATTATGTTATTAATTAAAACTTTTTTTTTTATGCTGAGAGGGCTGTAAAGAACACCGACTTCAGTCTGCTCCTAAAGACAGATGATGATTGCTTTCTTAATATGGACGCCATTTTAAAGAACGTCAATCTCGTGTTTCGGAAGAATCTCTGGTGGGGAAAGTGAGTATACAGAGTTTTTCAATTATTATTAAACGTATTAATTATTAGACGTATTAAATAATAAATATTTAAAGTATCAGCTCATATAGAGCATACCGTTTAAGGCCACTAGAGGGAGACAAAGTCGTTAATTATTGTCACTCGTCTGGAATTGGGTATTGTGCTTAAATAAAAAAATGTTAACTTGGTTACCATCAGGGGCTTTAGCCCAGATCCCTTATTCCCCCTCTGTCCTCTTTAAAAATTGCCCTTTCATGAGTGTATTTGTCCATTTTTCAAATAAATGTTACATTAATATTGTTTGATCATTCATTAGTTATATTGGATAAAAATAAATTACATATGAAATCTGTCTGTCAGCAGTGGAGAGCACATTCAGTTTTAGTAAATGACGGTTTTGGCTGAAAATGTTTGAATAAATGAACCTGAGATTCGGCAGAAAAGCATGAATCCGTTTTACGAGTCGCAGATGAGACAGTTTTAACAAGATTTTTGCTTTGAATACCGTAACTTTGTGACAGTTTGAGCCAGCAGAAAAATTCTGACCGTTTCTGATAGCTGAGAAGCTGCTCTTCACAGCCAACATACAGTTATTATGGTAACTTTCCTCCTGTTACTACTGGCAAAAAAATTTGTCTCCCTCATACACACACACACACACACACACACACACACACACACACACACACACATACATACACATATACACACACAGCGCTTGGAAGCACAAACGGCTGACGGTGACTCCATCGTTCGGTCCCGCTGCTGGAGGAGAGGCTGCAGAGAAAGCTGCTCTCATTTGATCCGGGGCAACTGACAAAACCCCCGGGTCTAACGACGCGTCTGGTTAATATATATATATATATATATATATATATATATATATATATATATATATTTTATATTTATATATTCATTCATTATCTTCCGCTTTATCCTCTATTAGGGTTGCAGGGGGGGGGGGGGTTCCCCATGCCCATCCAGGGGAGAACGTTTCGGGCGCTGGGCAGATACACCCAGGACAGGGTGCCAATCTATCGCTGGGCACACACATACAGACACGCACACAAACACACTCTACATGGGGCAATTTGGAGAACTCAATTGACTTGATCCATGTTTTTGGACTGTGGGAGGAAACCGGAGAACCCGGAGGAAACCCACGCGGACACGGGGAGACCATGGAAACTCCACCCAGATTGGGATTCGAACCGGGAATCCCTAGTGCTGAGAGGCGAACGTGCTAACCACTAAGCCACCATATATATATATATATATATATATATATATATATATATATATATATATATATATATATATATATATATATATATATATATATATATACACATACATGTTCAGATGTGTTGTTCATTTACGATGTGAATGAACACAATATATATACAATCAAGCTCCCACCATCATTACGCTTCAAACCACGTGTATATCTATTTTAGCCTGTATATCTATATCTAGCACTAAACCCCAGAGCACAAAGCACGAACAATAGAAGTGGATGTTATCACAATCATATATTAAGTAAAGATTTTATGAGGTTTACCTCTGTAATGGTTTTAACCTGTCTGTATTAAAAGTCCAGTTATCCCTAATTAGTGGTTTACCTGTACAGTTTCAGACAGAGTTGGCCAGTAGAACGTTTTGGGAAGTGGCAGGAGTTGGAGTATGCAAGTACAGTGTATCCAGCTTTCGCTTGTGGTTCTGGTTACGTGGCGTCTAAAGATTTGGTCGAATGGCTGGCAAGGAATGCAGAAGAGCTGAAGGTTTACCAGGTGTTTAATTTCATCGCTTTTAAAAATAAATTTATGTTCTGATTCAGAATACTTATTAAATGAAATATCTTGCAGATGATTATTGGCCCCATAAAGTCTCCTTAGCCTTTCCTAATTCAGTGTTCACATTCTTTTTAAAAGTTCTTTTATCTCCCGCTTTATCCTCTATTAGGGTCGCGGGGGGGTTCCCCATGCTCATCCAGGGGAGAACGTTTCGGGCGCTGGGCAGATAGACCCAGGACGGGGTGCCAATCCATCGCTGGGCACACACTCACTCACACAGACACACTCTATATGGGGCAATTTGGAGAATTCAGTTGACTTGATCCATGTTTTTGGACTGTGGGAGGAAACCGGAGAACCCGGAGGAAACCCACGCGGACACGGGGAGAACATGGAAACTCCACCCAGATGGGGATTCGAACCAGGAATCCCTAATGCTGAGAGGAGAACATGCTAACCACTAAGCCACCGTGCCGCCACTTTATTATAATGAATTTATTATATTTTATTATAATTTATCATGCTTCACAGCTTTTTTAAAATTTTATTTAAATCAATAACTTTTATTTAATTTTATAGTCACAAACCTTTTCTTTACACTCATCCATCTGATTTTAAGCGAGATTGGTTTTGAGAAATGGTGAGGAGGGGTTTCCTGCAACCTTGCCATTAATACCATTGTTCATTGTTTTGTTCTGATTGTACAGAACATGAGCCGGCATAAGAGAGGCCTTTAGTTACATTGAGTTTCCTTGTGACCTTGCAAACTATTACGTTCCTTCTACTTGGTATGATTTGAATTTGTGTTAACACTTCCAGGGAGTGCAACCATAGTCTGAAATGTCCTTCGTTTGTATGCAATCTGTCTCTTTGTGGATTTGTTAAGTCTAAAAACCTGGACTGAGAAATTAAATTGTATCCTAAAATCAACTTCCAATCTTACAGGTTCTGCCACCGACATTTTTCTTAAGTAATTAAAGAACAGGCGGCACGGTGGCTTAGTGGTCAGCACGTTCGCCTCTCAGCGCTAGGGATTCCCGGTTCGAATCCCCATCTGGGTGGAGTTTCCATGTTCTCCCCGTGTCCGCGTGGGTTTCCTCCGGGTTCTCCGGTTTCCCCCACAGTCCAAAAACATGGGTCAAGTCAATTGAATTCTCCAAATTGCCCCATATAGAGTGTGTCTGTGTGAGTGAGTGTGTGCCCAGCGATGGATTGGCGCCCTTTCCTGGGTCTATCTGCCCAGTGCCCGAGATGTTCTCCCCTGGATGGGCATGGGGAACCCCACCGCGACCCTAATAGAGGATAAAGCGGGAGATAATGAATGAATGAATGAATGAATGAATTAAAGAACAAGTATAATAGTTTTTTCTTATATAGTTTATCTTTATATACTTATGTTGTGTGTCAAAATAAAAAATCTGATTATAAAAAAATTATTAAAAAATGTTTACGCAGAAGTATATGATATTTATTGTCGATTTCCTCGACTTACCATATAGATGGACTTTGTAGTTTTACAATTACAGACTGTAATCCATTTGATTGTGAACTACAGTACATACTGTGTAAGTACATTTACTTTGTTCTTTAATGGCCAGGACCCCAATAGTACCACCACAGAGCAGGGATTATTTGGTTGGGTCATTATTCCTATCCCAGCAGTGTCACTGAGGTGTTTAAATGCTGCACTAAAACCCCCTCACAGCATCAGTGTCACTGAAGAACTGACAATAAACAATCCACCACCCAAATGATACCTGTTCTGTGATGCTCCTGACCAACAGAGAACCAACAGGGGACTAACAACAACAAAAAACACAGGTGGACTACAGTCTGTAATTATAGAACTACAAAGTCCATCTATATGGTAAGTGGATGAAATGGACAATGGAGCAAGAAGGCTGGTCATACACTTCTGAAGTGTTAACCCAATTTAAATCATACCAAGTAGAATGTATGTAATAGTTTGCAAGGTCACAAGGAAACTCAATGTAACTAAAGGCTTAATATTCTATTCTCATACCTACTTAAGTGTTTTTTTATTATTAGTATCATTATTACCAACCCGTCTGTGTGTTTTTTAAGGGCGAGGACGTGAGCATGGGAATATGGATGGCTGCTGTGGGGCCAAAGAAATATCAGGTAAATCTGTTTGTATTACATTTACATTCAGTCAGTCATTCAGCTTATACTTAAAACGCATCTCTTTAACAAATACCTGTTAAAAAGGTGGGGGTGGGGGGGGGGGCGCAGCATCGAATAACAATCATCAGGTTTGATGAATTTACAGTATAGTTGGTTTTCTCTATGGCTTCTGACTTGTGGTGTTCTCATTTGTAAGTCGCTTTGGATAAAAGCGTCTGCTAAATGTAAATGTACAGTGTGAGTAAATCAGATGCAGCAGTGATGATGAAGCTTTAAAATACAGTGTCCACTGACCGTTAACCTTACAAAACAAACCTGCACTATGGTTTCACTTGGAATATCCATCCATCCATTATCTTCCACTTTATCCTCTATTAGGGTCGCGGTGGGGTTCCCCATGCCCATCCAGGGGAGAACGTTTCGGGCGCTGGGCAGATACACCCAGGACAGAGCGCCAATCCATCGCTGGGCACACACTCACTCACACACACACTCTATATGGGACAATTTTGAGAACTCAATTGACTTGATCCATGTTTTTGGACTGTGGGAGGAAACCGGAGAACCTGGAGGAAAGCCATGCAGACACGGGGAGAACATGGAAACTCCACCCAGATGGGGATTGGAACCGGGAATCCCTAGCGCTGAGAGGAGAACGTGCTAACCACTAAGCCACCGTGCCACCCAGACACACTATATGGGGCAATTTGGAGAATTCAATAATCCATGTTTTTGGACTGTGGGAGGAAACCGGAGAACCCGGAGGAAACCCACGTAGACACGGGGAGCACATGGAAACTCCACCCAGATGGGGATTCGAACCGGGAATCCCTAGTGCTGAGAGGCGAACGTGCTAACCACTAAGCCACCGTGCCACCCAGACACACTATATGGGGCAATTTGGAGAATTCAATTGACCTTGATCCATGTTTTTGGACTGTGGGAGGAAACCGGAGAACCCGGAGGAAACCCACGCAGACACGGGGAGGACATGGAAACTCCACCCAGATTGGGATAGCGCTGAGAGGAGAACATGTTAACCACTAAGCCACTGTTTGTATTGTATATTATTTTTAGTATGTTCATCATTATTATTATTATTATTATTATTATTATTATTATAACTTCTGTTACAGGATGCAGGCTGGCTATGTGATAAAGACTGTTATGTTGACATGATGACATCACCACAGCATACAGCGGAGGAGCTCCGTTCTCTTTGGAAGAACAGCAGGGATTGTGGGAATCCTTGTGGTTGTTCATGAACTGAAAACCTAAAAATTTTATTAGGCTACTTCCATTTTTGACAAGCTCATTGTTTGTTCACCATGTAGATGGACGTTGTAGTTCTATAATTCCATTCTGTAGTCCATCTGTTTCTCTACATACTCGGTTAATCCCCTTTACTCTGTTCTCTGATGATCAAGACCCGCCCCGCCCCAGGGGTCTTGAATGGTATACTGTTCTTTTTCCAGCAGCACTGCTGTGTCTGATCCACTCGCACCAGCACAACACACACCCACACACCACCACCATGTCAGCATCACTGAAGTCCTGAGAATCATCCGCCATCATAATACCACCTCTGTGGGGGTCCTGATCATCAGAGAACATACTTAAGCAGACTAACAAAATATCTAGAGAAACAGATGGACTACAGAATGGAACTGGAATTGTATGATATATATATATTCATTCATTCATCCATTATCTCCCGTTTTATCCTCTATTAGGGTCGCGGTGGGGTTCCCCATGCCCATCCAGGGGAGAACGTCTCGGGCGCTGGGCAGATACACCCAGGACAGGGCGCCAATCCATCGCTGGGCAATGATGTAAATATATATATATATATATATATATATATATATATATATATATATATATATATATATATATATATAAAATATATGTCCACAACCGATTAAAAAGCATTAAATAAACATATTTAATTCAGAATTACTACTTACTTCCACAATACTGTATATTTAGTTATTAAATTAATACCTCCTGCTCAGTTAAACCACTATATAAATAGTTTTCTCGGCAGCCTAATATTTTATGCAGTGCTGTAAATGCAATAGATGTTCTTCAGTCTTGTGTGCTATTTATATTTTTTAATTACACAACTAGATGTAAGGCATATGCCCAGGATATTATGATTACATCCTTGAGGTCACTTTTGTTATAATGTCTATCCATCCATTATCTTTTGCTTTATCCTATATTAGGGTCGCGTGGGGTTCCTCATGCCCATCCAGGGGAGAACGTCTCGGGCGCTGGGCAGATATACCCAGGACAGGGCGCCAATCTATCGCTGGGCACACACTCACTCACACAGACACACTCTATATGGGGCAATTTGGAGAATTCAATTGACTTGATCCATGTTTTTGGACTGTGGGAGGAAACCGGAGAACCTGGAGGAAACCCACGCGGACACGGGGAGAACATGGAAACTCCACCCAGATGGTGTTGAGTGCTGAGAGGTGAACATGCTAACCACTAAGCCACTGTGCCGCCCTAATAATGCCTATTTAAGTCTAAAATGTTCCTAGGTTTTCGTGCAGCACAGTAGTACAGTGGTATTTTCTCACCTCATAGCAATACAGATTTTTTCAGCTAGAGGAGACACTACTTTCTGTGTGGAGATGGTGTTACACATGTTACCAAAGGATTTTTTTCAACATGTATTTTGTTAATAAGGCTTTTTTTAGTGTTAAATTGTTAATACACAATGTACTGTATGTTCAGTACCAGTCACAAGTTTGGACACATCTCTGTTGTGTTTGCTTCACTTATTGAAAACATTGTTGCAATCACAAATTCTTTGGTAGTCAAAGAATTTGTGAAGGCTAAGGACATTTGGAGAAAAACAGGAGTGGACTGAGTACCAAGCCCTGGTGAACGCAGGTTTTTGCTTGATAAGGTTTGGATACATCACCAATCCATGAGCTCTTGATGGACCTTCCATCCAAGCTAAGGTAGCTTTTTCCTGCATATTAACCATATTAATACAAAACTCTCTTATTTATGAAGAAATACTCTAAATAGGCGGCACAGTGGCCTAGTGGTTAGCACGTTCGCCTCTCAGCGCTAGGGATTCCCGTTCTCCCGTGCCTGCGTGGGTTTCCTCCGGGTTCTCCGGTTTCCTCCCACAGTCCAAAAACATGGATCAAGTCAATTGAATTCTCAAAATTGCCCCATATAGAGTGTGTCTGTGTGAGTGAGTGAGTGTGTGCCCAGCGATGGATTGGCGCCCTGTCCTGGGTGTATCTGCCCAGCGCCCGAGACGTGAGACGTTCTCCCCTGGATGGGCATGGGGAACCCCCCCGCGACCCTAATAGAGGATAAAGCGGGAGATAATGAATGAATGAATATATATATATTATAAAAGAGAGTTTAAGACAATTGTATTATAATCTCCATAGTAATTTTTCTTTATTTATTTTGTATACTCTGTGTGTTGTTGATTCAGTGTGTTACATGTCTTACATGTGTTGTACTCACTAAGACGAATTTCTTGTATGTTTAACATACTTGGGGAAATAAAGCCAGTCAATCAATTCTGATTCTGAACATTCACCTTTTGTTGTATGAATGATTGATTACACTGTTGATTAATGAAAATTTGAAGCAGGCCACCTCCCTCTGTACACTGTGGGCTACCTGTCTTATTTTACACCAGCTCCATATTTCAGAAGATCTGCAGACTTCATATAATTGACTTCTCCATATGTTTACAACATTTTGCAGTCGTCTTTATCCACTTTAACTCAAGTGACAGAACACAGGTTTAGTATGTTATAGTGATGAGTCGGCTCTAAGAGTCGTCTCTTGAAGGTGAACGAGGAGAGCCGGAGCCATTTTTTTGGGAGCTGATGAGAAATAGAAAAATCGATAGCCGGCAAGGTGAAGAAAATGAGTGACAGAAAGCGTAGTAAAGTTTGGACACGTGTTTTAGTGTGATGGACAGTTCAAAGGCAGAGTGTAGACTGTGCAAAATTAAAATTGCATATCGATCCGGCTCCACAAACAACCTGCACAGACATATTCCAACTGTTTACTTATCCGTTCAATTAGAAGACAAAAGAAGAGCAAGAGAACCTAATGAAGGTCGTAGTACATCTACTGCAACTGCTGCTGCTCCAACAATTACTACAGCATAATCCAGTGCAGAGGACCCATCCATCCATCCATTATCTTCTGCTTTATCCTCTATTAGGGTCACAAGGGGGTTCCCCATGCCCATCCAGTGAGAACATCTCAGGCGCTGGGCAGATAGACCCAGGACAGGGCGCCAATCTATCACTGGGCACACACTCACTCACACAAACACACTCTATATGGCAATTTGGAGAACTCAATTGACTTGATCCATGTTTTTAGACTGTGGGAGGAAACCAGAGAACCCGGAGGAATGGAAACTCCACCCAGATTGGGATTCGAACCTGGAATCCCTAGCACTGAGAGAACATGCTAACCACTAAGCCACCGTGCCACCCGATAAGTATGTAAATAAACCATATTATTATTACTTTGAAAAGAGCCGGAATGCCCATCACTAGTATGTCCATCCATCCATTATCATCCGCTTTATTCTCTATTAGGGTCACGAAGGGGGTTCCTCATGCCCATCCAAGGAGAACATCTCAGACGTTGGAGAGATACAGCCAGGACAGGGTGCCAATCTATCGCTGGGCACACACTCACTCACACAAACACACTCTATATGGGGCAATTTGGAGAACTCAATTGACTTGATCCAGGCACGGTGGCTTAGTGGTTAGCACGTTCGCCTCTTTGAATCCCCATCTGGGTGGAGTTTCCATGTTCTCCCCGTGTCCACGTGGGTTTCCTCCGGGTTCTCCGGTTTCCTCCCACAGTCCAAAAACATGGATCAAGTTAATTGAATTCTCCAAATTTCCCCATATAGAGTGTGTGTGAGAGTGAGTGTGTGCCCAGCGATGGATTGGCGCCCTGTCCTGGGTGTATCCGCCCAGCGCCCGAGACGTTCTCCCCTGGATTGGCATGGGGAACCCCCCCCCCGCGACCCTAATAGAGGATAAAGCGGGAGATAATGAATGAATGAATGAATGAATGGACTTGATCCATGTTTTTGGACTGTGGGAGGAAACCGGAGAACCCAGAAGACACCCACATGGATACGGGGAGAACATGGATTGGGATTTGAACTGGGAATCCCTAGCACTGAGAGGAGAACATGCAACCACTAAGCCTAAGTGAACTTAAACTGGGGCCCAAGTTTGCAAATACTAACGTTTCCCTTTAAATGACGGAATGCTGAGTAATAGGCCAGGGTTAGACTTTGGTCCCTCCTCAATCGTGAGGTAAATCTTTGTTGCTCCACTCCTCTTGCAGACTCCATTCTAACATCGTCGTTACTTCATGTTTTGCAGACAAAAACCAAGAGAGTTATAAAGAAAGTGAATACAACAGAAGAACTACAAGATTCCGAAAACCATGCAGGTTCTCAGCAACATCCAGTGAGTAACGACGATAAACGACGAGCATTGCAACTGCTTTCACCGAATGTTCACGTCATTTGGGTATTTAAAGTATTTTTTTTAATTCGGATAGAATAAAATAAGATATAAAACACCGCTGGGGCTTTTACATCTTTTACATTTTACATTTGAAGTTACAGTCTGAAGTCTTTTACACAACTCCTTTTTTCGTAACTGCTAAGCGGGTTGCATGTTGCACGGGCTGCCACGCCAGGGGGCGCTGTTTCACCAATGTACCTAAATCCAGGCTAATACTATAAACCTGCAGCGGTTTAACAGGATTATTAATTATTTAAGAAATTTTAAGAAATAAACTTTGGGGTAAATATCAGATTTTTTTGCACGTGATGTTTAATCCATGGATAAAGTTTGTGGCTTTCAGTTTTAAAAATATAATACAGATTTGATCGTTTAAATACATTCATTCATTCATTATCTTCCGCTTTATCCTCTATTAGGGTCTTGGTGGGGTTCTCCATGCCCATCCAGGGGAGAACGTTTCAGGCGCTGGGCAGATAGACCCAGGACAGGGCGCCAATCCATCACTGGGCACACACACACTCACAAAACACACTCTATATGGGGCAATTTGGGGAATTCAATTGACTTGATCCATGTTTTTGGACTGTGGGAGGAAACCGGAGAACCCGGAGGAAACCCGCGCGGACATGGGGAGAATATGGAAACTCCACCCAGATGGGGATTCGAACCGGGAATCCCTAGTGCTGAGAGGCGAACGTGCTAACCACTAAACCTCGTTTAAATACAATTTAAGGTAAATATCCCCCCTAATATGATTTTAAATATAAGTTGTAAGTTCCATTCCATCCATTATCTCCTGCTTTATCCTCTATTAGGGTCGCGGTGGGGTTCCCCATGCCCATCCAGAGGAGAACGTTTCGGGCACTGGGCAGATACACCCAGGACAGGGCGCCAATCCATCGCTGGGCACACACACACTCACACAGACACACTCTATATGGGGCAATTTGGAGAAATCAATTGACTTGATCCATGTTTTTGGACTGTGGGAGGAAACCGGAGAACCCGGAGGAAACCCACATGGACACGGGGAGAACATGGAAACTCCACCCAGATGGGGATTCAAACCGGGAATCCCTAGCGCTGAGAGGAGAACATGCTAACCACTAAGCCACCGTGCCGCCTATAATAAAATAATGAAACATCAAATAACGTTATGGTATTAAATGAATGGTGTAACGTTTACAGCGGTGGTGAGACTTCTTACATCAAGTGACCTTGGTAATGTGGGATGCATAGTTATTTTGTGCTGTACCAGTGTAACAGTACACACGAGCTCAAACGTAGTACCTACTGTTAAATAGGGGTGAGCTGCAATATTCGCTGATTCGACGATTCGATTCGGAGAACCGTAGTCGACTATGAACCTCATAGTCGAATGTACCATTTTGACCACATGGGGGCGCCCATGGCTGCTGCTAAGCATTAGTTTTTACATGAAATGTCTTTGTTTTCGTTATATATATAGCCTTTTGTCAAATAAAATCATCGTAATTTCTGTTAATATTTTTTTTAAATGATGTGTGCGCTTTAACCCATTTACGGTGCTCTAGAAAAACAAGTAAAATATATTAAAAAAAATCTTTTTTAAAAAACCACGCTTATAGCGCCATCTTGTGGTAAAAATTTAACTGATTTGACTATCAGTCGACTATAGGGAAAATCTGACGAATCAGATTTGACTATGAAAATCCTTAGTTGAAGACAGCCCTACTGTTAAATACCATTTTATTTTTTTTGCAGCCCAAGTTTTAGTGGTTTTTCAAAATATATATATTTCTTGTAACTTCTGTTGTAGACAGACCATCAACGGTCTCGACAGGCAGAGCCTCAGAGTGTTGGCGGCTTCCTCGGTTGGAATCGGAGGCATTTTATGCTACCTAGCATGGAGAAGAAAACCTAAAAAGATCCCGGTTGGAGATGGCTGGTGGAGGGTGGAGAAGAGGTCTGCGTTTGAAGACCCCACTATACGGCCTTTTGTAGTGGAAAGCTCTGAAGAAATGCTACAGGTAGAAAATCATTTTAGAACTACAGATTGTTTTATTAACTGTACTTACTGCTGTTTTTGACAGATGCCAATTTAGAAAACAACATATTTTATATTTATATATGTACCAGTCAAAAGTTCTCTGTTGTCCATCCATCCATTATCCTCAGTGGGGTTCCCCATGCTCATCCAGGGGAGAATGTTTCGGGCGCTGGGCAGATAGACCCAGGACAGGGCGCCAATCCATCGCTGGGCACACACTCACTCACTCACTCACACACACTCTATATGGGGCAATTTGGAGAATTCAATTGACTTGATCCATGGTTTTGGACTGTGGGAGGAAACCGGAGAACCCGGAGGAAACCCACGTGGACACGGGGAGAACATGGAAACCACCCAGATTGGGATTCGAACCGGGAATCCCTAGTGCTGAGAGGAGAACATGCTAACCACTAACCCACCGTGCTGCCATTCTCCATTGTCTATTTCCTTAACTTACCAAAAAGATGGACTTTGTAGTTTTATAATTCCAGACTGTAGTCCATCTGTGTTCTTTGTTGTTGTTAGTCCCCTGTTGGTTCTCTGTTCTCTGTTGGTCAGGAGCATCACAGAGCAGGTATCATTTGGGTGGTGGATTGTTTGTCAGTTCTTCAGTGACACTGATGCGGTGAGCGGGTTTCATTTCTCCACCTCAGTGACACTGCTGGGATAGGAATAATGCACCGAGCAAATAATCCCTGTTCTGTGGTGGTACTATATGGGTCTGGACACAAACAGATTGACTACAGTCTGGAATTGTAGAACTCCAAAGTCAAATCTTTACAGTCAAGAAAACTGAGTGACAATGGGACAATGAGTGGAGCAAAAAGGGGGTGTGGCCAAACTTTTAACGGGTGTAGACTAATAATTAGTCTTTTTGTTCTCAGGATCTTTACCACCGTATAGACCAGACGCGTTACACCGACAGCCTGGATGATAGCAGATTTCACTACGGCTTCAACTCTGCCTACCTCAGAAAGGTGGCGTCATACTGGAAAAACGAATTCAACTGGGACAGACAAGTGAAGATTCTCAACAAGTACCCGCACTTCAAAACCAACATCGAGGGTGAGTACCGTATTTTCCGGACTATAAGGCGCACCTAAAAGCCTAAAATCTTCCCAGAAATCGGACGTGCGCCTTATAATCCGGTGCGCCTTATACGTGTACTGAGTTCCAAATTCTATAAAAGTATTGTTGTGGGACCGAAAATTAATTCGGAGCTCGCCGTCATTCTGGGAGGATTAAATAAAGAACTCCGACCGCTGGACATCGGTGTAAACGGGGCGTTTAAAGTAAAGTTGGGGGCGGCGTGGGAGCGATGGATGATAGACGGCGAACTAGGGCTGTATTCAACTAAGGATTTTCATAGTCGAATCTGATTCGTCAGATTTTCCCTATAGTCGACTGATAGTCGAATCAGTTAAAATTTCACCACAAGATGGCGCTATAAGCGTGGTTTTTAAAAAAGATTTTTAAAAAATATTTTACTCGTTTTTCCAGAGCACCGTAAATGAGATCCCCGTTCTGGACTTTTTTCCACTTCAAAGGAAAAACCTAAAAAAAGACCTAAAAACCTAAAAATTAGGATGATTTTATTTGACAAAAGGCTATATATATAACGAAAACAAAGACATTTCATGTAAAAACTAATGCTTAGCAGCAGCCATGGACGCCCCCATGTGGTCAAAATGGTACATTCGACTATGAGGTTCATAGTCAACTACGGTTCTCCGAATCGAATCGTCGAATCAGCGAATATTGTAGCTCACCCCTACGGCGAACACACGTTTACTAAGACTCGGGAGGCGGCGGCGGGGCGAGTTACGCCACCGTCTGTGAATGGATTGTGGATGCCTGGGCTGAGATGTTCTCCCCTGGATGGGCATGGGGAGGGGAACCCCCCTTGTGACCCTAATAAAGGATAAAGTGGATGATAATGGATGGATGGATGGACATACTGCTGATGGGCATTCCGGATCTTTTCAAAGTAATAATAATATGGTTTATTTACTTATTTGTCGGGCGGCATGGTGGCTTAGTGGTTAGCAGGTTCTCCTCTCAGCACTAGGGATTCCCAGTTCGAATCCCAATCTGGTTGGTGTTTCCATGTTTTCCCCGTGTCCAAAGTTTCTTCTGGGTTCTCCAGTTTCTTCCCACAATCTACAAACAAGGATTCAAGATAAATTGCGCAGCAATAGATTGGCACCCTGTCCTGGGAGTATCTGCCTCTGGATGGGCATAGGGGAACCCTAGTACAGGATTAAGAGGAGGTTAATGAATGAATGAATGTCCCCTTGGTTTCCTGTATGTCATGTGAGCCCTCATCTTCATACAGGTTTGGATGTGCACTTCATCCACGTGAAGCCTGTCAAGCGCACAGGGCAAAAGGTTCTTCCTCTTCTGATGGTCCATGGGTGGCCTGGCTCCTTTTTTGAGTTTTATAACATCATACCCCTGCTGACAGACACCCAGGACGACTTTGTATTTGAGGTCATCTGCCCCTCCATCCCTGGTTACGGTTACTCCGAGGCCCCACACATACAGGGTAAGACGGACAGAACGGTCCCAATTATTACGATTAAACATCATGTAATGCAACTCGATGTAAACCTCACCGTATTTATTTATTTATTTATTAATAATCCAGGATTTAATTCTGTGGACGCGGCCCGGATTTTCCAAAAGCTGATGGAGAGATTGAACTTCAGTGAGTACTACCTGCAAGGGGGAGACTGGGGCGCTTTCATCACCAGCAACATGGCCCAGATGAAGCCTGAGTAAGACGATACCATCACCTTATTATACCATCAGCGAGAAAATGTTTTAAATTGATTTGAAGTTTTTACCAAATGTCAGACATTTTTTAGGTAATGGCACATTTTAAAATATTAAAACAATGAAAATGGCTTTTAATATTAAAAAAAAAAAACTATGCTACACTAAATGCGCTGGGCAGATACACCCAGGACAGGGCGCCAATCCATCGCTGGGCACACACTCACTCATACAAAAGAACTCTATATGGGGCAATTTGGAGAATTCAATTGACTTGATCCATGTTTTTGGACTGTGGGAGGAAAGCGGAGAACCCGGAGGAAACCCACGCAGACACGGGGAGAACATGGACACTTCTCCAGATTGGGATTCGAACCAGGTATCCCTAGCGCTGAGAGGCGAACGTGCTAACCACTAACCCACCGTGCCGCCCTTATATATATATATATATATATATATATATATATATATATATATATATATATATATATATATATATATATATATATATATATATATGTGTGTGTGTGTGTATATATATATATATATATATATATATATATATATATATATATATATATATATATATATATATTATATATATATATGGTTGCCCATGCCCATCCAGGGGAGAATGACAGGGCGCCAATCCATCGCTAGGCACACACTCACACAGACACACTCTATATGGGGCAATTTGGAGAATCCAATTGACTTGATCCATGTTTTTGGACTGTGGAAGGAAACCGGAGAACCCGGGGAAAACCCACACAGACACGTGGAGAACATGGAAACTCCACCCAGATTGGGATTCGAACTGGGAAACCCTAGCACTGAGAGGAGAACATGCTAAACACTAAGCCAACGTGCATATATATATTTGTGTGTTTGTGTGATGAGTGCATATGCAAAATTGGTCATGGTATGGAGGTGCATCAGTGTCCACAGCAATCACACGACACATGCATGATTGCTATGAAGGCTTCTGTTGAAATTGAGACATCAAGAAATTGAATTGAATTAATGTCTTTTAGTGAGAATTCCATGGTTAGAACGATTACCAGAGTTTACCAGGTTACTGTCTCTTTGTGATTAGGATTAGAACACTATAAAGCTACTTTGAGACTAAGCACTATTAACTATTACAAAAACACATAAACCAAAAAAAAAATTTTTTATTTCAATAAAAAAAATGTATTACATTTTAATAATGTGTGCAAAAAATCGTATATCTTAATAATAAATCTCATTATATTGCTCTTTTCTCTTTCGAAAAGTACAAGTTGGACTGGACATTGGTCTTTGTTCCTTTTAAAATGGCGAGTGTTACTGGTTTGAGTAATTATTAATCTTTTTGAAATTAGATGCGTCAAAGGTCTCCACCTAAACATGATCAATGCCAGAGCGGGAAGCCTCGTGACCGTGGTATCTCTCCTCGTCGGTCGGTACCTGCCCTGGTTGGTCGGCTTCACCAGAGAAGACGTGCGCCGCCTCTTCCCTTACATGCAGAAGAACGTTTATGAGATTCTTCGAGAATCCGGTTACTTTCACATCCAAGCCACCAAACCTGATACAGCAGGTACATTACATTTACATTTACATTTGGTCATTTAGCTGATGCTTTTATCCAAAGCGACTTACAAGGTGAGCACAGGGTTAATCACAGCATCCCTGGAGCAATGAGGGTTAAGGGTCTTGCTCAAGGACCCACATTGGTAACTTCAGTAGACCTGGGATTTGAACCCCAACCTTCAGATTGATAGCCCAACACCCTGACCACTGAGCTACCTTGCCCTGAGCTACCTTACCCGTGCCAGGTAATGAAGTGTAATCTTATGTTAGGGGTTTAAATGACTTTGTAAGTTGATTGTAAGTAATGATGATGATCATAATAATTATAAATATAAATAAGAGTGAAAGTCCTGTGTGAAGGAGTGTGTGCCCAGCGTCGGATTGGCGTCCTGTCCTGGGTGTATCTGCCCAGCGCCTTAAATGTTCTCCTGATGGGCGTGGGGAACCCCCTGCAATCCAACACCCAAAAAAGAAAGAAGGAAAGATAAAGAAAAGAAAGAAAAATAGATATATATCTCCATCCATCCATTATCTTCCACTTTACTCTCTGCTAGGGTCGCAGAAGGGTTCCCCATGCCCATCCAGGGGAGAACGTCTCGGGCGCTGGGCAGACACACCTAGGACAGGGCACCAATCTATTGCTGGGCAATCACTTGCACTCTATATGTGGCAATTTGGAGAATTCAATTGACTTGATCCATGTTTTTGGACTGTGGGAGGAAACCGGAGAACCCGGAGGAAACCCACGCGTACACGGG
The DNA here is from genome assembly GCA_019802505.1 of Corydoras sp. C115. Classification (NCBI taxonomy): domain Eukaryota; kingdom Metazoa; phylum Chordata; class Actinopteri; order Siluriformes; family Callichthyidae; genus Corydoras; species Corydoras sp. C115. The sequence continues at coordinate 642,698 of JAFMOC010000116.1, read as the reverse complement.
GAGAACATGGAAACTCCACCCAGATGGGGATTTGAACCGGGAATCCCTAGTGCTGAGAGGAGAACATGTTAAACCACTAAGCCACCGTGCCACCCTGAAAAAAAAATATATATATATATTTTTAATAAATAAAAAATATATAAAATAAAAAAAATAAACAATAAACAACCCTCCCATCCCACTTCCCCCTCGGCCCACCATGACCAACACAAACACTGACTGTTTGTGCCATATATAACCACCACCAACACCAAGCACACATTCAATCGGGAATTACGTCTAAATATGTAAAATAGGAGATAAAGGGTTGCCATTTGTAAAAAAAATGTAGCTGTACATCCTCTCATTATATTTTTAATTTTCTCTAGTTTTAAGAAAAAACATGACTGAGAAATAGGAGGACATTTAGCAGACTTCCAGTTTAACAGCAAGCCATCTCGGGCTAACCCCCTGCAATCCTAGTGGAGAATTAAGCACTCAAAATGATGTGAGGGAGATGTGTAGGGTGGGCGGCACGGTGGCTTAGTGGTTGGCACGTTCTCCTCTCAGCGCTAGGGATTCCCAGTTCGAATCCCCATCTGGGTGGAGTTTCCATGTTCTCCCCGTGTCCGCGTGGGTTTCCTCCGGGTTCTCCGGTTTCCTCCCACAGTCCAAAAACGTGGATCAAGTCAATTGAATTCTCCAAATTGCCCCATATAGAGTGTGTCTGTGTGAGTGTGTGCCCAGTGATAGATTGGCGCCCTGTCCTGGGTGTGTTTGCCCAGCGATCGAAACGTTCTCGTTCTCTCCCTGGATGGGCATGGGGAACCCCCCCCCCGCGACCCTAATATAGGATAAAGCGGAAGATAATGGATGGATGTGTAGGGTCATAATAAAATCCTCCAGATAGAAAAATCTCTGGTATTGGTTTCTCTCACAGGTTATGGAATCAACAATTCCCCTGTCGGTCTTGCCGCCTATATCTTGGAGAAGTTCAGCACCTGGACGGACTATGAGAACAGGGATCTTGAGGATGGAGGCTTGGAAAGGTAATGAGATGCTCTTCTTTTAGGTTTTACTTGATGGCCACAGACCCCAGCTTTGTATGCAGATTTATATTGTCCTGTTTGTTCTGCTGCAGCAAGTTCAGTCTGGACGATCTCCTGACTAATGTCATGATCTACTGGACTACAGGCTCCATCATACCATCGATGCGCTTCTATAAAGAGAATGTGGATAAAATGGTTAGGAAGCATCCAGACATGGTGTAAGTATCTTTTAAATACTTACTTTTAAAGAGTTTTATGTTTAATATTAACTGCATTGCAAGTACAAGTACCGTTACAGTACCGAAAAGTTTCCTCCACTTACCATATAGATGGACTTTGTAGTTTTACAATTAAAGACTGTAGTCCATCTGTTTATTGGTCAATACTCTATTGGTCAGGAGCATCACAGAACAGGTATCATTTGGGTGGTGGATTGTTTCAGTTCTGCAGTGACACTGATGCGGTGAGGGGGTTTTAGTGCAGCAGTGCTGCTGTAGTTTCATTTCTCCACCTCAGTGACACTGCTGGGATAGGAATGAAGCACCGACCATTAATCCTGAGTACTGACCATTAATACAGAGTAAAGGGGACGTACACATTATGTACTGTAGTCCACAAACAGATGGACTAGTGTTTAATTGTACAACCATTAAACACTAGTCCGGCGCTAGGGATTCCCAGTTCGAATCCCCATCTGGGTGGAGTTTCCATGTTCTCCCCGTGTCTGCGTGGGTTTCCTCCGGGTTCTCCGGTTTCCTCCCCCAGTCCAAAAACATGGATCAAGTCAATTGAATTCTCTAAAATTGCCCCATATAGAGTGTGTCTGTGTGAGTGAGTGTGTGCCCAGCGATGGATTGGCGCCCTGTCCTGGGTCTATCTGCCCAGCGCCCGAGACGTTCTCCCCTGGATGGGCATGGGGAACCCCACCGCGACTCTAATAGAGGATAAAGCGGGAGATAATGAATGAATGAATGATTGACACAGTGCAACATGTGACTCCGGCATCACTGACTAGAGCAGCAGAACTAAAAGAGGCAGATACTGCAGGGTACATAGTTGAGAGGGCGCCCCGGAACAGAATCATTTCAGCGCCACCCCCCCCCCCCATGTTAATGATGAGGTGGGTGAAGAGGTGAAACGACATGGCTGTCCTGCACTGTTGTTGCAGCCCGGCCGCTCAAGGAGAATGAGCCCCCCCCAGCTGAGCCTTGGTTCTCTCAAGGTTAGTTTCTTGGTTCCTTAGTTCCAGCTTGCCCTTTGGGGGTTGTGAAAGCTGTAAAGCTGCCTTGGGAAATTGTATTGCTCTAAAAAAGCACTACATAAATAAATGACTTGAACATGAAGCCGATTTTGGACGGCGTCTCTGGAGATAAGTGGGTGGAGTCCAGCCATATGGTCGTAGATCGAGTTTATTCATTCATTCATCCATCATCTTCCACTTTATCCTGAATTAGGGTCGCGGTGGGGTTCCCCATGCCCATCCAGGGGAGAACGTCTCGGGCGCTGGGCAGATACACCCAGGACAGGGCGCCAATCCATCTCTGGGCACACACTCACTCACACAGACACACTCTATATGGGGCAATTTTGAGAATTCAATTGACTTGATCCATGTTTTTGGACTGTGGGAGGAAACCGGAGAACCCGGAGGAAACCCACGCGGACACGGGGAGAACATGGAAACTTCACCCAGATGGGGATTCGAACCGGGAGAGGCGAACGTGCTGACCATTAAGCCACCGTGCCGCCCAGATCGAGTTTACATCTATTTATTCATTCATTATCTCCCGCTTTTATTACTATTACTATTAGGGTCGCGGTGGGGTTCCCCATGCCCATCCAGGGGAGAACGTCTCGGGCGTCGGGTAGATACACCCAGGACAGGGCGCCAATCCATCCCTGGGCACACACTCACTCACACACACACACACACTCTATATGGGGCAATTTTTGGAGAATTCAATTGACTTGATCCATGTTTTTGGACTGTGGGAGGAAACCGGAGAACCCGGAGGAAACCCACGCGGACACGGGGAGAACATGGAAACTCCACCCAGATGGGGATTCGAACCGGGAATCCCTAGTGCTGAGAGGAGAACATGCTAACCACTAAACCACCGTGCCACCCAGATCGAGTTTACATCTATTTAATTATCTGTAAATTTAAGCTCTGACAATTTGTGTCATTTATTTTGTTCCCAGAACGAAAATTTACGTACCGACCGCATTGGCTGCTTTCCCCCACGAGCTGATGCACTGTCCCTGGACCTGGGCTCGCTCACGGTTCACGGATATTCGCTCCTACACCTACATGGCCAGAGGAGGACACTTTGCCGCCTTTGAGGAGCCTGAGCTTCTCGCTCAGGACCTCCTGAATTTTGTCGGGAAATTAGAAAAAACGAAGAGAAAATAACTGCTTGCTAAAAATAACGTTTTCTGCCGTTACCGTAGTGACAGGTCGCCTGAGAACGTTAGCTTTGCCGTCGATTCAATCAACGTTACTTGTTGCCACACCCATCTACTCGATCGGGTTGTTTGTAGTATGGTTCTCATACTACGAAATTCAAGACCTCGTTTTCTTAATACCACTATTTGTCGGCAGTCTGTCGTTTCTTTTGATCAAATAATAGTCTGACGCTGTGCTTTAAACCAATAGAAATCCAAATGTTTTGCTTGTTTATCTAAAGTTGGCTGTACTTCTGGAAAAACCTTTAACCTTTATCGATATAATGGTTCACGATTAGTTTCTACCGTGCCTGCACTTAACTCTTTGCCTAATTAAAAGTCCTACCTGATCTCATTAGCGTGTTTCGAAGAACTCAGAACTCATTTTGTTCTACCTCAAACACCCCACCCACTCCCAGCCTGCCTTTTGTTTGCTGTGCAGTTGTTTAAAACGCAGCATTAGACCATCTGTGCAACGCAGTTTTACTTTTACCGTCACTGGAAGTCCAACTGCACCATCCATCCATCCATTATCTTCCACTTTAGCCTCTACTAGGGTCGCGGTGGGGTTCCCCATGCCCATCCAGGGGAGAATGTTTCGGGCGCTGGGCAGATAGACCCAGGACAGAGCGCCAATCCATCGCTGGGCACACACTCACTCACTCGGACACACTCTATATGGGGCAATTTGGAGAATTCAATTGACTTGATGCATGTTTTTGGACTGTGGGAGGAAACCGGAGAACCCGGAGGAAACCCACGCGGACACGGGGAGAACATGGAAACTCCACCCAGATTGGGATTCGAACCGGGAATCCCTAGTGCTGAGAGGAGAACATGCTAAACCACTAAGCCACCGTGCCGCCCCAACTGCACTAGTGTTTGCTTTAATCAGACCGCTCAACTTGCCCTGCTTACTGTTTGGCTTGCATTCATGTCTTGCGTTTTGCTTCTAGTTTTGAAGAAAACCCAACAGAAATACTTTTGGCTTTCCACAATGTATTCAGCTAGTGCTTGGTGGGACCGTGAATCGAACCATGGCCCTTCAGATGGCGTGACTGTTTCCATAATCATCAACCTCAGCGTCAAACTTTACAAATTGTAATGACATTCATTCATTATCTTCCGCTTTATCCTCTATTAGGGTCGCGGTGGGGTTCCCCATGCCCATCCAGGGGAGAACGTTTCGGGTGCTGGGCAGACACACCCAGGACAGGTCGCCAATCCATCGCTGGGCACACACTCACTCACACACAGACACACTCTATATGGGGCTCCAGATTAAAAAAATTTGTTTGTTTTCATAAGATAATGTGATTTCTTCTATGACACCATCTCATTGTCTTACACTTAGTCCTCTACTAGGGTCGTGGGGGGGGGGTTCCCCATGCCCATCCAGGAGAGAACGTTTCGGGCGCTGGGCAGATACACCCAGGACAGGGCGCTAATCCATCGCTGGAAAACACACACACTATATGGGGCAATTTAGCTGTAGGCAACCTCAAAGCACCCAGTTTGCCTGGAACACACATTATCCATCCATTCATTATCTCCTGCTTTATTCTATATTAGGGTGGGGGGGGTTCCCCATGCCCATCCAGGGGAGAAAGTTTCGGGCGCTGGGCAGATACACCCAGGACAGGGCGCCAATCCATCGCTGGGCAACACACACACTATATGGGGCATTTTAGCTAGAGGCAACCTCAAAACACCCAGTTTGCCTGGAATCAAGGTTTTTGCACTGGAAGTAACTGGAGAAAACTCACATGAACATGGAAACTCCACTCAGATTTGGATTCGAGTCTATCCCCAAATAAAATATTTATATTTTGATATTAGATTATAAGTCTATATGATAGATCACCAAGAGTTACTTATCAGTGTGCTAATAAATTCATGTCAGGGGTGTACAGTATTTGGTAAACAATCATGTGACCCAGAGAATTCGGAAAAAAAAAAAAAAAAAAAAAAAAAAACTCATTCAGAAATATGGTTTAAAAGGAATTTGTATTCCAATAACTTACACTTACAAAACTTACACAACTTTTCTATATTCAAACATCATAATACTTTAATGGATAAACATCCATAATTGAAAAATAACAAGTTAATAACAATTATCTGTAATAAAATGTTCTAAAATTCATTTCCAAAGATAGATCAATAATAATAATAAATTCAAAAAATAAACTCCAGAATGTGAAACAGTCTCAAGCAAAAAGCTACATGTTACAGAACCCTTTGATGGTCACGGGGGCTTGGAACCATATATAATCCTCCGAGTTGCTGCTCTGCATCCTTTCAGAATCGCTGGCTAATGAGATCAGCTGTTTGTTCACCCTCGTGGGAACTTTAAAGTCGACTTTCGGCTTGAACCATTCCACTCCGCAGTCCCGATGTCCCTGAACCATGACCGTCGTGGCCATGAGACGCACGGCTTTGACGTCAGAGAGCAAATCCGCCACGAAGAGGGCACGGAAGAGCCGTCGCAGACAACAGGACGTTCCCAAACTGCGGTCGCAATCTCCTGATTCCAAAGCCTCCATGTTGATTTCATATAACTCGGTGGGAAGGACTGTTGAGCCACCCAACATGATTAGCACCCGTGGGACGTGAGTCAAACAGAACAGGGTCTCCAGATTGTCCAGGACCTCGTCCATCTCCCGCATTGTCTGCTGAAACCGCTTCCAGTTGGCGTCTCCTGGTGGTTTTTTCCTAACCACTGCATCCTCTGGCTTTGGGAAGAGAAAGGTACATGCTCTTCATTCATATTGAGGTGCAAGTGAAAATATTTACAGTATTTATATATATATATATATATCCTTTCATTATCTCCCGCCTTATCCTCTATTGGGTCGTGGTGGGGTTCCCCATGCCCATCCAGGGGAGAGCCTCTCGGGCGCTGGGCAGATAGATCCAGGACAGGGCGCCAATCCATCGCTGGGCACACACTCGCACATACACAATCTATATGGGGCAATTTGGAGAATTCAATTGACTTGATCCATGTTTTTGGACTGTGGGAGGAAACCAGAGAACCCGGAGGAAACCCACGCAGACACGGGGAGAACATGGAAACTCCACCCAGATGGGGATTCGAACCGGGAATCCCTAGCGCTGAGAGGAGAACATGCTAACCACTAAGCCACTGTGCCGCCTATATATATATATATATATATATATATATATATATATATATATATATATATATATGGTATATTAAGATATTTATAGACAGCTTTTTGCAGGCCACAAACTTTCGGTGAAATCGGAAATTGACTAAAAACTTTTTCCATTTAAATCAATAATTCCAATTAATTTGTTCTAGAGACTCAAACACATTTTATACAGAATAAATATAGTTTTAAATATTAAAAACAAAAATTATACATACAGTATTTTACACTAAACATTTAAAAGATTTGCATTCATATTTTTGATTGATCTAAATTAATAACCTTTGGTGTCTTTAGTCTCTGTTTTATAAGCCAGTGATGCCTTTTGTTACATTAGCTTCTTTATCCCTTTCTTTTAACTTACAGTGGGCGACTTTCTCTACACGCGGCCGATTCCAGCAATCTTAACGTCGTCCTCGTGTTTTTTTTTGTGTAGTGTTTGAAATCAAATGTGAATTCTTACCTGTGTGGGTGTGTACTGCTGCTTCTGGACGAAGACCAGCTGGTCGTAGGTCATGGGCAACTGTTGTCTCTGATAGAGGATGCACTTGAGAAGCTCACAGACGATTCTGCAGCGGCTGTCCTGCGATACGATCCCCGGAAACAGCACATCCAAGCGGCTCTCCTCCTGAGCTTTCCTCAAGGTCTCATCATCGTCGTGTGCGAGCTTTGAATTCTCATCACATTTCAACGGTGTAGACATATCTGTAAGCAGAACACCATTTGTTTTCGTTAGGTTTGTCCTGATTAGTGTCATGTATTAGGATATGATGCCATATCCTATTAACGTGTATTTTTATTTTATTTTTTTTAGCTGTTCCATGCCCATCAGCAATGCCCTTCCAGGGGAGAAAGCTTCGGAAGCTGGGCAGATACACTCCAAACCATCACTGGGCACACACTCACTCACAAACAATATATAGAGGCAATTTAGAGCAGCCAATTCACCTTAAATCCTTGTTTTTGGACTGTGGGAAAATTGTAATGTAATACACCCAGGACAGGGCGCCAATCTATCGCTGGGCACACACTCACTCACACAAACACACTCTATATGGGGCAATTTGGAGAACTCAATTGACTTGATCCATGTTTTTGGACTGTGGGAGAAAACCAGAGAACCCGAAGGAAACCCACGCAGACACGGGGAGAACATGGAATCCCTAGTGCTGAGAAGAGAACATGTTAACCACTAAGCCACCGTGCCACCATTGTAAATAGATATTTTATTTTAATTTTATTTTTATTCCAATTTACTTATCTTTTTCAACAATTATTTTTTAAATCTAATTTTTTTTTTTTCTTACTGCAAATCCAAAATTTTTTTTTTTTTAATGTGGAGATGTCAGGAAAGAATTTCACTGCTGGCTGTACCATGTATATCTACACATGTGACCATCCATCCATTATCTTCTGCTTTAACCCATATTAGGGTCACGGTGGGGTTCCCCATGCCCATCCAGGGGAGAACGTTTCGGGTGCTGGGCAGATACACCCGGGACAGGGCGCCAATCCATCGCTGGGCACACACTCACTCACACATACATACTCTATATGGGGCAATTTGGAGAACTCAATTGACTTGATCCATGTTTTTGGACTGTGGGGGGAACCCGGGGAACCCGGAGGGAAACCAACGCAGACACGGGGAGAACATGGAAACTCCATCCAGATTGGGATTCGAACCGGGAATCCCTAGCGCTGAGAGGAGAACATGCCAACCACTACGCCACCGTGCCGCCACACGTGACCAATAAAACGGATTTGATTTGATTTGAATGTGTGAATTTGATTTGATTTAAATTTGAATTTGAAGTGTAACTGATTTAACGGACAACAATTTGAGCAAACGCCGAGTTACATGATGGAACCCGCGTCCGCCGGTTATGGTTCTTGTTATGGTTCCTATCACAAACTTTTCTGAAGTCAGAAGTTGGTGGTAGGAACCTGATAAACGGCCGCGGGTTCCGTTCTTTAACTCCGAAAGACTTCGAAGTCCGGACGTACCTTCGCGTCGGTGCCCGGTCGGCCGCGCGCTCTCCGGCGGGGAGCAGGCTGGGAGACCCCGCGTCGCCGCCTCTCCGGCGGGGCAGCTCAGCGGCTCTGAGGCCGGACCCGTCTGCTTCTCAACGGCCAAACTCTGAGGGGGAGCCGGGGGAAGTTCACACAGCGGGCCGCTTCTCTCGACGCTGACTGCCGCCTGCAGTCCGCTCGGACTTTCCTTCATTCTGTTTCGGATCATAAGCGACCGCTCAGCCATAACGCCGAACACTGAAGACTTATCACCAAACACTGAACACCAAACACTGAACACCAAACACTGAAGACTTATCACCAAACACTGAACACCAAACACTGAAGACTTATCACCAAACACTGAACACCAAACACTGAAGACTTATCACCAAACACTGAACACCAAACACTGAAGACTTATCGCCAAACACTGAACACCAAACACTGAAGACTTATCACCAAACACTGAACACCAAACACTGAACACCAAACACTGAACGCAAAGCGCCAAACACTGAACACCAAACACTGAGCACTGAACACTGAACGCCTTGGAAACGAGCGCCTCGCAATGCATCACGGGTAGCAAGAAACCGGAAAGACTGGTTTTACGAGTCGTCGCGCGCTGACGTACAGATGGCATAATACTGACGTCATGAACTGTATTATTATTATTATTATTATTATTATTATTATTATTATTATTATTATTATTATTATTATGGGCGGCACGGTGGCTTAGTGGTTAGCACGTTCGCCTCTCAGCACTAGGGATTCCCGGTTCGAATCCCCATCTGGGTGGAGTTTCCATGTTCTCCCCGTGTCCGCGTGGGTTTCCTCCGGGTTCTCCGGTTTCCTCCCACAGTCCAAAAACATGGATCAAGTTAATTGAGTTCTCTAAATTGCCCCATATAGAGTGTGTTTGAGTGTGTGAGTGTGTACCCAGCGATGGATTGGCGCCCTGTCCTGGGTGTATCTGCCCAGCGCCCGAGACGTTCTCCCCTGGATGGGCATGGGGAACCCCACCGCGACCCTAATAGAGGATAAAGCGGGAGATAATGAATGAATGAATTATTATTATTATTATTATTATTATTGTTGTTATACTGACTCGTGTTCTCTCATTTGTAAAACACTTTGGATCGAGGCAACTGCTAAAAGACTACATGTAATATTATTAATATCATTTTAATTCTTATCATCGTTATTGTTTTTTTATTTTATTATCATTACTATTATTTCATATTGTTGTTTTATTATTACATTTTTATTACTTAAAAATATGTATATTACAATTATTGTTGGTGGTAGTAGTGTCATCTTTATTATTATTATTATTATTATTATTATTATTATTATTACTACAATTTTATTATTTTTATTATTATTATTATTGGTGGTAGTAGTATCATCGTTATCATTATTTTTATTTCATTTATTTATGTATTTATTTATTGTTTCAATAGTAATAGCATATTAATAGCACTTTTATTGTTGTTGTTAAGGTATAGTTATATAAATATTATGTAATGATTATGACAATCTAATAATTATGATAATTCTTATGTTACCCCTAGACACTTATGGAACCCCCCAGACCCTAGTAGAGGATTAAGCTGAAGATAATGGATGGATGGATGGAATATTATCATAATTATTAACAAATAATTACTATTATTTTATATTATTACAATTTTATTATTTGTATAATTATCATTATATTATAATTATTATTATTGGTGGTGGGCGGCACGGTGGCTTAGTGGTTAGCACGTTCTCCTCTCAGCGCTAGGGATTCCCGGTTCGAATCCCCATCTGGGTCGAGTTTCCATGTTCTCCCCGTGTCCGCGTGGGTTTCCTCCGGGTTCTCCGGTTTCCTCCCACAGTCCAAAAACATGGATCAAGTCAATTGAGTTCTCAAAATTGCCCCATATAGAGTGTGTCTGTGTGAGTGAGTGTGTGCCCAGCAATGGATTGGCGTCCTGTCCTGGGTCTATCTGCCCAGCGCCCAAGATGTTCTCCCCTGGATGGGCACGGGGAACCCCACCGCGACCCCAATAGAGGATAAAGCGGGAGATAATGAATGAATGAATTATTGGTGGTAGTATCATCGTTATAATTTTATTTTATTTATTTATTGTTTGAATAGTAATAGTAGGATTAATAGCACTTTTATTGTTGTTGTTAAGTTATAGTTATATAAATATTATATATTATTTTTATTATGTTTATAAGTATTATTATATCATAATTATTATTATTGTAGTGGTAGTAGTACCATCGTTATCATTTTATTTATTTATTTATTTATTTATTTATTTATTGTTTGAATAGTAATAGTAGAATTAATAGCACTATTATTGATGTTGTTAAGGTATAGTTATATAAATATTATGTATTATTTTTATTATGTTTATAAGTATTATTATATTATAATTATTATTATAGTGGTAGTAGTACCATCGTTATCATTTTATTCATTCATTCATTATCTCCCGCTTTATCCTCTATTAGGGTCGCGGTGGGGTTCCCCATGCCCATCCAGGGGAGAACGTCTCGGCTGCTGGGCAGATACACCCAGGACAGGGCGCCAATCCACACACTCACACACTCACTCACACACTCAAACACACTCTATATGGGGCAATGTAGAGAACTCAATTAACTTGATCCATGTTTTTGGACTGTGGGAGGAAACCGGAGAACCCGGAGGAAACCCACGCGGACACGGGAAGAACATGGAAACTCCACCCAGATGGGGATTCGAACCAGGAATCCCTAGTGCTGAGAGGGGAACATGCCAACCACTAAGCCACCCACTCATTTTATTTATTTATTTATTTATTTATTGTTTGAATAGTAATAGTAGAATTAACAGCACTATTATTGTTGTTGTTAAGGTATAGTTATATAAATATTATGCAATAATTATGACAATCTAATAATTATGATAATTCTTATGAACCCCGGGTGGCTTAGTGGTTAGCATGTTCTCCTCTCAGCGCTAGGGATTCCCGGTTCGAATCCCCATCTGGGTGGAGTTTCCATGTTCTCCCCGTGTCTGCGTGAGTTTCCTCCGGGTTCTCCGCTTTCCTCCCACAGTCCAAAAACATGGATCAAGTTAATTGAATTCTCAAAATTGCCCCATATAGAGTGTGTCTGTGTGAGTGAGTGTGTGCCCAGCGATGGATTGGCGCCCTGTCCTGGGTCTATCTGCCCAGCGCCCAAGATGTTCTCCCCTGGATGGGCATGGGGAACCCCACCGCGACCCTAATAGAGGATAAAGCGGGAGATAATGAATGAATGAATTATGAACCCCCCCCCCCAGACCCTAGTAGAGGCTTAAGCTGAAGATAGTGGATGGATGGATGGATGTTTAAACGTCAGCCTCTGACATCCCTCACCACTACCCCCCGAAATGTCCTCATCCCACTAAACACCAAGTGCACTAGCTAGGTATCAAGGGGGGTATCCATATTTAAAGGCCTCGCGGGGGTGGGGGGTGGGGGGGGGGTTCCGTTCGGTTGCTAGCCGACCCCAGCGCGTCCCGACCGCCCCGCCCCGCGAGCGCACTCGAACCCTCGGCCCACGTCACCGTAGGTGCGCGTCCGCCGCGGCCAATCAGCGCGTCGCCTTCCACCCGGTCCGTCCCGGCCAATCAGTCGGGCCGCACGGCGGAATCAAGCTCGGCTGCGGCGCACGGCGTCTCTCGGCTGCTTCTCTGACAGCTCTCCCCGAGTGCGAAGGCACCAGACTCGGCGTCCCTTTCTCCGGCTCTTGCGAGGCGAATTCGCTGTGAGCCTGGGGTTGTTAAGCTCCAAACCCAACCACCAGAAGCCCCCCCAGCACGGCACCATGAGCAAAAAGAAAAAGGAGTGGAGAGCCGAGAAAGGTGAGCGTCCTGCGGCTCCGCGCTCTCGCTCCTCGGCTAGCTACAGGGCTGTTTGCGTTCCGACCTGGCAGTGGGCATGGGGGCTGCCAGCTGCGTGCAGCTGCGTGCAGATGTGTGCAGCCGGGTGCAGATGGGGATCTTGCAATACCCGATTGACCCCCCCCCCCCGACTTGAGTTGCGAATTCTGCCTCCAAACACCGTTGCTGATCACAGCGTCTATTGCGGGAATAAACCATTTGGGCTGAATTAGTCATGATTAATTAATAAATAAATACAAATAAATAAATCAGTGCACCCCCCCCATCTGCGCCCCCCCCTGTCCGTTTCAGGAGCAGTCTCTGCCCGCCACCTGCGTCTGCTTCCCCTCAAAACATAAGACACCTGTTGAGGATTTGCAAGTTGAATTCCAAAAAATGTGCTAATTTAATGCCATGTCGTGTTCATGACTCTATGTGAGTTTCGTGCAGAGGAACATGCGGTGTGATGCAACAAGTTCCACTGACTCCACTGTGGAAGTTGCGCAAAAATCGAACGTACAGAAGAAGTGCGCTCGAATATGCCTTTCTGGTGCAGAAGTCGTGACGTCATCCATTCAGTTGAATTCATTATTCATTAAAAGTGTGTGTAGTCGGTTTAAAGTTTCGAAGTGCAGTCAAGCAGTCCATCCATCCATTATCGTCCAATTTATCCACTGCTAGGGGTCGCGGGGAGGGGGGGGGTTGGCATCCATGAAGATGGGTGCCAATCCATCACTGGGTACACACTTACTCATACAGACACACACACACACACACACACACACACACACACACACTCTATATGGGACAACTTGGAGAACTCAATTGACTTGATCCATGTTTTTTTGGACTGTGGGAGGAAACCGGAGAACCCGGAGGAAACCCATGAAGATGGGTGCCAATCCAACGCTGGATACACATTTACTCACACAGACAGACACACACACACAAATACACACTCTATATGGGACGATTTGGAGCATTCAATTAACCTTGATCCATGTTTTTTTGGACTGTGGGAGGAAACCGGAGAACCCGGAGGAAACCCACGTGCAGAACTCGTGACGTAATACATTGGCTGGGATTCATTAAAAGTGTGTGTAGTTGGTTTCAAGTTTTGAAGTGCAGTCAAGCAGTCCATCCATCCATTATTGTCCACTTTATCCTCTACTAGAGGTTTCGGGGGTTTGGCATCCATGAAGATGGGTGCCAATCCATCGCTGGGCACCAATCCATTGCTGGGTACACACTTACACACACACACACACACACACTCTATATGGGACAACTTGGAGAACTCAATTGACTTGATCCATGTTTTTTTGGACTGTGGGAGGAAACCGGAGAACCCGGAGGAAACCCACGTGCAGAACTCGTGACGTAATACATTGGCTGGGATTCATTAAAATTGTGTGTGGTTGGTTTAAAGTTTTGAAGTGCAGTCAAGCAGTCCATCCATCCATTATCGTCCACTTTATAGTCTACTAGGGGTCTCGAGGAGGGGGGGGTTGGCATCCATGAAGATGGGTGCCAATCCATCGCTGGGCACCAATCCATTGCTCGGTACACACTTACACACACACACACACACACACACACACACACACACACACTCTATATGGGACGATTTGGAGCATTCAATTAACCTTGATCCATGTTTTTTTGGACTGTGGGAGGAAACCGGAGAACCCGGAGGAAACCCACGTGCAGAACTCGTGACGTAATACATTGGCTGGGATTCATTAAAAGTGTGTGTAGTTGGTTTCAAGTTTTGAAGTGCAGTCAAGCAGTCCATCCATCCATTATCGTCCACTTTATCCTCTACTAGAGGTTTCGGGGGTTTGGCATCCATGAAGATGGGTGCCAATCCATCGCTGGGCACCAATCCATTGCTGGGTACACACTTACACACACACACACACACACACACACACACACACACACTCTATATGGGACAACTTGGAGAACTCAATTGACTTGATCCATGTTTTTTTGGACTGTGGGAGGAAACCGGAGAACCCGGAGGAAACCCACGTGCAGAACTCGTGAGGTAATACATTGGCTGGGATTCATTAAAAGTGTGTGTAGTTGGTTTAAAGTTTTGAAGTGCAATCGATCAGTCCATCCATCCATTATCGTCCAATTTATCCACTGCTAGGGGTCGCGGGGAGGGGGGGGTTGGCATCCATGAAGATGGGTACCAATCCATCACTGGGTACACACTTACTCATACACACACACACACACACACACACTCACACACACACACACACACACACACACACACACACACACACACACACTCTATATGGGACAACTTGGAGAACTCAATTGACTTGATCCATGTTTTTTGGACTGTGGGAGGAAACCGGAGAACCCGGAGGAAACCCACGTGCAGAACTCGTGAGGTAATACATTGGCTGGGATTCATTAAAAGTGTGTGTAGTCGGTTTAAAGTTTTGAAGTGCAGTCAAGCAGTCCATCCATCCATTATCATCCACTTTATCCACTGCTAGGGGTCTCGGGGGGGGGGGGGGGGGTGGCATCCATGAAGATGGGTGCCAATCCATCACTGGGTACACACTTACTCACACAGACAGACACACACACACACTCTATATGGGACGATTTGGAGCATTCAATTAACCTTGATCCATGTTTTTTTGGACTGTGGGAGGAAACCGGAGAACCCGGAGGAAACCCACGTGCAGGAAACTCGTGACGTAATACATTGGCTGGGATTCATTAAAAGTGTATGTAGTTGGTTTCAAGTTTTGAAGTGCAGTCAAGCAGTCCATCCATCCATTATCGTCCACTTTATAGTCTACTAGGGGTCTCGGGGAGGGGGGGTTGGCATCCATGAAGATGGGTGCCAATCCATCGCTGGGCACCAATCCATTGCTCGGTACACACTTACACACACACACACACACACACACACACACACACACACACACTCTATATGGGACAACTTGGAGAACTCAATTGACTTGATCCATGTTTTTTTGGACTGTGGGAGGAAAACGGAGAACCCGGAGGAAACCCACGTGCAGAACTCGTGACGTAATACATTGGCTGGGATTCATTAAAAGTGTGTGTAGTTGGTTTAAAGTTTTGAAGTGCAATCGATCAGTCCATCCATCCATTATCGTCCACTTTATCCACTGCTAGGGGTCGCGGGGAGGGGGGTTGGCATCCATGAAGATGGGTACCAATCCATCACTGGGTACACACTTACTCATACCACACACACACACACACACACACACACACACACACACACACACACACACACACACACACACACACACTCTATATGGGACAACTTGGAGAACTCAATTGACTTGATCCATGTTTTTTTTGGACTGTGGGAGGAAACCGGAGAACCCGGAGGAAACCCACGTGCAGAACTCGTGAGGTAATACATTGGCTGGGATTCATTAAAAGTGTGTGTAGTTGGGTTTTGAAATCCATCCATTATCGTCCACTTTATCCACTGCTGCCATCCATGAAGATGGGTACCAATCCATCACTGGGTACACACTTACACACACACACACACACACACACACACACACACACACACACACACACACACACACACACACTCTATATGGGACAACTTGGAGACTCAATTGACTTGATCCATGTTTTTTTGGACTGTGGGAGGAAACCGGAGAACCCGGAGGAAACCCACGTGCAGAACTCGTGAGGTAATACATTGGCTGGGATTCATTAAAAGTGTGTGTAGTCGGTTTAAAGTTTTGAAGTGCAGTCAAGCAGTCCATCCATCCATTATCATCCACTTTATCCACTGCTAGGGGTCTCGGGGGGGGGGGGGGGGTTGGCATCCATGAAGATGGGTGCCAATCCATCACTGGGTACACACTTACTCACACAGACAGACACACACACACACTCTATATGGGACGATTTGGAGCATTCAATTAACCTTGATCCATGTTTTTTTGGACTGTGGGAGGAAACCGGAGAACCCGGAGGAAACCCACGTGCAGGAAACTCGTGACGTAATACATTGGCTGGGATTCATTAAAAGTGTATGTAGTTGGTTTCAAGTTTTGAAGTGCAGTCAAGCAGTCCATCCAACCATTATCGTCCACTTTATAGTCTACTAGGGGTCTCGAGGAGGGGGGGGTTGGCATCCATGAAGATGGGTGCCAATCCATCGCTGGGCACCAATCCATTGCTCGGTACACACTTACACACACACACACACACACACACACACACACACACACACACACTCTATATGGGACAACTTGGAGAACTCAATTGACTTGATCCATGTTTTTTTGGACTGTGGGAGAAAACCGGAGAACCCGGAGGAAACCCACGTGCAGAACTCGTGACGTAATACATTGGCTGGGATTCATTAAAAGTGTGTGTGGTTGGTTTAAAGTTTTGAAGTGCAATCGATCAGTCCATCCATCCATTATCGTCCACTTTATCCACTGCTAGGGGTCGCGGGGAGGGGGGGGGTTGGCATCCATGAAGATGGGTACCAATCCATCACTGGGTACACACTTACTCATACACACACACACACACTCACACACACACACACACACACACACACACACACACACACACACACACACACACACACACACACACACTCTATATGGCACAACTTGGAGAACTCAATTGACTTGATCCATGTTTTTTTGGACTGTGGGAGGAAACCGGAGAACCCGGAGGAAACCCATGAAGATGGGTGCCAATCCAACGCTGGATACACATTTACTCACACAGACAGACACACACACACAAATACACACTCTATATGGGACGATTTGCAGCATTCAATTAACCTTGATCCATGTTTTTTTGGACTGTGGGAGGAAACCGGAGAACCCGGAGGAAACCCACATGCAGAACTCGTGACGTAATACATTGGCTGGGATTCATTAAAAGTGTATGTAGTTGGTTTCAAGTTTTGAAGTGCAGTCAAGCAGTCCATCCATCCATTATCGTCCACTTTATCCTCTACTAGAGGTTTCGGGGGTTTGGCATCCATGAAGATGGGTGCCAATCCATCGCTGGGCACCAATCCATTGCTGGGTACACACTTACACACACACACACACACACTCTATATGGGACAACTTGGAGAACTCAATTGACTTGATCCATGTTTTTTTGGACTGTGGGAGGAAACCGGAGAACCCGGAGGAAACCCACGTGCAGAACTCGTGACGTAATACATTGGCTGGGATTCATTAAAAGTGTGTGTGGTTGGTTTAAAGTTTTGAAGTGCAATCAAGCAGTCCATCCATCCATTATCATCCACTTTATAGTCTACTAGGGGTCTCGAGGAGGGGGGGGGTTGGCATCCATGAAGATGGGTGCCAATCCATCACTGGGTACACACGTACTCACACAGACAGACACACACACACACACTCTATATGGGACAACTTAGAGAACTCAATTGACTTGATCCATGTTTTTTTGGACTGTGGGAGGAAACCGGAGAACCCGGAGGAAACCCACGCATGCAGAACTCGTGACGTGATACATTGGCTGGGATTCGTTAAAAGTGTGTGTAGTCGGTTTAAAGTTTCGAAGTGCAATCGATCAGTCCATCCATCCATTATCATCCACTTTATCCACTGCTAGGGGTCGCGGGGGAGGGAAGGGGTGGGGGTTTGGCATCCATGAAGATGGGTGCCAATCCATCACTGGGTACACACAGACACACACACGCACACACACACTCTATATGGGACAACTTGGAGAACTCAATTGACTTGATCCATGTTTTTTTGGACTGTGGGAGAAAACCGGAGAACCCGGAGGAAACCCACGTGCAGAACTCGTGACGTAATACATTGGCTGGGATTCATTAAAAGTGTGTGTAGTTGGTTTAAAGTTTTGAAGTGCAGTCCATCCATCCATTATCATCCACTTTATCCATTACTGGGGTCGTGGGGGGGGTCACACACTCTATATACACACACTCGCTCACATAGTGGTGGGGGGGTGGGGGGGAGACTCCTCCACCAAGGTACAAGATACAGCATGTGTACATAAATAGTGGACCTATGGTGGAAAAGTAGCACAATTTGGGATTCAAACAGGCTCTTAGAACATCGTATGGTTCTATTTATCCATCCATCTATTATCTTTCGCTTTATCCTCTATTAGGGTCGCAGTGGGGCGGCACGGTGGCTTAGTGATTAGCACGTTTGCCTCCCATAGTCCAAAAACATGGATCAAGTCAATTGAATTCTCCAAATTGCCCCATGTACAGTGTGTGTGTGTGAGTGAGTGTGTGCCCAGTGATGGATTGGCGCCCTGTCCTGGGTGTGTCTGCCCAGCGCCCGAGGCGTTCTCCCCTGGATGGGCATGGGGAACCCCACCGCAACCCTAATAGAGGGTAAAGCGGGAGATAATGAATGAATGAAAGGGTCGCGATGGGGTTCCCATGTCCGTCCAGGGGAGAACGTCTCGGGCGCCGGGCAGAGAGACCCAGGACAGGGCGCCAATCTATCACTGGGCACATATTCACTCACACATACACTCTATATGGGGCAATTTGGAGAATTCAATACACTTGATCCATGTTTTTGGACTGTGGGAGTAGTCCGGAGAACCCGGAGGAAACCCGCGCAGACACTGGGAATCCCTAGCGCTGAGAGGAGAACATGCTAACCACTAAGCCACCGTGCCGCCCCACTAGTAATATTTTAAACTGAATTCGGAATTCGGGCTCTAAATGCCATTAGCCCGGCCCTCTTTACCCTGCTCTTATTATTACTTTCGTTTCATTAATGGTCGTTCTAGGACTTGAAGCTACATGCCCGCAGCTGCTTCCTACCCCACCAGCCTCTTTCTTGAATCGCTTTGTAATCCTGTCATCACATAAATACACTGCTCTTTCAACAAGTCAGAGGGTCAAACCTGGAACGTTAACCAGCTCTGCCTATGTTGTAGTGTGTGACCTGTACGGACCTGTATTTACAGCGGTGATTCGTACTGTCTGTAAATTCGTATTGTAGTATCGGAATGGCATTTGCAGCATTGTTGCATCTTGTACAGTTGCCAACTTAGTGCAGATAGTTGCTATGGCTTTATAAAATGCATTAAAAACATCAAAGCAGTATTTAACTTAAATAACTACTCAAATCAAACCCAACCATTCATTCATTCATTCATTATCTTCCGCTTTATCCTCTATTAGGGTCGCGGTGGGGTTCCCCATGCCCATCCAGGGGAGAACGTCTCGGGCGCTGGGCAGATAGACCCAGGACAGGGCGCCAATCCATCGCTGGGTACAAACCCAACCATTAAATCCATATTATTTTAAAGACCAATTGTATAGCATTCATTTAAAACTTTGAGAGTTTCAAAAGTTTGGACTTTGTAGTTCTACAATTCTAGACTCTAGTCCATCTCTTTGTGTTCTACAGTACATACTGTGTACGTCCCCATTACTCTGTACTAATGGTCAGGCCCCCAATAGTCCCACCACAGAGCAGGTTTTATTTACTTTTTGCATTATTCCTATCCCAGCAGTGTCACTAAGGTGAAGAAATGAAACTACAGCAGCACTGCTGCACTAAAACCCCATCACTGTGGAACTGACACCACAAAACAATC
>JAFMOC010000116.1:505000-615000 GCA_019802505.1 Corydoras sp. C115 | reverse complement strand
CCGCTTCATCCTCTATTAGGGTTGCGGTGGGGGGGGGGCGGGGGTTTCACCCTTGCCCATCCAGGGGAGAACGTTTCGGGCGCTGGACCCAGGACAGGACCCAATCTATCACTCACACTCTATATGGGTCAATTTGGAGAATTCAATTGACTTGATCCATGTTTTTGGACTGTGGGAGGAAACCAGAGAACCCGGAGGAAACCCACGCGGACACGGGGAGAACATGGAAACTCCACCCAGATTGGGATTCGAACCGGGAATCCCTAGCGCTGAGAGGAGAACATGCTAACCACTAAGTCACCGTGCCGCTCCCTTCTGACATTCATTCATTATCTTCCGCTTTATCCTATATTAGGGTTGCGGGGGGGGGGGGGGTTCCCCATGCCCATCCAGGGGAGAACGTTTGTGGACTACAGTATATACTGTACTGTGTATGCCCCCTTTACTCTGTTCTAATGGTCAGGACCCCGATAGTACCACCACAGAGCAGCTATCTATTATTTGGTTAGTGCTTTATTCATATCCCAGCCGTATCACTGAAGTGGAGAAATGAAACTACAGCATCATTCATTTTGTTGGTCTCCTGTTGGTTTTCTGGTTTCTATTGGCCTATAGGAGCATCACAGAACAGGTATCATTTGGGTGGTGGATTGTTATTGTTAGTTCTGCAGTGTCACTGATGCAGTGAGGAGGGTTTTAGTGCAGCAGTGCTGCTGTCGTTTCATTTCTCCACCTTAGTGACACTGCTGGGATAGGAATAATGCACCAAGTAAATAATCCCTGCTCTGTGGTGGTACTATTGGGGACCTGATCAGTATAAAGGAGCCATGTCCAAACGTTTGACTGATACTGTATGTATAAATAAAATGGTATTAAAACCCCTCAGGATCAACATCAGGTGCTGTTGCATGTTACGTATGCCAGGTGGCGCAGGCGCACCTTTTTTTTTTTTTCCATCTTTCCATCTTATAAAAATAATCTGGCTGCTCCAACAGGAGTGAATCAGAGAGTGGCACATTAGGCTTTTATAAATGTGTTATGTAATGCACTCAGTTTAGCGGCGGACTGTTTAACGACTGTTTAAAATGGCGTCTTTTTTTCCCCTCCTGGCCCTATAACCTCAGTGCAGCAGTTATGTGCTGTAATGCAGTAATGATGACTAATGCACACTCCACATTTACATTAACTAAACATTAGGAGTATGTATTTAAGTACCGAATGACAAAATCACTTCGGCTATTGTCAGTGAAGGGAACAGTCTGTCGCGGTTGCATCATCGATTAAGCGGAATACATAAGAAATAATGTGGCACCGTTTCTTTAATTGACACTAAATTCACTTTTATATCTGTAATTACTGTGGAGAGACTTTTTGAGCAGCTCCTGTTGCAAAGATAAGAAAGTAAGAGACAAATTCATGGTGATATATATATATATATATATATATATATATGTGTGTGTGTGTGTGTGTGTGTGTGTGTGTATATATATATATATATATATATATATATATATATATATATTCATTATCTTCCGCTTTATCCTATATTAGGGTCGCGGTGGGGTTCCCCATGCCCATCAAGGGGAGAATGTTTCGGGCGCTGGGCAGATACACCCAGGACAGGGCGCCAATCTATCACTGGGCACACACTCACTCACACAGACACATTCTATATGGGGCAATTTGGAGAACTCAATTGACTTGATCCATGTTTTTGGACTGTGGGAGGAAACCGGAGAACCCGGAGGAAACCCACGCGGACACAGGGAGAACATGGAAACTCCACCCAGATTGGGATTCGAACTGAGAATCCCTAGTGCTGAGAGGAGAACATGCTAGCCACTGTGCCGCCATGTATGTGTGTTTTTATATATATATATATATATATATATATATATATATGAACAGAAGACAACTGATATGAATGCAGGAGTGAGCAGCACCCGGTTCGAATCCCAATCTGGGTGGAGTTTCCATGTTCTCCCCGTGTCCGCGTGGGTTTCCTCCGGGTTCTTCGGTTCCCTCCCACAGTCCAAAAACATGGATCAAGTCAATTTAGTTCTCCAAATTGCCCCATATAGAGTGTGCGTGTCTGTGTGAGTGAGTGTGTGCCCAGTGATAGATTGGCGTCCTGTCCTGGGTGTATCTGCCCAACGCCCGAAACGTTCTCCCCTGGATGGGCATGGGGAACCCCCCCCCGCGACCCTAATAGAGGATAAAGCTGAAGATAATGGATGGAATGGATGTGTTATTGCACTGCTGAAGAGTCTTGCCCCTGAGATACCTCAGTTCTAACGATGGTGTAAGTGTATTGGGAGAGAGGGTAACGTCAGGGTAACGTACAAAATAAAAAGACTGGAAATAGAGATGATGGATTTGTGAAGTTACATTAAGTTCAAGTTCATTTATTCATCCATTCGTTTCTGCTTCATCCTCTACTAGGGTCGTGGCGGGTGGGGGGTGGGGTGTTCACCATGACCATATAAAACTTGGTCTATCCAATCTGAGTACACTCACTCACTCACACAGACACATACACACACTATGGGGCAATTTAGAGCGTTCAATTGACCATGTTTTTTGGACTGTGGGAGTAAACCGGAAAACCCGGAGAAAACTCACATGGACACGCGGAGAACATGGAAATTCCACCCAGATTGGGATTCGAACCTGAGACAAGGACGTGCTAACCACCAAGCCACCGTGCCACTCTTTGTTGAAGTTAATTTAGTTATATAGTGCTTTTTACAACAGTACATTGTTGCAAAGCAGCTTTAACTTCTAAACCTAAATCCCCAAAGAGCTTATTGCAACACACACACACACACACACACACACACACACACACACACACACAAGCATCTGCCTGCTTCACAGCCTCTTTTACTCTGATACAGGAGGAGAGATGTTGGCGACATCAATCAGGCAGGTGTTAAAATTTACCTGATATGCAACCCATGCCCGTCTCCCATCTGCGCTAGAGATTCCCAGTTCGAATCCCAATCTGGGTGGAGTTTCCATGTTCTCCCCGTGTCCGCGTGGGTTTCCTCCGGGTTCTCCGGTTTCCTCCCACAGTCCAAAAACATGGATCAAGTCAATTGAATTCTCCAAATTGCCCCATATAGAGTGTGTCTGAGTGAGCAAGTGTGTGCCCAGCGATTGATTGATTGCCCTGTCCTGGGTGTATCTGCCCAGCGCCCGAGATATTCTCCCCTGGATGGGCATGGGGACCCCCCACCGCGACCCTAATAGAGGATAAAGCGGATGATAATGGTTGTATATATTTTTTTACATTGTCTTTTTTGGTGGTACAAGGCTAGTATGCATTTCCAATGTGTTGTTCTATGTTCCTAAAGCGATGTTCTATGTTCCTGTAATACTTTTTGGTAAGCAAGATGATGCAGATGTTGTGATTTTGTACATGCCATATAAAATATTGCTAACTGGTCACCCTCAGGAACTGTTTTTTTTGTTTTTTTTTATTAAGATTAGATACATTTTATTGAAAGTATGGATGTGTATTATTTGGAAAGTGTAACAGTTCTGTGTTCTACAACAAGATACTTACATTAAAAGTTTTATCAACTTAATTTAAATCCTTGAATCATTTTGCATGGGTCTATCTGTGTGCCATAGAAACAACAGCTGCCATTATAACCTTTAAACTGTAACAATTATCCCTCATTAACGCCGGTTGCCACAACTTCTATTAAAAAAAAACAAAAAGGTATGAGAGAACATGCATTGTTGTGAATAAATCCCGAGTATAGTTGCACCTCTTTCCCATGATTTGTTCATAATAATACACAACCTCGAGTGTTTTATTGCTTTTATAAACATTTACAAACACACTATAATAAAAAAACAAAGTTTGCTTCATAAATGCGTTTATTTAAAAGTGAACTTGTGAAAGTGAACAGGATTCGTTTCGCAAACAATAAAAAAAAAAAGCCATCTAGTGGCCATATTACAGAACACAAGTTATAAACAAATGCCGCAACAGGTTTAGTGCTAATCAGGAATCCCGGTGTTTATATTAAAATTAATTTTATGATTTAAAATAATGTATTGTATATCCACACATTCATACGAATGTGAAGTGTTTAGAGGTGTGCATTATTGTCAGTAATGATACGACTGGACAAACGGCTCAGCCAATCAGATTTAAGGACCGAAACTGCGGCTGCTGCAACTGCTGTAATCCCTGTTAATGCATTTATATGTATAAACAAAGTATGTATGTGTATACTGTATAATATATATATGTATATATATATATCAGTTCCTCTTTGCAGCCAAAATGGCTTTTTATTTTTAAAAAAGGCTTTTTACAAGCTATAAGTATGTTGGTTTGGATTTTTGGACATCCATCCAGAAAACATTTGTGAGCTTAGACACTGATGACGCCAATATTACTCACATTCTCCATTCTAATTCATCCCTAACCGGTGTATTGGGGTTGAGGATAGGGCTTTGTGTGGTCCAGTTGACTTCTTTAACACTATCCTTCTCTATTTCATGCTTTTAAGCCTATGCCTTTATGGCATTGCTTCGTGCACACGGGGAAAAGGGCCTTCCCCAAACTGTTCCCACTGAGTTAGAAGCAATATCGTTAATAAGCGTAACATTATACTCATGACAATGGACAAAGGTTTGAGGGCTGTGTCATAATACTTTGTCCATATATTGTGTATATGTGCATTGCATTCCGGAAACGAGGGTTCTAATGGCCTCGTGGCTTATTTGCATGCACACTGTGAGCTTTAATGTTGTGCTCATCAGTATAAACAGTTTATAACGATGCAGTTTCACTCTCGGGCACAGCATCCCAACCTCTTTTGTGTATTAAAGGCTTATTCTTTCCTCCACACATTATGCATTTCAAAGCACCGGCGCGCTAATGTCTTGCTCGAATTTAAATGGCACCAAAATCTGTATTGCGGTTAAGTTCAGTGCATATCAATTTTATATAGGACCTGGCTTTTGAAACCAAATGCACGAACTGGAATGTAATCCAAAGTGCGTCACGGGTTCAAAACACCCCCCCGAAGACAGCAGCTCATATAATATGGAAATGCACAACCATGCTGTGCTTGTAATACCACAATTACAGACTGCAGCCCCTGTGTACGTATTTATTTAATGCTCAGAAGTCATTATGGTTGCTTCTAAAAGACCATTATCCCAAAAATGCACCTGTATAGTAAGTGAAGCTGATAAAACGGACATGGAGGGGGGTGCTTTTAATGTTGGGGCTGATTGGTGTGAGCTGTAACTGCCATAACGCATTTGAATAGCTTTCCATGCCTGCGTCCCACGAACAAATACCGCGGTGCGCTTTGTGATCGCAGTGCAAACAAGAAGCAACATCTGTAAGCTGTGATCAGTGGACATTTCAATCCGATTTCAAACAACTGTTAGAATCTCAGCAGCCAGCACCGTGCATGTCACATTCTGTAATTTTCCTTTACGTTTCCATGTGGAGAACATGGCGACCCGCTGAGGTTGGACTAACACCAGTTGAGAAACAGTCACGGCGAGTTTCCCACCGAAGCAAAAGCCCTTAAGAAAGTGCTAAGGCAAGCAAAGCCAGCATGCCACCATGTTTAAGTTTAATTAACTGAAGGTAGATAATGACTTCTTTCTTATAGGATTTTGTGCTGCCGAACCGGACTCCCATCTCTCTCATCTTTTCCTTTCTTCTAGCTTTAAGTGAGACATTTGAAAGAAGTGTGTAGAAGAAAGCTTAATGTGCTGCGCTGTCTCAAATGGATGTGTGGGCGAGGAGAACAGTGAGTCACTATTAGTTCCTGAAAGCTCTGTGTGCTTATATACACACATATATATACAGTGTGTGTGTGTGTGTGTGTGTGTGTGTGTGCCTCCTCCTCAGTTACACTTCATCTGCCCCCCTGATTTGTTAAATTCTCAACCCTTTAGTCCTCGGTTTGGGATCCTTAACTAAAAATGCAGTTGCTGGCCTTTAGGGGGTGCTGTGGCTCCATGGTATTTCCATCAAGCGTGAAGGAACAGTTTCTGCAAGTTGCTGTGGATTGTTTTTTTTATTTATTTAATGTTTGATTTTTTTAATATTTACTTTTTAACAAACATGATACTTGTACATTATTTTGAGAGATACCTTATATCCCCCAGTTGTTGTAATTGTGTTAGCGCTTTACTCAGGAGGTTCTTCAAAAATGTTATCTTTAATCGTACTCTGATGTTGTGCAAGTTTACCAGCATCGGGTTCTTTTCCAAGCGCAACATTAGGGACGTGGAGCAAAGCGGCGAACTGTGTGAAATGCTATATATCCTCAAAATGACCCTGACCTTTTATTATAAGTAGAACAATCTGAAACACAATGTTGTTGATTTTAATATCGGTGTCCTGTAGGAGTCCTGTTTTGTAACTCTGTTGCTGTAGACAGGGTGCTGTGTGTGACTGCAACACTCAAGTCCATCCATCCATCCATTATCTTCTGCTTTATCCCATATTTGGGTCACGGGGGGGGGGGGCATCCAGGGGAGAACGTTTCGGGCGCTGGGCAGATACACCCAGGACAGGACGCCAATCTATCGCTGGGCACACACTCACTCACACAGACACACTCTCTATGGGGCAATTTGGAGAACTCAATTGACGTGATCCATGTTTTTGGACTGTGAGAGGAAACCGGAGAACTCGGAGGAAACCCACGCGGACACGGGGAGAACATGGAAACTCCACCCAGATTGGGATTCGAACCGGGAATCCCCAGCGCTGAGAGGAGAACATGCTAACCACTAAGCCACCGTGCCGCCCAACACTCAAGTCTGAGCTCTAAAATCAATCTGCAGTTTTATTTATCCATGTTAACCCCTTCTTGGCCTGGGATTGTGATGACGTTTCTTGGAAAACATGTAAACGCTATTTTGCGTGTCATTGGTTGCACTGTGCCATTGAAATAGCAAGCCACCAAAGTCTGATTGCACCTGTCTTTTCAAGGGAATTGCGCCTCATGCCCATCCTGGGGAGAATGTTTTGAGCGCAGGGCAGAAAGCCAATCTATCGTTGAGCATACACACACACACACAGAACACACTCTACTGTACTGTATATGGGGCAATTTAGAGCATTTCATTTACCTCGAAACCATATTTATGGACTGTGAGCAGAAACCTACAGGAGAAGATGGAAACTCCACCCAGATGGGGATTCGAACCAAAATTCCCAGCGCTGAGAGGTGACCACTAAGCACCAAGCCACCGTGCCACCCTTCATACAACACGTTACCAAGAACTTCCACCTTTACCACCCTTTTTTCCCCCAGAATTAAATTTCTAAGTCGTGTTTTGAATTTTTGGTCGCAGGGTCACACGTTGTTAGCTCATTGCAGGGTTGACCAAAAGAAAGACGCAGTTGAATATTTCCAAGCCACCCAACATGCATGTCACTGGATCCCGATGGAAAACCAACATGGACATGAAAACCTGATACAAAAAGGACTTTGTCGAACCTCCAACCTACTTGGGCCGCTGTACCGCTCGCTCTCTGAAATCTCCAACAGCAATCATTCTTCTCAGCTCCGCCAGGCCCATTTTAATGACTGCTGAATGTAAGTGGAGGAGATTTCAAGCCGTGTGTTTAGTGCCCGATGCGTCGCTGTAACGATTATAATTAAAAAAAGTGATTATGTTTCAAATGCAGGCCTGTGTTTATGTATGTGTGTAATAAGTATTAATTAAATTTACCAAAATGTAGTTCTTTAAAATATGCATTACTTTTATTAATTTTCATTCATTTGCATCTCTATTTGTTTCAGCAACACTTTCTGTGAATCCCTTATTCATATAATGCATCATCAACACATTCATAAAGCTTTATAAAGTCATAAAACATTTTTTTTATTTTACATAAATGTCATGCCATAAGAGAATATGCCATAAGACTTCATAACACTAAGTGACATGTTTATTATTAAATATATTTTTAAACTTACTTTAGAGCCTAGTGTCATAAAGCTTTATAGTGTTTGTGTTAAAAGAATGCCTTCTTTAAAAAGCCTTTATAAGTGCTTTGTTTAAGTGCCTTATACGGTGGTTTAGTGGTTGGCATGTTCTCCTCTCAGCACTAGGGATTCCTGGCTCGAATCTCAATCTGGGTGGTGTTTCCATGTTCTCCCCGTCTGCATGGATTTCCTCCCACATTCCAAAAATCGTGAATTTAGTGAATTGAATGCACTAAATTGCCCCATATAGTGTGTTTTTGTGTGTGTGTCTGTGTAAGTGAGTGTGCCCAGCTATGGATTGGCGCCCTATCCTGGGTGTATTTGCCCCAGGATGGTCATGGGGAACCTCCCCGCCACCCTAATAAAGGAGTAAGTGAAAGATAATGAATGAAATCACCTTGTATTAAGTACGAATGTTAAAAAAATTCTACAAATCCAAAATATATGTTTGTTATAATGCATTTTGACGATTTGTGTTATAAAGCCTTACGTCATATTGTTATGACACTTTATGACTGTGATTATTAATATCCGTGTACATTAATAGAGGCTTGGGACAAATGCACTAGAACTTTGGTGTAAGCATATATGTTACAACTTTGCATCTCAGATGCTTCACATCCACCCGGTTTGAAGATGTTACACCAACTTTGTAAAAGTACCATCTATCCATCCATCATCTTCCACTTTATGCTCTATTAGGGTCACGGGGGGTTTCCCATGCCCATTCAGGGGAGAACGTTTCGGGCGCTGGGCAGATAGACCCAGGACAGGGCGCCAATCTATCACTGGACACACACTCACTCACACAGACACACTCTAAATGGGGCAATTTGGAGAATTCAATTGACTTGATCGGTGGCACGGTGGCTTAGTGGTCAGCACGTTCGCCTCTCAGCACTAGGGATTCCCGGGTTCGAATCCCCATCCGGGTGGAATTTCCATGTTCTCCCCGTGTCTGCGTGGGTTTCCTCTAGGTTCTCTGGTTTCCTCCCACAGTCCAAAAACATGGATCAAGTCAATTGAATTCTCAAAAAATTGCCCCATATAGAGTGTGTCTGTGTGAGTGAGTGTGTGCCCAGCGATGGATTGGCGCCCTGTCCTGGGTGTATCTGCCCAGCGCCCGAGACGTTCTCCCCTGGATGGGCATGGGGAACCCAACCACGACCCTAATAGAGGATAAAGCGGAAGATAATGAATGAATGAATGAATTGACTTGATCCATGTTTTTGGACTGTGGGAGGAAACCGGAGAACCTGGAGGAAACCCACACGGACATGGGGAGAACATCCCTAGAGAATCCCTAGCGCTGAGAGGAGAACATGCTAATCACTAAGCCACCGTGTTGCTTTAAAAGTACCACTATTTTATAAATAACTAGCCATTTTGCACCTGCAAACGATGCAACATTAATTTATGCCTAATTGGTCGTCCTGCGTGATTGAAATAGCAATCCGCCAAAGTCAGACCACACCAGGCGCTTATATTGAATAGTGTGTGCCGCTCTGATTGGTTTATTTCACATGATGCCCAAAGCACACCCCTGAATCAACTCGTCCCGATAACAAAGTCACACGGACATGCCCTAAAATGGGCAGCTTGCTAAATGTCGCTAAAATAATACCCCTTGAGCCACTTTGTGGTGGTTGTAACGAGTATTTAAACCTCTGCAGGGTCCCAATAAGTAAGTTTTGCACACTGCATGATGCTAACTGTCGATTTGGGCACAGCAGCCATCAAGCCCAAAGCTTTTGTCCACTATGCTGCAGACAGGAGGTGATTTGGGATTTGGGACAGGGCCCATGTTTAACAGGTATATACTTTAGTGCAGAATATCTTCTGTAGGCATTTCAAACACGACTCTTTCTCTATGTGTAATGGCCAAGCAAAAAAAAAAAAAAAAGAAAAATACAAACCTATTAAAGTCTGCGGTGAGTTTAATAGGAGGCCCGTTGCTCGGCACATTTTATTTCTGTTCTCCACACCTGGTTCAACTAATGAGCTAATTAACGTCTATGCTTGAGTTTAAAGGGTGTGTGAGGGCAAGGAAAACAATAAAAATGTGCAGACGGGCCTGCTGGACTTGAGCTGAGAAAACCCGGCTGGACGGTTGTTATGTGTGGAAGCCTGATGAAGAGGAGCCATTCATAACGCGAGAGGAACGAGTGAACGTTACATACAATAAAAATGTTGCTTAGACTTTGAATCCAGTATTCATTACATAGTGTATTTATAATACAATAACACAAAGTGACATAATTCATCCATCCATCCATCCATCCATTATCTTCCGCTTTATCCTCTATTAGGGTCGCAGGGGGGTTCCCCATACCCATACAGGGGAGAACGTTTCGGGCCCTGGGAAGACACACCCAGGACAGGGTGCCAATCTATCACTGGGCACACACTCACTCGCACAAACACACTCTATAGGGGGCAATTTGGAGAACTCAGTTGACCTTAATCCATGTTTTTGGATTGTGGGAGGAAACCGGAGAACCCGGAGGAAACCCACGCGGACACGGGGAGAACATGGAAACTCCACCCAGATTGGGATTCGAACCGGGAATAGCACAAAGTGACATAATGCATTATAAAATGTCTATTTGAACGGCAAAACTTTACCTAACTCGGGTATTCATAATGCATTATTAACACGTTTAGAAAGCTTTAGAAAGTATTTATAATGCTTTATAACACTTGGCATATACCTTTGTTAATGTCCATGGATGTACTGTACATACCCACACTCGTAAAGTGTTATAAGAATGTGCCATAAGGCTTTATAAAATCTTTTCCTGAAAATGACTTTATAAGTGCTCATAACGGTTTATTAAAGCTTATAAGCTCTCTTTACAGGCATAAAGTAAAGTGTTGTCATTAATGACCTCTTTGAAAGCGACTGCATAGATAGCAGTACATGATGCCTTATAAAAGCTTATAAATGCTCGTTACAGACTTTAAGTAAAGTGGAATCATCTGGTTTTAAGTCAGAATGTCTGAACATCCACAGAATCAAACGTTGTGTCACTTTGTGTTCTAAAGCCTTATGGCAAATTTTTTATAACAATTTATCAGTATGATTATGAACATTTATGTAGAATGGCTTATTACAAATGGTATAAAGCCTTATGAATAATTTATAAAGCTTTATAAATGCACTTATAATGCACTATGAATCCTGAATGCATAGAAAGTGTTAGAAAATATTTATTACACCTGCAAGTAGAGAAGGTGTGTGTGTGTGTGTGTGTGTGTGTGTGTGTAGAGGAAGCCCCAGTATTTTCCCTGTTCTCTAATACAAACAGCAGTTTGTGGGTTCTAAATGCCATCATTTTCTGTACTTACACAGTACTCGCTGCAAAGAGAACAGTTCCGAGTTCTGCATCGTTGGATCCTATCTGCCCATTTACGCTCTGTTTCGGCGCCGAATCGGACGTTGGGCTTTAATGAGCCTGTTTAAAGTTTAAGTCCCCACAGCAATAACGTGAAATGGTTTTGGATTGCTCTGTAATTAGCCTGCCGTAATTATAAAACACTTGTTGGAGCAGATTATTTAAATTAACAGGCTAAAATCAAATGTGGAATAGGTTGCATGCTTTTTACAATTCAAATGTATAATTACTTTTGGCCTGCAAACGGTTTCTTAAATCCTCCAAATGCCTAATTATACTCGAGAAGCTGTATTTAGGTTTAAGCCGCGAATACACTCAAGCAGTCAGAAATAATTACTAATTGTAAGTGCAAGCCGGCATCACTTGACACCTTTGTTAAAATAGAATTCTTTACACCAGTCAATAGACGCGGGTTATCAGGATGTTGCTTTAAAAAGCTTACTAGATTTTAAAGGTAGCCGAGGCTCGTTTCTCGTGTTACGTGGTAAAACCCAGGAAGTGAAGCGTAAAGGGAAACGCATGACTGCTGCACCACTTTCACAGCACATGGCTGCTGTAATTGTACACTAAGGTATATATATAAATATATATATATATATATATATATATATATATATATATATATACACATACACACACTGTATAACATTTCCATTATATGTATATATATATATATATATATATATATATATATATAAATACATACACACACACACACACAAACACACTGTATAACAATATTTCAATTTTCTGTGTGTATATATATATATACACACACATACACACACTGTATGTGTGTGTATATTTTATTTTCCATTTTATATATATTTTATATATATATAAAATTGATTTTTATATATATATATATAATTCCATTTTATATATATATATATATATATATATATATATATATATATATATATATATATATATGTACACACTGTATAACAATATATCCGTTTTCTGTATATATATATATATATATATATATATATATATATATATATATATATATATACACACACACACACACACACACACTGTATAACAATATTTTCATTTTATATATATATATATATATATATATATATATATATATATATATAAAAACAGAAAATGGAAACTGAATGAGGAATGAAGTTTCTGACTCCCTGTGTTTGAAAGGACGGCGCTGTCCTCAATATATAATTGTACTTAACTATAGTATTTGAAATTCTATAATAACATACACAAAAAGAACATGTGCTTATTTTCAAAGCACAACAAGTCATTAAGTTTACAAAGATTTTTCAATCCGTCCAGTGGTTTGGTCTACACATCCTCAGACACATTTACACTCATTACCAGGATTTTCCACGTTTTGGTTGCTAATTTTCACGGATCAACTTGTTTTAAAGGCCATACATCTATCCGTCTATACTAATAAAAGGCAAAGCCCTAACTCACTATTGACTCATCACTAATTTTCCAGCTTCCCGTGGAGTTAGAATGCTGAAGGCTCATTCCTTGCAGCTTACGTACGTTAAGTTAAGCTTGTTTCTTTTGGTTTCATTAAACTTTCTCACCTATGGCGCCATCTTTATAAAATTTGTATGCGGAAACCGATGTACATATTGATAGCGCTGTCATCCACCATCCATTTTGATCTTTTTGGCCGCCATCATGAACTTTCTTATTTATACAACATTGTGTTCTGCGATGTGGGTTCCAGGCGATAACTAAATAATACTTATAAACATAAAACTGGGATTACATGGCCAACTGTACTTTGCATGCTTAAAAGTAATCTCAGCTTGAAACTTGGTTATATTGCAACCAGAGAGCCGAAATGACAATGTGGTATACAAATAGATCCTTAGAAAGTAAATATTGGTTGATTTTTACTCCGTTTAAATATATATATATTTAATATATATATATAATATATATTATACGTTTTTAGGTATTTTGCTAGATCATTTATAATAATTCTAC
The DNA here is from genome assembly GCA_019802505.1 of Corydoras sp. C115. Taxonomy (NCBI): domain Eukaryota; kingdom Metazoa; phylum Chordata; class Actinopteri; order Siluriformes; family Callichthyidae; genus Corydoras; species Corydoras sp. C115. The sequence goes on along the minus strand of JAFMOC010000116.1, from coordinate 601,643 downwards.
TTCTTGCTCTCTCTTCTCTACTTCCCGGGTGAGATCCTTTTTCCCAGGATCTCTTCCCAAAAACATGGATTCAAGGTGTATTGGCTGCTCCAATTTGCCCTACTTGCATTTTGTCTGTGTGTGAGTGTGCCCAGCGATTGATTGGCGCCCTGTCCTGGATGTATCTGCCCAGCTCTTGAAACGTTCTCCTCTAGATCGGCATGGGGAACCATTCGCCAACAAAGTCCCTAGTACAGGATAAACCATAACATCTACTACATAACTTATATACATATATAAGTATATATAACATATACATACATATATACATATATAAGTACTTGGAAAGTGACGCTCAAAAAATAATTTCAGTTCTCTTTTAAGCTGGAACTAATTTTATTCAGCTGCACTCCGTTTTAAAATCCCAAAACACGTCCGACAATTATTACATTTTCCTAACTGGAGCTATTTGTCATCTATTAAAATGTACCTCTTAATCTTTAGTCTTGTATTCTTTTACACACAACATTTACAGCTTAAAGAAAAAAAAAAGTCCCTGTTATAGGATCATACTATAGCTGTGGCTTCACATTTTCCCAGAGTTTATAGTTCAACTTTGAACTACGGAGGCTTATGTATGTATTTAAACTTCTCTTTGTGCCTCTGCATTAACTATTAAACGTTTTTAACATCATTTTTACTGGTGTGTCCCACCGTCGCCCAGCGCCAAATACGTAAAGCAAAAGTGCTAAGAAACGGCAGATGGTTATGTTATTGATGGGATTACAGTATATGAAAGTAAGCTTTCACTCCAGCAGGTTCACGGTTCCCAGGAGATCAGCGTTGTACTCGTAAAGAGACTGAGAGAGGGGAATGAAGGAAAGAAGGAATTAAGGAGAAATAGTATATGCTTAGATGCAATAAACATAATTGATGTTGTGGTTTGGCAAAACCTCAGAAGCTTTACTGCCGTGACTTTTTGCTCTCATAACTGCTAAAGGGAAGGTGGCGGTGCTGCTGATGTACAGCTCTGTGCAAAGGTTCGGGAACTTGAGGGGAAAATGCTGTAAAACGTCCGTAAACAGTGACCTGTAGAGTTTATTAATCAACAGTAAAACTTAATTAGCACTGTATTCGTCATAAATCTTTCCTTTTAAATGGTGTCAGCTTTTAGATGTGACTCGTCGCGTGACTGCGTGTTCTTTTGTTGGCTAATCAGGGTTCTTTATGAGGTCCACTGTGTGACTGGAGTCATTATACTCTGGGCTACTAAATTCAAAGCCGTTTTAAGGTACAGTGCTAATAATGTCGATACAAAGCTTACAGTATGTGAACGTTTCAACACCGTAAATGGTTTTCTCAGCTCACAGGAGGGGCTGCGATATTCGGGTTATACCACTGGAGGTGCTGTTCTAAGGCTTTTATAAGACGGCAACAAAATATGTATTTATTTATAAAGAAAAAACACAAATTTAATGAATTTTTAAAAAATATGAACGTGTGTTCGAAAGTATTATAATTGTTATAAAGCATTATGAATACATTACTAAGCTTTGTAATGTGTTTAACATTATACATTTTGATGTTATGAATACGATGTTCATAAAAAGAGTGTTCCTGGTGACATTTTCTATTATTACAGTATTTATAATGCATCATAAACACATTAGAGCCTTATAAAGTATTAATAATGCTTTATATCATTGTCCTAAGCCTCTGGGAATGTACATAGATGCTTATAAACACATTTATAAAATGTGGAATATGCCATAAGCCATTGCATCACAATGTGCTATAATGCATGCATTATAAATGTATATTTTAACATCTTGTACAGAGCAGTGTCATAAAGTCTAAGCTTAACCTAATTGTTATAATGCTTTATAAGTGCTCATAACTGTTGTTAAAAAATAAAAGCTTATTAGCTCTCTCTACAGGCATTGGGTAAAGTGTTGTCATTTATCACCATTATGAAGGAGACTGCATCAATTTTAGTACTCAATGACTTATTAAAGCTTATAAAGGCTCATAACTCACTTTAGGTAATGTGACATCATCTTTTATTAAATAAGAATGATCCATGTTTTTGGACTGTGGGAGGAAACCGGAGAACCCGGGAGGAAACCCACGCGGACATGGGGAGAACATGGAAACTCCACCCAGATTGGGATTCGAACCGGGAATCCCTAGCACTGAGAGGAGAACGTGCTAACCGCTCTGCCCAACATGTATTACAGTTTGTAAAAATAATGAACACAATTTCCGTCTTTTCATCCAAACAACAGCTTTATTTCATAAACTGCTTGATATGCACCGGTTTTTAAATCAGATTTTACTGTAATTGAGAGATCTAGTCATATAGAGTCCATAATTGACAAAATGGCGGTAGTTATACAGGGCAGCCACAAGGTAGCCATGTAAGTTGTCGGTTAGCCTCGGTGGCAGTGTTTCTGTCTAACAGGTTAGATATGCGCCATGACTCCGCAAATAAAAATCTGCGAAAGAAAATGCCCCGTTAAGGTGAATTACAGTTTCCAGTGAGATCACGGGAGCTTCGTTCTATCAAAACCATGTGGGGCTGTGTTTATAGATATTTAATTACATTTCCAATTAGGCAAGAAGTGGCGTAGCGAGGGATCGTGGAAAAAGTAAAACACAATGAAATTTGATTAGGTCACTGTATTGCTCTTGGATTGCACCGGAGGTTCGGCTTCGTTCCGTCGCTCTCCGGCTGTCTCTCATTCCGCTTACTGAAAGCAAACAGCAAAAGTGTCACATTTACATTTTTCTCTCTCCTCCCCATTCATGTCCCCGCTGATCTAACAAACCGGTGTTGACTGGTTTGATGGGAGCGTCATTTGTTGTTCAATGTGTGTGAAACAACAGAAGCAGCAAAGACATTGTGCCATGATGATGAGAATTCCTATAAATCTGGTATTTATAATACATGGGGCGTCACGGTGGCTTAGTGCTTAGCATGTTCTCCTCTCAGCGCTAGGGATTCCCGGTTCGAATCCCCATCTGGGTGGAGTTTCCATGTTCTCCCCGTGGGTTCTCCACCTGGGTTTCCTCCGGGTTCTCCGGTTTCCTCCCACAGTCCAAAAACATGGATCAAGTCAATTGAGTTCTCCAAATTGCCCCATATAGAGTGTGTCTGTGTGAGTGAGTTCGTGCCCAGTGATAGATTGGCGCCCTGTCCTGGGTCTATATGCCCAGCGCCCGAGCCGTTCTCCGCTGGATGGGCATGGGGAACCCCCCCCCACGACCCTAATAGAGGGTAAAGCAGAAGATAATGGATGGATGGATTGATAATACATTATTGGTGTATTTACAAAGCTTTATAGTGTATTCATAACGCTTTATAACATTTGTAATTAGCCTCATGGGCATAAATGTTCATGGGCATAATAGTTCATAACCACACTCATTCAGTGTCAACAATATGACTTAAGGCTTTATAACACAAAGCCACATAATGCATTATAATATAAACTTTAGACACTCGACCTTCATACAAGATAATTTTACTTTATTCGGCGTTTTATAACAATATGACATAAGGCTTTATAACAGAAAGCGACATAGCACTTTATAATATAAACTTTAGATATTCAATCTTAATACGAGATGATTTCTCTTTACTAGGAGTCTTAACAATATGACATAAGGCTTTATAACACAATTTAAAGTAATGCATTATAATGTAAACAAATATTTTGATTTCTTTAAATCGTTACACATTCTCACTTAATACAAGATTATGTCATTTTTATGATCATTTATAAGTCATTATGTACTAATATTGATGCAGTCTCCTTCAAAGAGTTTATGAATAGCAACACTACCTAATTCCCATGTAATGAGAGCTTATAGGGCTTTATTAGCAGTTATGAGCGCTCTAGTTACGTTTTAGAGGATGCACTTGTGAAGTGTTATAAAGCTTTATGACACTACAACAAGTACAACAAGTTAATAAATTGTTAAAATATACATTATTATAATGCATGCTTTATAACATTGGGTTATAAAGTCTTATGACATTCCCACACTTATCAGTGTGGTTATGAACATGTTATATATATAATTCATTCAATATTCATTCATTCATTCATTTATAGCACTTAACAAATGCCTCCTCTAAAAAATAACTAACAAAGCGTTCATAACTGCTAATAAAGCCTTATAAGCTCTCATTACATGGGAATTAGGTCAAGTGTTGCTATTCATAACCTCTTTGAAGGAGACTGCATCGATATTATTACATAATGACTTATAAATGATCATAAAAGTGACATGATCTTGTATTAAGTGAGAATGTCTAACGATTCAAAGATTTCAAAATCTTTGTTTACATTATAATGCATTATTTTAAATTGTGTTATAAAGCCTTATGTCATGTTGTTAACACTCCTAGTAAAGAGAAATCATCTTGTATTAAGATTGAATATCTGAAGTTTATATTATAAAGTGCTATGTCGCTTTGTGTTATAAAGCCTTATGTCATATTGTTATAACATGCCGAATACTGTATATGGAACCATAAGTTTTATGCTTCATAGTGATTTGAATGATTTATAACATTTATTTCATTTTGGTTGTGTTCTTTTTGCTATTACATTAGTTTTTTTAAAACCATTATTTTGCCGTTTTACTTTTTCTTTTGTTTTGCCATATAAATTATAGAACATGTCATTTTTAATTTGCCAGTATAAACACAAGACAAAACGCAAAGTACTCCCTTCATGAATGAGTGGTTGTGTTAAGTTATCGGACCACATTTGTATTTGTATGTATTTCCTGTTTAGATTCAGACAAATGATCGGTGCTTAACTTGGCTCAGTATGACAAACAGCAGAAACCCTCCCTCCTCCATTTAAAATAAAAATACACTACAGAATGACTCAGGTTTTCTTTGTACAGTTTAGGCGTTTTCACTTCATCCAAGTGGTAGCATTTGTTTCTCCAGCAGTCAGCATTTTGGGCTTCGGTTCTGTCTTGAGGTTTGGATTTTACTCCGAAATGTGGAAGTACTTTTTTTAAAAACTGTTATTGTTATAGACGCTCTGGACGCAACCACGTGAAATTGAATCTCATCTCATTATTTTCCACTTTATCCCTTACTAGGGACTAGGTTTATGGGAGGGAGAGGGGGGGGGGGCAATTTCGAGCAGCCAATTCACCTTGAATCCATGTTTTGGGACTGTGGGAAGAAGCCTACGTACACGGGGAGAACATGGAAACTCCACCAAGATTGGGATTCGAACCTGGATCCCCAGCGCTGAGAGGTGGACGTGCTAACAGGTGCTGAGACGGAATTATGAAACAAAAAAAAAAGTTTCAAAGGTTTATTCCACTTTATTAGATGAATATAATAAAAGTGGTGAAATTATTTTAGGATATGTAAACACCATGGCTTAGTGGTTGGCATGTTCTCCTCTCAGCACTTGGGATTCCCGGTTCGAATCCAATCTGGGTGGAGTTTCCATGTTCTCCCCGTGTCCGCGTGGGTTTCCTCCGGTTTCTCTGGTTTCCTCCCACAGTCCAAAAACATGGATCAAGGTCATTTGAATTCTCCAAATTGCCCCATATAGAGTGTGTCTGTATGAGGGAGTGTGTGCCCAGTGATAGATTGGCGCCCTGTCCTGGGTGTATCTGCCCAATGCCCGATGTATCTCCCCTGGACCCCCCCCCCTCCCCGCTGTAGGGGATACAGCGGAAGATAATGGATGGATGTACACACCGTATATAGCGCCAGATTATACCTCAGATGCACAAACCCCTACAAAGAAAAACAGGCAGCAGGGGGCGTTGCTCTTCCGAACGAGCAAGCACAATAACGTGGAGTGACAGTGCACATGTCCAATTCCCTGTCCCACTCCATGCATCTCACACCCCGATACACAAACCTCTTAGAACCAAATACTGAGCTGTGTGCAGTAACATGTTCTCCTCCGAACTGATACGACATATGATGTCCCTTTAATGGGGCAGTCATAGACTTGTGGTTAGAGAACCAGCCTTGCGACTTGAAGGTCACAGGTTCGATTTCAGGTCCCACCAAGTACAATGGCTGAAGTGCCCCAATTGCTCCCCGGGCGTCTTATACTGTATAAGGCTACACATCACTCCGGGTATGTGGAGTTTCCATGTTCTCCCAATGTCCGCGTGGGTTTTCTCCGGGTTCTCCGGTTTCCTCCCACAGTCCAAAAACATGGATCGAGTCAATTGAATTCTCCAAATTGCCCCATATAGAGAGTGTCTGTGTGAGTGAGTGTGTGCCCAGTGATGAATTGGCGCCCTGTCCTGGGTGTATCTGCCCAACGTCTGAGATGTTCTCCCCTGGATGGGCATGGGGAACCCCCCCCCCCCCCCCCCCCCCCCCCCCCCGTGACCCTAATATAGGATAAAGCGGATGATAATGGATGGACGACTCTCATTTCTTTAAAACAGAGGCTCCGTGTCAAATGCAGGTTACATGGTTGCAAAGTCAATCTTCAATCTTTGGTGTTTCAATACTAATTTTAAAGTTGAATCACATGGTGTTCTGGTTTCGGTTGGGGCACAGCAGCTGGGTCGTGTGTACGTCTTACGTGTTCTGTACTAATAGAAGCTTATTAAGGTAAATATTCCAAAAACAAATAGATTTTTGTGTTTTATTTATTCATTTAAGCGCTAAATTATGCACCCAAATATTTGTACTATGGTAATTTGCATTGAAGGGTAATTGTGGAGTGTGTTTTCAATGTTACTGGATGTGTGTGTGTGTGTGTGTATGTGTAGGGGGGGGGGTCATGTGAGGTTTTTGTGTTGACAGACAAGTAATGAGAGCTATCAGAAGATTCCAGATGCCATTATTCAGCTCCAAAATAAAACGTTATGACAACCAGATGTCCTTGCAGAAGAGTCTCTAAAAATGCCTTCAGTGGCTGCAAAACGTGTTGAGATGAATGATCTCGGTTTCCCGGTGGCAGCTCCATTTTTTTTTCTCCACCTTAATTGGCTCACGCTCAACCCCGATGTATGGCGCGCCGTCGCTTCGGCCCGGGTTTTAAATTGGAGTTTGGGAATAACTTTTATTCCACTTGTTTCACACTGATGGCTCTCTAAATGACCACTCTGTCTTGCAAACAACTCGGTGTCTGTTTTTGGAGTTCTCCTCTTTCTTTCCAGTGTCCTTGAATTTCATTACAGTGCTTTGTTGTTCTCATGTGAATAAATCAATTACTGAAGTCGGCGAGCTTTTCATGGGGGCTAATAATGATCCAGACATGAGTTCACTGGAACCCCAGCCCAATTCCCTCAGCTGTATAAAATGCATGCAAATAAAAAGCACCATACATATCGGACGTCACACCGAATGGGACGAGCGTCCCTGTTTACAAAAAAGACTAATACATTTTTATTAAATCTCTGCTCCCAGTGTTTTTATGAACAGTGGCTGTTTTCATTTGCGGTTATACTCCATGTACAGCTCCCACTGCAAAAATTCTATGTCAAAAAATAAGAAAAATTAACACAAAAATGTACACGATGTACATATAAGAACACTTTCTATGAATCCGGTATTCATAATGCATTATAAGTGCATTAATAAAGTATTCATAACGCTTTATAACATTTGTCACAAGCATTTGCCAATGTACATAAAGGTTCATGATCATAGTCATAAATTGTTATAACAAAATGACATAAGCCCTTATAACACAAAGTGACATAATGCGTTATAATCTGAACTTAAACTTTTGATTCTTTGGATGTTCAGACATTCTTATTTAAAAAAAGATGATTCCACTTTACTTAAAGTCTGTAACGAGCATTTATAAGCTTTATATGTCATTATGTACTGCTATGTATGTAGTCTCTTTTAAAGAGGTCATTAATAACAACACTTTAAGCCTGTAAAGAGAGCTTCTAAGCAGTTATGAGCACTTATAAAGTCATTTTCAGGATAAGTGTTTGTTAAACAAACGCTATAAGGCTTTATGTCGCTGATCCCTATAATAAGTTGATGAACAGTTAAAATATATCATTTATAAAACCTTATGGCATGTTCTTATAACACTTTATGAGTGTGATGATGTACATCTATGGACATTAACAAAGGCTTATGACAAGTTTTAGAAAGCATTATGAATACTTTATAAAGCTTTATAAATGTGTTAATAATGCATTATAAATACCAGATTTAAGTAAAGTGTTACTGAAAAACTTTCTACAAACTAGATTATTTATTTTACTTCAGAAAGTTACAATTTTAAAAGATTTTCTGAATTGTTAAGAAGGAGAACCAGGAAGAAACCCACGCGGATACGGGGAGAACATGGAAACTCCACCCAGACTGGGATTCGAACCGTGAATCCCTAGCACTGAGAGGAGAACATGCCAACCACTAAGCCACCGTGCCGCCCGGTCTGTTTTAGGTATTTTAAATACACTGAATTGTTCTACCAGGTTCTCTGTTTTGTGTGTTTCAGATCCCTAGTGTCTCTATATAATCTGTATATATAACCCTACACATCATTAATGACACACATATCAAAGAGCTTCTGGTGGGACCTTAAGAAATCACATGGAAATCGTTTAATGATGTTACTATAAATTACTTTGCCAATTATTATTAGAGCGCCAAACTGCATCGATCTGGTTTACAACCTTCAAGCTAAGCGACGAAGTCTCTGGTTTTTGCACTGCTGCGTATCCATGTGAGCGTAACAAATGGTATTGCACGCGCCTGTGATGACTAATAACTGTCCAGCATGTTTTCAGTCAGCGGTGCATGAAGAACACACAGAGTAGTGGAGATTATACTGCGAGGAAAGTGATGAACGTCTTGACTGTTGACGTCTGGAGAGGTTTTCAGTTAATGGTAGTTTTCTGTCGTCAAAATGGCAATACACCCGAAATTTCGTGTGGAGATGGCCACGCCCATTGGGGTATGGGCATGGAGAACCCCCACCCCCTCACGACCCTAGTAGAGGATTGAAATTTGCTTGGTTTGTAGTCTATAAAGACAGGCGTTGGCTCAATGGTTAGCATGTTCTCCTCTCAGCGCTGGGGATTCAGGTTTGAATCCCATGTTTCCATGTTCTCCCCGTGTCTGTGTGGGTTTTCTCCGGGTTTTATGGTTTCATCCCACAGTCCAAAAACATGGATTCAAGGTAAATTCAATGCTTTAAATTACCCCATATAGAGAGTGTTTGTGTGGCTGTGTGAGTGAGTGTGTCCAGTGATAGATTGGCATCCTGTCCTGGGTGTATCTGCCCAGCGCCCAAAACGTTCTCCCCTGGATGGGCATGGAGAATCCCCACCCCCCCACGGCCCTAGTAGAGGTTAAGCGAAAGATAATGAATAAATGAAAGTTGCTTGGTTTGTAGTCTATAAAGACAGGCGTTGGCTCAATGGTTAGCATGTTCTCCTCTCAGCACTGGGGACTCAAGTTTGAATCCCATGTTTCCATGTTCTCCCCGTGTCTGTGTGGGTTATCTCCGGGTTTTGTGGTTTCATCCCACAGTCCAGAAACATGGATTCAAGGTAAATTCAATGCTTTAAATGACCCCATATAGAGTGTTTTTGTGGCTGTGTGAGTGAGTGTGTGTGTGTCCAGTGATATATTGGCGTCCTGTCCTGGGTGTATCTGCCCAGCGTCCAAAACGTTCTCCCCTGGATGGACATGGGGAACCCCCCCGTGACCCTATTAGAGGATAAAACTGAAGATAATGAATGAATGAATTAAATAATTAAAAGCCCACACACTAATCTGAAACACCTCCATCTCAACCCGTCTACATATCTGAAATTGGTCATTCATGAATTTTGTGTTGCCTTGAATTGACAAAATTTTTAAACAGTTCACGTGTTGCTGAATTGATGCTGAAGTTTTAAGAGTTCTAAATCTATCCATATCTATAATAGCCTTAGGCGTCTGGTCATAGGTCATGGTAGCTCAGTGGTTGGAGTGTTAGTGCTATCAGTCTGAAGGTTGGTGATTTAATCCTTGAAACCACTAGAGTTGCCAATGTGGGTCCTTGAGAAAGAATCTTAACCCTCGTTGCTCCGGTGGGTTTTGTTTCATGGCTGACCCAAACATCAAGTTGGGATTCTCATAAGTCATTTCAAATAAAAGCGCCTTCAAGCTCTGGTAATGTAACCGAAGGTAATGAACTCGCCGGGTATTGAATGCAGTTTTATTTTAGCCTATGTTCAGAAAAGAGGCTTTGGATGAATGAAGGTTGTGTGTTAAGTAATCTGCAATCAAATTATTCATTTACAAAACATTCATACAGTTGGTCTGCCAAAGCAAATTTCAATAATTCATATAAATTATTAACAAACAGTATTTTAACAGGCAGCCTGTCCTGAATTATTCTTCATTTGTAGCTTTCTGTGGATTAATTGGTGTTATTGTTTATTGGTTTGTCACACCGTTTCCTGTAAACAGAATTAATAAGAGAGGATAAAATTTTATTGATCCCTTTGGGTGGATCTCCTTTGAGAAATTAAGGAACTGGTAGCAAATGAAATAGAAATAGAGAAGAGAGATATAAAAATATTAAACTCATTTTTATTAATAATTTGTTGGTCAGGCTAAATGTAATTTACGCATAATTAGTTGCACTGCACCGTTGAAATAGCAATCTGCCAAAGTGAGCACGCATCTGATTCTTAAAGGGAATGGCAGGTGACATGGATTGGTTTATTGCACCAAAAAAACGGCCAACAAACTCGTTGTGTTTTTATGACGCAGGTGGAAGATGTGAAAATAGATTGTTGGCGGGGTGTAATGTGTCAACAAAAAAATAGGTCTTTATTCTTACGTTTCTTAAAGTGCAACTATGTCAGTGTAACTTAAAAGATTTAGGGTCTTAGTGTGGTGTGTACATGGTTTTGGTTAATATTTATTTTTAAACCACTTTTAAATGGTCAACAAACACACCCATTGATCACATCGTCACGATGGCGAAGAGACAGCAACGTGTCCTAAATCAAAGTCGATCAAAGATAGCTAAAATAAAGCCTCTTGAGATGCTTTTTGGTGGTTGTAAACGGTATATAAACGTCTGCAGGGTTCAGAAGAGTATGTACAGTATGTCAAAGCAACGTTAATGGTAATTGGAGCAATGTGAGCAACACAAACTGAATGTCATGCCGTTTTCATTTGACTTTTCATGTAATGAAATAATCCCAATAATTATTTCCTATAATGTCTGCACACCCTGATTATTAGTGGAACCTCTGTGAACCTCCATCGCCTTTGGTTTTGCCCCCACCAGCGGGGTGGGGGCAATGTTATTGCCACACCTACACCAACTGGTTTTCCTGAAACAGTGGTTTCTTTATTTATATAGCCCTAGTACATTGTCACAAAGCAGAAATTTCATGTCGAGATGGCCACGCCCATTGGGGTAGATGTATTCACGAGCTTCATTGCTATTTTTATGACGCAGGTGGAAGATGTGAAACTAGATTGTTGGTGGGGTGTAATGTCTAAACGAAAAAAATAGGTCTTTATTCTTACGTTTCTTAAAGTGCAACTATGTCAGTGTAACTTAAAAGATTTAGGGTCTTAGTGTGGTGTGTACATGGTTTTGGTTAATATTTATTTTTAAACCACTTTTAAATGGTCAACAAACACACCCATTGATCACCTTGTCACAATGGCGAAGACACAGCGACGTGTCCTAAATCAAGGTCGGTCAAAGATTGCTAAAATAAATCCTCTTGAGATGCTTTTTACAGTGTTATGAGCCTGAAACCTCCAAAAAGCAAGCCAAAGCGGCAGTGGCAAGAAAAAAAACTCCCTTTATGTTTATTATAGAAACTTTGTGAGGACCAAGGCTCAGTTGGTGACTCATCCACCTTGAGTGGCCGGGCAGCATCAATAGTGTTGGACAGCCAATGTACAGTATAGCGATCAGTTGTCTGTAGTCAAAAATTGGAGAAACTACATAAGTCCATTGAGGTCATACTGCCCATCCAATAGAAATCCAGGTTCTATCCAGTAAATCGTCATATCCACAGTGCTCCACCAAAGCCATGGATGAAGCTTGGGATCGGCCCTCTGAGTGCACTGATATGTACCCCACCAATAGATAGAACAGTACAGTATTATGGAACTAACCTATCTTTAGAACGTGGGAGGAGGAAACCCATGCAGACACAAGGAGGACATGCAGCCCCCACCCAAAAAAAACAAAAAAACAGTGTTTGCCCCACCTGGGAAGGTGGAAGCGATAACACCACCCTAACACCATGCTGCCCAAACGTTTACTTAATGATTAGGTTAACAGATTAGTAATTAAGGCTTTCTGTATATAGTGTCACCGTTTAACAGTCAGAGATTGTAAATGAAGGAGTCTGATTCACATTTCAGACCAAATAAAAGAGCAATAGAATGGCTTTACGATGTTTCTACAGCTGTGGAAAGCTGGAAATGGCCGTCTTTATGAGACGAAGTCCTTATTTGATTCCTTTACTTCAGTGGGCTCAAGTTTCCATTCTGCAAATCTGCGAGAGAAACCTTTTCAAAGACCAGCACAGCTGGAAGATGGGGGCAAATCTATAATAGTGCCAAAGCTTTTAAAGTGCTAGCACACAGCCCGAATTGGCAGCTCTGGAGTGGATGGAGAACATGGAGGAAACTTTGACATCCGAGGGTCGTCTTATTGACCGCGACCAGAAGGATGTGGGTTTGGTGTTTAATTGTAACTGATACTCGGATGCATTAGAAAGCAATAGGAAGCTATTTGGGTCGACTTGGTCAGAATATGCTCACATTATTTTTCGAGGGGGGGGGGTGCTGTTGGCATGTGCTGCCAAATTTTTTTCTGGAGCACCGTAATTGACCATCTATCTGTCAGTAAATACTTTATTTATTCATTTATTCAGAGGAGAACGTTTCGGGCGCTGGGCAGATACACCCAGGACAGGGCGCCAATCCATCGCTGGTCACTCACTTACTCACACACTATATATGGGGCAATATGGAGAATTCAATTGACTTGATCCATGTTTTTGGCCTGTGGGAGGAAACCGGAGAACCCGGAGGAAACCCACACGGGCATGGAGAGAACATGGAAACTCCACCTAGATTGGGATTCGAACCAGGAATCCCTAGCTCTGAGAGGCGAACATGCTAACCACTAAGCCACCCATCTGCCCATCAGTAAATACTTAAAAAACATTATTAACATTAAATAAATAAATCAATCAATGTGCCACCCCAATCATTGATATGATTGGGGTGGCACAGTGGCTTAGTGGTTAGCATGTTCTCCTCTCAATCCCAATCTGCGTTTCCATGTTCTCCCCGTGTCCAAAAACATGAATCAAGGTGAATTTTCCAAATTGCTCAATATATAGTGTGTCTGTGTGAGTGAGTGTGTGCCCAGCGATGGATTGGCGCCCTGTCCTGGGTGTATCTGCCCAGCGCCCGAGACGTTCTCCCCTGGATGGGCATGGGGAACCCCCCCCTGCTACCCTAGTACAGGATAAAGCGGAAGATAATGGATGGATGGATTGATAAAAAATCAAAGGTCCATCTTTACAGTAAGTGGATATAATAACCTAGTTTAGTGGGATAGGTAGTTGACCGAGTCCTAGGTTGAAGGAGTGTTCGAATTACATCTTGCACACCGAGCGGTGTAAATTTGCAACCCAAATGTATGACTAACACCTAAAAGGGAGCATTAATACCTCTAGTTTCGGTGCTGCTTAACAAGCTTTACTGTTTAAAGCAGAGCTCGGTTCACTCACTTTAAAGAAAATGATGATCAGGCCACAGGCCACATGCCTGGTGTTCTTTTGACAAGTTTCAGATAACATGTCAGACTCTTTCAGTACATCAAGACTGATGCAACTGTGTGACATCGGCCTAGAGTTTACATTTCACTCCGTATTTGATATTGCATCATATCTACTTCACAGTCTTTCTGAAAATACACTCTAGATAATCAATACATTTGTCTGAGCTTATAGTCTCAGGTGGGCGTTCCGATTTGATCTCAGGTATAGGGTCAGTCTCGCATGCTGCAAAGGTTACAGTTAACACTCGTGAGGATGTTAAAAACACATTGAGAAGACAGATCCAATCTTTATATATTAATTTAGATGCAGATTTCTACTGTGGTGGGAATTCAAACACACACGTGGAGAAACAGGATTGACACAAGTAGGCGTGGTGAGGTGAGGAGGAAACTGGGATAGGACCAACTTGCATGCTCTACATTTTGAGACTCGGCTCGCTGTTTGAATAAATCTGTATTTTCATTAATAATCGATGATTTAAAATAATGTATTGTATATCATGCATTGGGGCGGCATGGTAAATTAGTGGTCAGCACGTTCGCCTGTCAGCGCTAGGGATTCCTGGTTCGAATCCCGGTCTGGGTTTCCATGTTCTCCCCGTGTCTGCATGGGTTTCCTCCGGGTTCTCGGGTTTCCTCCCACAGTCCAAAAAACGTGGATTAAGATCAATTGAATTCTCCAAATTGCCCCATATAGAGTGTGTCTGTGTGAGTGAGAGTGTGCCCAGCGATAGATTGGCGCCCTGTCTTGGGTGTATCTGCCCAGAGCCCGAGACGTTCTCCCCTGGATGTGCATGGGGACTACCCTCCCACTGCGACCCTAGTAGAGGATAAAGCAGAAGATAATGGAGGGATGGATGGATGGATGGAGATCACGCATTGATACGAATGTAAAGTGCTCAGAGGTGTGTGTTGTTGTCAAAAAAAGTTACGGCAGGACAAACGGCTCAGCCTATCAGATTTAAGGACCGGATAGACCTGCTTTATAAGAAAGTAATAAGCTATGATAGAGCCCATCCTTTTATCTGGGATTGATTTTATAAAAGTTTAAATAGTTGTTGCACTCTGGACATTTGAACATCTCTGCAGAAAAACCCTCCAAACACAGTATGACTCCAATAAATTGGCAAGGAATGAAACAAAATTCCCTTTACTGTAAAAGACAAAAACGAAAACCCTGCGAATAGTTTAAATGTTATTTTAAACGTAATTGTTCACACTGTGCGCAAAACCTGGAGAAACCTTTTCCCTGGTTCTTCGGTTTCCTCCCCAGTCCAAAAACATGGATTCAAGGTAAATTAAATGCTCCAAATTACCCCATATGGTGTGTGTTTGTATTTGAGTGAGTGTGCCCAGCGATAGATTGGTGTCCTGTTCTGTGTGTATCTGCCCAGCACATGAACCATTCTTCAAAGTATAAAGCGGAAGATAATGGATGGATGTTTGCGCTCTATTGTGCAGCAACCTACACCTGTACAGGGAAAGCAGTAGAATTAGGTGTGGTAGTTCAGTGATTAGAATGTTGGGCGATCAATCAGAAGGTTGTGGGTTCAAACCCCAGGTCCAGTTAAGTTACCAAAGTGGGTCCTTGTGCAAGATTTTTAACCCTCATTGCTCCAGGTTGCTGTATCAACACTATTTTCTGACCCTAGAAGTTCCATCCATCCATTATCTTCCGCTTTGTCCTCTACTAGGGTCGCGGTGGGGATCCCCATGGGGTCCAGTGGAGAACGTCCAGTGGAGAACGTTTCGGGTGCTGGGCAGATACACCCAGGACAGGGCGCCAATCCATCGCTGGGAACACACTCACTCACACTCTATATGGCACAATTTGGAGAATTCAATTGACCTGGGTCCATGTTTTTGGACTGTGGGAGGAAACCGGAGAACCCGAAGGAAACCCACGCGGACAACGGGGAGAACATGGAAACTCCACCCAGATTGGAATTGGAACCGGGAATCCCAATGTCAATTGAGTTCTCCAAATTGCCCCATATAGAGTGTGTATTTGTGAGTGAGTGTGTGCCTAGAGATAGATTGGCGCCCTGTCCTGGGTGTATCACCACCAAGTTAACTTGAACGTCTATCTATTGATGTCTGGAGAGGTTGTTTTCAGTCAAGGGTTCATCTAGGTTCTTCTAGGTCGCCAAAATGGCAATATGCTAGAAATGTACCTGATGACACCTTATTTTGAGGCCACGCCCATCGGGGGAGATATACTCACAAGCAGCATTGCTATTTAAACGACACAGACGGAAACTTGGGGTGTAAGATGGCACTGAGCGTCATGACCGGTGCCACCGTCTCCTAAATATTTTAAAAAGCAAATATCATGATTATACAACAGCTCAACCAGATTTTAGGGTTATGGAAAAATCCGTCTTCCGAAATAATTGAATATCAAAAAAACACCACTGCCGAATCATAACATTTATCCTTCATAGGCACGAAGCATAACAGAAGGTAAGTGCTTATTACATCTCCTACCATCAAGTATTAAAATTTGGCCCATTTACTGAGGAATTTGCTCAGCTACATTTAATAAACTTGTTTTTCTCGTCCGCGGGAGAACATTTAAGACGTAAAAAGACAATTCCGAAGGTAATGACGCCTGCCGTCTTCAGTGTTTTCATAACACGTGCTTATTGGAGTCATTCATAAGGTCATCAGTGTTCTCATCGCCTGCAAATCCAAACCGGAGCATGATGGATGAGGAATGTGAGCGTGATTGAGACCAACATGGCTTGCAGATGGAGTTCAGGCCAGCCTCCTTTTTACCTATTCACATATTTTTGTTGGGCGGCACAGTGGCTTAGTGGTTAGCATGTTCTCCTCTCAGCACTAGGGATTCCCGTTTTCCAATTCCAATCTGGGTGGAGTTTCCATGTTCTCCCCGGGTCCGCGTGGGTCTCCTCCGGGTTCTCCGGTTTCCTCCCACAGTCCAAAAACATGGGTCAAGGTCAATTGAGTTCTCCAAATTGCCCCATATAGAGTGTGTGTGTGAGTGAATGTGTGCCCAATGATGGATTGGCGCCCTGTCCTGGGTTTATCTGCCCATCCATTATCTTCCGTTATATCCTATATTAGGGTCGCGGGGGGGTTCCCCATGCCCATCCAGGGGAGAACGTTTCGGGTGCTGGGCAGGGCGCCAATCTATCACTGGACACACACTCACTCAATCACACATACACTCTCTATATGGGGCAATTTGGAGAACTCAATTGACTTGATCCATGTTTTTGGACTGTGGGAGGAAACCGGAGAACCCGGAGGAAACCCATGCGGACACGGGGAGAACATGGAAACTCCACCCAGTTTGGGACTCGAACCGGGAATCCCTAGTACTGAGAGAACATGCTAACCACTAAACCACCGTTCCGCCCCGGATGGATGGACATCATATTTTTGCTTAATAAAGGTCGCTTCTTCTTTAATTTTTTTCTTGCTGTCTTTTGGCTTGTTTTTCTTTCAAGTCGGAGCCTCGCTCGCCCGCCCGCCACATATGACTCACAATTTGGGAGGAGATGATTGGGGAGGGCGAGGGGAGGGCCGTTCTCACGCTGTGTGCTTTTATCCCTCTTCCTCAGTAACTGGCTTCCAGAAAGGTGATGGAAGGTCCTTGAGAGGAGACATATGGGTATTAATCTTCATATAAAAACAAGAGACCCATGTCCTACCCATTTCTAAAAATGGGAGATGAGAGCAGTGCGGGTGAATAATGCACGGGCGACACGCATAACGTACCATATGGTTGTTCTCGGGCTATAGGCAGAGCGCAGACTGAAAAGGGCCCAGGGCTTTGACTGGAATCATTGTGCAGAACTAGCAACAGCGCATTTGCTTCAATTATTATTATTTTTTATGATGCATGAACTAGAACAATAAACCCTGCAAATATATTTGCGCATATTTTTCATTTCGCTAACACTTTCTATGAATCCTGTATTCATAATGCATAATAAGTGCATTTATAAAGTATTCATAATTCAACATTTGTCATTTTTACATACATTTGGTCATTTAGCAGATGCTTTTATCCAAGGTGACTTACAAGGTGAGCACAGGGTTCATCACAACATCCCTGGAGCAATGAGGGTTAAGGGTCTTGCTCAAGGACCCACATTGGACCTGGGATTTGAACCCCCAACCTTCAGATTGATAGCCCAATGCCCTAACCACTGATCTACCACGCCAATTGTTATAAGCAGCATGGTGGCTTAGTGGTTAGCATAGTAGTTCTCCTCTCAGCACTAGGGATTCCCGGTTCGAATCCTAATCTAGGTGGAGTTTCCATGTTCTTTCCCTTTCCGTGTGGGTTTCCTCCCACAGTCCAAAAACATCCAAATTGCCCCATATAGAGTGTTTTTGTGTGAGTGTGTGTGCCCAGCGATAGATATTTGTCCAGCAAACGTGCTAACCACTAAGCCACCGTGCTGCCCTATATTTTATTTTATTTATTTATTTATTTATTTGTAACTATTTTGGGGCGTCATGTTGGCTTAGTGGTTAGCACGTTCTCCCCGTGTCCGTGTGGGTTTCCTCCGGGTTCTCCGGTTTCCTCCCACAGTCCAAAACCATGGATCAAGTCGTTGAGTTCTCCAAATTGCCCCATATAGAGTGTGTGTGTGAGTGAGTGTGTGCCCAGCGATAGATTGGCGCCCTGTCCTGGGTGTATCTGCCCAGCGCCCGAAACTTTCTCCCCTGGATGGGCATGGGGAACTACGCATGTGACAAATAAACTTGACTTGAATATATGGGATGATTTAGAGTAGCCAATTCACCTTGAATCCATCTTTTTAAATTGTGGGGGGAAATCGGGGAAATCCTGGGAAGTGGACATGTTGACCACTACGCCACCATGCTGCCCGCATCAAAACTGAATATCCATAATTCTTTTAATGCTGTGATTTCTCGTTTAATAAACCTGATTAGGCAAAAAGACATTTTTCCATCCAACCGAGGGGACTTCTATTCTGCAACACTGATGAAGTTATTAATAAAGTGTCAAACAAGACTTTCGTCTTCCACAACATGTCTCCGGCAAACCAGCGCTCATAAATTCTAATTAAGACTCTTAATAACCTGCCTGATGCTGCGCAGTGTGATAATGCACTCGTACCATCGTACAATATGGTGTGAGATATCACAGTCTGTAAGCCGTCTGCTAAACTGGTAATCCTAATTATTAAACAAATCTGCATTCACTCAGAGGATCAGCTTGTTTAATGGCTTATTTAATGAACTGATACTGCACAGCGCCACCACCTAACAACCGGGTAGCTCGGGGAATGTTGGTTATGATGGACTTGATGATACTCAACAAATCAATAACAGTTCCAAATGTATTCTCACGAGGGGAGGGCACGAATAAGAACAGGATTTCCCCCGACAGGAATGGGTTTTATTACACATTGCATTTAAAAATACAATAAAGTACAAAGAACGTCGGTACGTCTTGCTCCTGTAGTCCTGTAGGGGTCGACGGAATCTCTCTCCCTGCGGCATGTGATGTCACAGCTTATAAGGCTGCGCACGTCATCAGGCAAAGCAGCATCAGATGCGCTAATCAATCCCCCTAATCGATGTTCTAATAAAAGGTGGGCCCGGCGGGTTCTGGTACTTAAATCTGATTGGCTAAGCTGTTTGTCCAGCTGTGACATTATTAACAATAATTCACATTCGTCGTCACATTCGTATCGATGCATGGTATACAATACGTTATTTTTTCCGATGTTTTATTATAAAGTGCGTTCTGTAATTTGTTATTAAAGTATTTGATGGTTAAAGAAACCGGAAACCTTTTACACTAAATCAGTGTTCACTTTAAAAAACGGACTAGATTATATCGCGGAAGACCAGATTATTGACGATTTTGCTATAAATAATGCATTTATGAATTCAGCTTTTCATTTTAACATATTGTGTTTGTAACTGTTTAATAAAAGCAATAAAAGACTCAAGTTTTTGTATAATTGTGAATAAATAAAGGGAAAAATGTGTTCTCAAACATCTCATTATGTGCCGACATTAGTTCCGATACTTAAATCCGATTGGCTAAGCTGTTTGTCCGTTATTGACAACAACACAAACCTCTAAACGCTTCACATTCGTATCGATGCGTAATATACTGTACATTATTTTTTGAAGTGCGTTCTGTAAATTGTTATTAAATTGTTTGATTGTTAAAGAAACCGGAAACCTTTTACACTAAGTCAGTGTTCACTTTAAAAAACGGACTAGATTACATCGCGGAAGACCAGATTATTGATGATTTTGCTTTTAATAAATGAATTTTAATAAATCAAACTTTTGATTTTAACATAGTATGTTTGTAACCATTTTATAAAAGCAATAAGAGACTCAGGTTTTTGTATAATTGTGAATAAATCAAGGAAAAAAGTTAACAGTTAAGTAACTGTACTCTGCTAGACGTCGTACCCTAATGCTTTATTAAATTTAATAATACATTAAAGTACAAATGTGCCGACTGGTGGAATGTCCGAAAGTCTCACTCCCTGCAACATGTGATGTCACAGCTTATAAAGCTACACATGTCATCAGCTGGAGCAGCATCAGATGCGTTAAATTAATCTCCCTGATCAACTCTTCGTCCCCAAAAGGCCACCAGGCTACAACAATGCCCCACCAGCAGATACTGGATGCCCTTGCTGCACCGATGGGCACGCAAAAATCAGCCCCTGGTGTTTTCCGCTCCATCCACGTCTGCTGGAAACACCACTTGCCCCGCCCAGTTCGCTTCACTCTCCAAAACCACTAAAAGCTTGGGCCAGGAGTGTGCACTGATGCGTTAAAACCCCCTCACCACATCAGTGTCACCACAGAACCGACTACAACCAATCCACCACCCAAATTCTACCAGTCTTATGATGGCCCTGACCAATAGAGAACAGAGAACCAACAGGGGACTAACAAAACAAAGAAATACTTTTTAGTGCCTTTTAAATGCGCCATGCTTTAAGCACCTATGGTTCCTTAGTTCCTTTTCCAAATATCTCAAGTATTTCCATCCTGCTCTTGTATCCATCCTTCCATCCATCCATTATCTTCCGCTTTATCCTATATTAGGGTCGCGGGGTTCCTCATGCCCATCCAGGGGAGAAGATTTCGGGGGCTGGGCAGATACACCCAGGACAGGACGCCAATCCATCGCTGGACACACACTCACTCACACAAACACACTCCATATGGGGCAATTTGGAGAACTCAATTGACTTGATCCATGTTTTTGGACTGTGGGAGGAAACCGGAGAACCCGGAGGAAACCCACGCGGAGAACCCACGGGGAGAACATGGAAACTCCACCCAGATTGGGATTTGAACCGGGAATCCCTAGCACTGAGAGGAGAACCTGCTAACCACTAAGCCACTGTGCCGCCCCTGCTCTTGTATCTCTTTTTCTTTTTTCACTTCTGTGGAAGTTGCTTCTTCTCTTGACTAAAACGTCGGCACATGTGGAGAGCCACACTTCATTACGCCTTTATGTCACCAATCAGCTCGGTTGGAGTTTCTGTTGCCGTGGCAGGAAGGTAAACTGTTTCTCTTAAATCACAGAGCAAATCCGATGGTCTCACCGAGATAAAACACGCTGGCGGAATGGTGTGAATGGTGCATTAGACCATGCTTCGCCTAAACAGCTTGTTCTTTACGATTCAAATAGAACTAGCGCCCCCCCGCCTCGCTCCGCACTCTGTTCTCTCTGCACTTATTCGCAAGTTATGTACAATCATAAAACAAATTAAGCTTATCTAGAACCGCAGGTCACCGAATTTCCAAAAGTGGTGAAATGTCAGCGCTTCATCTCGGAGGGACAAGTCGCTGTTTAGTTTATTTGTGCAAATCGTTGCCCCTTTCCTCCACCCCACCCCTCCCATGACTTCCTTTAAACACTTGTCCCAGAAGTCTCTCGTCGGAGGCACGAGAGCTCAGATCTGGCTTTAATTATTACCATGACTTGCGTGCAATTAGAGGTTAACCGCCGATGTTACCCTCTGATTGCATTGTTTTCTTTTAAACAACGAGCAGATTGATGGAATCCCCTCTAACAGCGTTCCGTTTTTCAGGGTGAGGGCCGGTTCAGTGAAGCGAGTCATTGAGACCATTTAGAAAGTGGAACGTAATTATTTATCACCACATTAGGTAAAAAGGTTCCGAAAGGTGGCAGAATGGGAAATTTCATGCCGGAGGTAAAGACCCATCTCAAACCAATGGTTTGTGTGTTGTAGACAGTGTTTGGCCCCGCCTACTTTCTGCTCCACTTATTGGAAACCACCTGTAAAGATGGTCTTTGTAGTTCTACAATTCCAGACTGTAGTCCATCTGTTTGTCTTCTATAGTACATACTGTGTACGTCTCCTTTACTCCACTCTCAATTTTAAGTATTTTGTTCGTCATTCCAACAATATTAATTGGTGGAACGAAACAACGTTCTCCAGTAACAAGGTGCTACACAGACCATCAACTACACAACCCATCATATGTGTATGTAGCTTGTGCAAAACAAGAATTACAATAAATTCAACACAATATACACGCCATTAAACACTAAACATTCAGAAAATGGGAGGGAACAGTGCAGGTGGCCCTCTATTGGTGTGAGCCACTAGGTGCAAAATGTCCACGGTAATAAATGTCAAACCAGTATGGTTTCAGCCGCAGTCCTAATGGACAGGACTCCAGTAGTACCACCACGCAATAAGCCACAAGAGGGTGTGCATTATTGTGAATAAATCACATAAAGAGATATTATTAGGCTCGACTCATAAATCATTCCTGTGATTTATTCACAATAATACACAACCTCGAGTGCCTTATTGCTTTTATAAAACAGATACAAGCACAGTATAATAAAAAAAACAAGTCCTGATTCAAAAATGCGTTTATTGGAAACAAAACGTTAAAAAACTGGTCTTCCACAACGTAATATGGTCCGGTTTTTATAATAAACATTGATCGCTGAGTAACAGGATACCGGTTTAATAAGAATCGGCTCACCGTTTATATAAATCCAAATTTTATTATTTAAAAAAATGTATTGTTTATCACGCATTGATACAAATGTGAAGCCTTCAGAGGTATGATATTGTCAATAATGTCACGGCTGGACAAACGGCTCAGCCAATCCGTTTTAAAGATCGGATCTACCCGTTTTATAATAATGCAATAGGGTATGAAGGGGGCATGTATTATTGTGAATAAATCCCGGGATAGAGCTGTTTTTAGGCACGACATGTAGTGGAGTACAGTTATACCACTTACCTGTGATTTATTCACAATAATACACAACCTTGTGTGTCTTATTGCTTTTATAAAACAGTTACAAACACACTATAATCAACAAACAAAAAAGGTTTGATTCATACATGTATTTATTGGAAACTATATTATTAATAAACCGGTCTTCCACGAAGTAATCTAGTCCGGTTTTTCAACACTGTGAACATTGGTTGCTAAGTAACAGGATACCGGTTTAGTGCTCATCAGGAATCGGCTCTGTGTTTATATTTATGGTTTAAAATAATGCATTGTATATGACGCATTGATCCGAATGTGAAGTGCTCATAGGTGTGTTATTATCAATAATGTGACGGCTGCCCAAACAGCTCAGCCAATCAGATTTATGGACGTTTTATAATTAGGAATACAGAAGGCAGCACGACTTCTGCGGTATATTAAGCTCCCGAAGCCTAAATATACTGCAGCGCCTTTTATTTCTTAATAGAAAGTCTATTATTTGTGCCTTAAAGTCTTGATGTTGTTGTTTTTTGCACATTCAGACAGCCAGTGAAAGTACATTAGTGTATTTTCCTCAGGGTTTGGAAAGATAAATAAATCTGTGCTACAGAGATATTGAAACGGAACAAAATACGGAACAAAATACCCAGCATTACCAAAATCACACATCCACCTCGTACTCACAATGAAGCAGTGAATTACAGCTCTCCGGATCGTCCTCACATCCTGACGTGTTATGTAATAATGCAGCTCTATTTAATATGAAGTGTGGTTTTTACAAAACAAATATATTACTCTTTTACTCTCGCTGCTGAAACATTGGGGATGAGTTTGCTCACCAGGCCACATCAGCGTCATTTGGGTAGTACATTGGTAAAATCCTCAGTAAGCTGGAGAACCTGCCCAGCGATTGATTGGCACCCTGTCCTGGGTGTATCTGCCCAGCTCCCAAAATGTTCTCCCATGGATGGGACACTAGTAGAGGATAAAGCGGAAGCTAATGGATGGATGGATGGAAGATGGAGAAACCCAATCTGTTATATATACTATATGCTCATAGCTATCTAACACCCCGGCAACAGTCGATTTTCATGCCTTCCAACTGCGTCGTTTAAATAGCAATGCTGCTTGTGGATATAGCTACCTAAATGGGCGTGGCTGTCTCTAAATGAGGTGTGTTCTGGAATGTTGCTGAAGACAACCTAGACCAGGGGTATCCAGACATTTTTTTTCCAAGTGAAGATACCTGGGAGCCAAAAGTTCTTTCTGATGTTTTGTGTACCACAAAAGTTATATGAAAATGCACACTGTTCGATAACTATTATCATTGTCGCAATTACCTTTATTTTCCAAATAGCAATGTAACTCTAAAGACACAATTCTTTCATATCTGGAAAGTCAGATAACAAAGTCAGATAAATGTAAATAGGAAATTTAAATTTAAGGCCAAGCAGTTCGTCTGTCACGTTTGTGTTGATGTCATTACCCCTTTAAAAAATTAGTGGTTGTGTATAACAGGCGGCTTCGTGGTTAGCACATTCGCCTTTCAGCGCTAGGGATTCCCGGTTCGAATCTCAATCTGGGTGGAGTTTCCATGTTCTCCCAGTGTCCACGTGGGTTTCCTCCGGGTTCTCCGGTTTCCTACACCCAGATACACCCAGGACAGGGTGCCAATCCATCGCTGGGCACACACTTACTCACACAGACACACTTTGGAGAATTCAATTGACTTGATCCATGTTTTTGGACTTTGGGAGCAAACTGGAGAACCCGGAGGAAACCCACGTGGACACGGGGAGAACATGGAAACTCCACCCAGATTGGGATTGAACCAGGAATCCCTAGTGCTGAGGCGAACGTGCTAACCACTAAGCCACCATACTGCCCTGAATAGAACTTAACATTATTAAATGCAGATACATAGTCTACACACTGTGGGTTCTCCATTCACACTCAAATGGAGAACATTATGGAGCAGAGCATTGATTAGTCTTGGTCAGAGTGTGTAACCTAACAAGCATACACACTGTTAACACAAAGTACCAAGTACCAGTGCGAGGTGTCCTCTGTGGTTAATCAGCCCTGCAGTTTTGGGAACCGTTTTGCTGGATTTCATGGTCCTGCATCTTCTGCCAGAGGAAAATGCCTGGAAGATGTAATGACCAGGATGACAGAGGGCTGCTGTAATGTGGCCAGCATGCTTCCTTTCTGTGCTGGTGTAGATGTCGTGAAGCATTTGCAGGTTCCATCCGGTGATTGGCTCCACTGTTCTGATTATGCTTTGGATCTCGTTCTTCTGAGAGCAAGGAACCAAACCAGGTGCTTATGGATGACGTGAGGACAGACTCAGTGATTAATGTATAGAATGGACCAGCAGGGTTCACCACAGGTTGAATTTCTTGAACCTTCTTGGTACTAGATTCTGTTTCCCACTTCAGGTTCCTGGATATGATGATACTCAGGAACTTAAATGACTCTAGATTGGAAACCACTGTAGGGATGTCATTCAGTAGGTCATCCGAGGAACTACCTGAAGGCAAATTAATTTATTTACGAGTCCCTTTTCTGCGCGGGCTTGTGATGACGTTTCCTGCAAATGGTATAAATGTTAATTGATCTCAATTTTTTGTTGGAAAAAGAAACGTCACTTAATCTAACTGAGGAGGCACAGAACTGGAGATCCCAATATGGGTGGAGTTTTCATGTTCTCCGTGTGTCCTCATGGGTTTCCACCGGGTTCTCTGGTTTCCTCCCACAGTCCAAAAACATTTATTCAAGCTAAAATCGAATGCTCGAAATTGCCCCATATAGTGTGTGTGTGCCTAGTGATAGATTAGCGCCCTGTCCTGGGTGTATCTGCCCAGCGCCCGAAATGTTCTCCCCTGGATGGGCATGAGGAACCCCCCCGAGACCCTAGTATGCCCATCCCCATGCCCATCCAGGGGAGAACGTTTTGGGCACTGGGCAGATACACCAAGGACAGGGTGCCAATCTATCGCAGGGCACACACTCACTGACACACACACACACTATATGGGGCAATTTGGAGAATTGACTTTGATCCATGTTTTTGGAGTGTGGGAGGAAACCGGAGAACCCGGAGGAACCACATGGACACCAATCTATCGCTGGGCAAACACTCACTCACAAATAACAAATATTTAGTTACTATTGATTAATTAGCCATTAACCCTGGCTTGCAAATGGGGTTAACAATAATTTACGTGTATTCAGACACACTTTGCTGTTGAAAAAGCAACCTGCCAAAGTCAGACAGCATGGGCTCTTAAAGGGAATGGTAACTGATTGGTTTGCCGATTGGTCTATTGCATATTATGCACAAAACACACCCACGGATCACATTTAATACTTTTCATTTACTGTAGTTATTCTGTGATTTGTTCAAATGTTCGGTGTTTAATAATAAATTCATAGGAGATAAACATTCCAGGTAAGAATATCAAGGCTAGATATATTTAGCCGGTTTTATTTATGCAGTGGTGACAAAACAAAGTGGAAAATGAATGAAACACTGAAAAAAACATTCTGTATTCCTCCAAATAATGTTTTGTTTTTTTTCCCCGGCCTCATCCGAAAGTTTTGTTTTGCCGGATCGCTTAACCTAATGCTATTAATGTGGTGGTGGTGGGAGGGGTTCTCCATGCCCATCCAGAGGAGAACGTTTCAGGCGCTGGGCAGATACACCCAGGACAGGACACCAATCTATCACTGGGCACACATTCACTCACTGACAATTTGGCAATTTGGAGAATTCAATTGACTTTGATCCATGTTTTTGGACAGTGGGAGGAAACCGGAGAACCCTGAGGAAATCCACATGGACACCAATCTATCGCTAAATTCAGTGGATATAAACATTGCAGGCAAGACTAGATATATTTAGCTGGTTTTATTTATTCAATGGTGACAAAACAAATTGGAAAATGCTTCTGGGTTCAGTATTCCGCCAAATAATAATAATTTTTTTTTCCCGGCTTCATCCGAAAGTTTTGTTTCAGTGGCTCTCTTAACCTAATGTTATTAATGTGCACGCAAAACGAATTAAATCTATACAGCGATAATGAGCGGAGTACCGAACGGAATCACTAAATAAATATAACGAATCCAAATTTCACTGGTTTTGATCTCGCCACTTCAAAGCCATGCCCCGTAGTCAAATTCTGATGGAGTGCTGTGATTGAAGCTGCCTTTTTTGTTTTAAGGTTGTAGGTCATGGTTAGCAGCTTCTCGTGAAGGTGTGAAGCGAGCAGGTGTCACTGGTATGTCATCACTCACCGAGTGTGTGGGGAGATAAAGCCTCCATATATAAGCTTTGAAAAAAGCAGTTGCGTGTCCTCTTTGTGGGTTAAAGCTCATAATGCTGACATCTCAGCGCCTTCTTTTGTGTACGGAATCTCGTCTGTCAGTCTAACCTGAGGAAGCCGATCTCAAGGTGCAGGTCATCAATCTCGGACAAAGAGATGTTATCTGCCCGGGCTCTCCTTCACCTGGTTCGGAGTCCGCCTCGGTTTGCAATCAGATCCTGTCGATACCTTGAGGGATCATATCCTGCAGTTTCAGCCTCCGATCGCGGCACCCAAGGCAGTGCAGGGTTCTAATTCATCACGTATTGACGCCTTCTGTTTGGAGCGTTAGCCAATTTGTCGCTTTAATTAGCATGACTTGCAGAAGTGAAGTTTAAAGTCTAGGTGATCTGTACGCTGCTGTAGGTTTCACATTAGTACAGCACCAGTCTGGAGAACCGCAGCGGCAGGATGTGCTAGCTCGGTGGTCAGGGCGTTGGGCTATCAAGCTGAAGGTTGGGGGTTCCAAGCCCAGATCCACTGAAGTTACCAATGTGGGTTCTTCAGCACGACCGTTATTGCTTTCGGGGTGCTGTACCAACCCTGTGCTCTGACCCTAACAGAGTATTTGTAAGTCGCTTTGGATTAAAGCGTCAGCTGAACGACCAAATTTATTCATTTTATTTATTTAGCATGTTGGATGTGGGTGGGGCACGGTGGCTTAGTGGTTAGCACGTTCGCCTCTCAGCGCTAGGGATTCCCGGTGGGGTTTCCATGTTCTCCCCGTGTCCACGTGGGTTTTCTCCGGGTTCTCTGGTTTCCTCCCACAGTCTAAAAACGTGGATCAAGTCAATTGAATTCTTGAAATTGCCCCATATAGAGTGTGTCTGTGTGAGTGAGTGTGTGTCCAGTGATAGATTGGCGCCCTCTCCTGGGTCTATCTGCCCAGCGCCCGAAACGTTCTCCCCTGGTTGGGCATGGGGAACCCCCCGCGACCCTAATAGAGGATAAAGCGGAAGATAATGGATGGATGGATGGATGTTGGATGTGCGTGGAGTTTCCATGTTGTCCCCGTGTCCACGTGGGTTTCCTCCGGGTTCTCCGGTTTCCTCCCACAGTCCAATAACATGGCTCAAGGTCAATTAAATTCTCCAAATTGCCCCATATAGAGTGTGCCTGTGTGAGTGTGTGTGTGCCCAGTGATAGATTGGCGTCCTGTCCTGGGTGTATCTGCCCAGCGCTTGAAACGTTCTCCCCTGGATGGGCATGGGGAACCCCCCCTCCTTTCCACTTACTGCTGCAACAGTTACCTCTGCTGTACATTTGAGGAACCATCTCATCATCTCACAACTCATCGCCGTGATCCCGGTTTCCCGATCTGAATCTTTTCCCGTTTTTCATGTTTTCCCATGCCTCCATTGGTTTTGTCCGGGTTCTTCGGTTTCCTCCCACGGTCCAAAAACATCCAGCGGAGAACATTCTGAGTGCTGTCCAGATACACCCAGGAAAAGGCACCATTCCATCACCAAGCATACACACTCACACAGACATGCACATACATTAAAATGTGTGTGTGGGAGGTTCCTCCCCCTGCATTTAAAGGTACTAGTGCTACATAGGAGCAATTTACATAGGGGCAATCTACAGCAGAGCATTCACTTCACCTTGACTCCATGTTTTTGGACTATGGGATGAAAACAGGAGAACCTGGAGCAACCCACATGGACATGAGGAGAACATGGAAACTCCACCCAGATCTGGGATTCGAACCTGGATCCCCAGCGCTGAGAGATACACCATGCTGCCCCAGAAAGATGAAAAGAACAGCTTCACCAACGTTTGTTCCAGACGTTGGGTTAGAAATGGATTTGGAACTGCACTGGTTTTCTTTGGATGAGGAGAAACGGACCGCGTTTAAAGTCTGTAAATGGTGTTGAAGTCTTCTGGGAGTTCATTTCATTTTGCAATTATGTTAAAAGCGTTAAATTGAACACCTTTAGCCAGGACGCATCTAGAATTGCTTGTTTTCCTTTCGGCAGATGTGCATTTGCTCAGGCGGAACTTATGTTCTGTAGTTTAGCGTTGGAAATGTGCATCTGAAGCTAAAGTGTTTTACAGTATGTCCTCGTAGTATCTGACAGTTGTTAGTATTTCCAAAAATTAAAGGGACCGCTTTGATAAACGGCGGCACGGTGGCTTAGTGATTAGCACGTTCGCCTCTCAGCGTTGGGGATCCAGGTTCGAATCCCAATCTGGGTGGAGTTTCCATGTTCTCTCCGTGTCCCTGTGGCTTCCCTCCAGGTTCTCCGGTTTCCTCCCACAGTCCAAAAACATGGATCGTCAATTGAGTTCTCCAAATTGCCCCATATAGAGTGTGTCTGTGTGAGTGAGTGTGTGCCCAGTGATAGATTGGCGCCCTGTCCTGGGTGTATCTGCCCAGCGCCCGAAACCTTCTCCCCTGGATGGGCATGGGGAACCCCCCGCGACCCTAGTTGAGGCTTTTCCACTGGCTGCTGCAACAGTGACCTCTGCTGTACATTTGAGGAACAATCTCATTATCTCACATCTCATCGCAGGTGATCCCGGTTTGAATCCTGATCCGAGTGTTTCCCCGTTAATCATGTTTTCATGTTTTCCCGTGTTGGCATTGGTTTTGTCCGGGTTCTTCGGTTTCCTCCCACGGTCCAAAAACATCCAGCAGAGAACATTATGGGTGCTGGCCAGATACACCCAGGACAAGGCCATTCCATCACCAAGCACACGTTATATGATTAGCATGTTCTCCTCTCAGCGTTGGGGATCCAGGTTCGAATCCCAATCTGGGTGGAGTTTCCATGTTCTCTCCGTGTCCCTGTGGGTTTCCTCCGGGTTCTCCGGTTTCCTCCCACAGTCCAAAAACATGGATCAAGGTCAATTGAGTTCTCCAAATTGCCCCATATAGAGTGTGTTTGTGTGAGTGAATGTGTGTTTTGGTTGTATCTGCCCAGCGCCCGAGACGTTCTCCCCTGGATGGGCATGGGGAACCCCCCCGCGACCCTAATAGAGGATAAAGCTGAAGATAATGGATGGATGGATGGATGATTCTCAGTGCAGTGATACTGACATGGTGGTGGTGTGTTAGTGGATCAGACACAGCAGTGCTGCTGGACAGAGAACAGTCCACCAATCAGAACATACAGGAGTCTGATCTACTCGTACCATCATCCACCACCCTAATAATACCTGCTCTGTGGGGGTCCTGATCATCAGAGAACATACTAAAGCGGACAAACGGAGTATGTAGAAGAACAGATGGACTACAGCATGGAACTGTAGAACTACAAAGTCCATCTATATGATCAGTGAAGAAACAATGAGCCAATGAGAAACCCTCGTTTCCGTTACACGCCACGTGGGACTATGAGACGCATAGTTTGCCTTGTTGAGGTTTTTATATTCGAATTTTTGCCCCGTTTTTAGTGCCCAGGGGTGTGTGGCTGGTGCAGGTCATGTGATAAAGCCATTTTATTTAAAGATAAAAACAAAAGCTGTGGAATATTAAAGGCCATCCGAGACGAGGATGAAGATAAAGTGTGCTGGTGGAAATTGGATGACATTT
The DNA here is from genome assembly GCA_019802505.1 of Corydoras sp. C115. Taxonomy (NCBI): domain Eukaryota; kingdom Metazoa; phylum Chordata; class Actinopteri; order Siluriformes; family Callichthyidae; genus Corydoras; species Corydoras sp. C115. The sequence goes on along the minus strand of JAFMOC010000116.1, from coordinate 570,708 downwards.
AGGTTCGAAACCACGGTGCTTGCATACTGGAATAAGGCGAGAACATGCTTTGGGATGAGTACGTGCTGATTATAGTGTAGAGATCCAAATCCTGGCACGGTGGCTTAGTGGTTAGCATGTTCTCCTCTCAGCTCTAGGGATTCAGGTTCGAATCGCCATCTCAGTGGAGTCTCCATGTTCTTCCCGTGTCCACGTGGGTTTCCTCCGGGTTCTCCGGTTTCCTCCCACAGTCCAAAAACTTGGATCAATTCAATTGAGGTCTCCAAATTGCCCCATATAGAGTGTGTCTGTGTGAGTGAGTGTGTGCCCAGAGATAGATTGGCTCCCTGTCCAATCAGACGTTCTCCCCTGGATGGGCATGGTTTGGGAGAACATGGTTTTGGATGAGTACGTGCTGATTATAGTGTCTAGATCCAAATCCTGGTTGTGGGGTGGCATGGTGGCTTAGTGGTTAGCATGTTCTCCTCTCAGCTCTAGGGATTCAGGTTCAAATCGCCATCTCAGTGGAGTCTCCATGTTCTTCCCGTGTCCGTGTGGGTTTCCTCCGGGTTCTCCGGTTTCCTCCCACAGTCCAAAAACATGGATCAAGTCAATTGAGTTCTCCAAATTACCCCATATAGAGTGTGTATGAGTGAGTGAGTGTGTGCCCAGCGATGGATTGGCGCCCTGTCATGGGTCTATCTGCCCAGCACCTGTGTATATACTGTATTATAGTGTCTAGATCCAAATCCTGGTTGGGGGGTGGCATGGTGGCTTAGTGGTTAGCATGTTCTCCTCTCAGCTCTAGGGATTCAGGTTCGAATCGCCATCAGAGTGGAGTCTCCATGTTCCTCCCGTGTCCGCGTGGGTTTCCTCCGGGTTCTGTGGTTTCCTCCCACAGTCCGAAAACATGGATCAAGTCAATTGGATTCTCCAAATTGCCCTATATAGAGTGTGTTTGTGTGAGTGTTGTGCCCAGTGATAGATTGGCGTCCTGTCCTGGGTGTATCTGCCCAGCGCCTGAAATGTTCTCCCCTGGATGGGCATGGGGAACCCCCCCGCGACCCCAATAGAGGATAAAGCGGAAGATAATGGATGGATGGCAATCCTGGTTGTTTATTTGGAGATGAAGACCTCATTGAGTTTCTTACCCCATCTGTTGAAGCATCTATCGAGCGACGATCCGCTATCGTCTTCGCGGTCAACGATCGATTTGAGGCAGAGGCGGCTCTGATTGTCAGGATGATGAACACTACTGTTTAGTGATTGATCACTCGGTAAAGTCGTTGCATCGACGCCCATCAGCGAGCTACGCATTTAGTCGCCGTCCAGTCTAAATAACCAAACCCCGGCTCCCAGAGTCGCCCTGCCACCTCTGGAGCCTTTAAAATTCATGCATGCCGAATGAGTTGGTTTGATCATTTCCCAGCTGTCGCTCTCCTCCACCTGCATCCCCCTCATCTCCCGCACTTTCCAAACGACGGCGAAAAGGAGGAGGCCAGACAGCTGTGGCTCGGCGGCTGAAATGGAGGACTGCGGCACCCTGACGATTGCGGGCACGGGAATAATGGAGTGAAATTGCACGCAGAGCTGATTCTCGGCAACGACGCCCATCTCCCCTCGCCATTGTGTCGACGCCGCCGCAGGTTCCGTGTGGGTCGGCGGGCTCGCTCTCTCCCTTCCGTCGCACGCTGCGAAGGCGGGAGCGCAGGGTGGCGAGAGCGCCGTTTCATTAGCAGGAGAAAATGGACAAATTTCAGGCCTCTGACCGAGCGTGACACCGAGGTCGAACTTCTTTCCATCTCACTTTCTTGTTTCAACGCTCACTCAGCCAGGAGCTGCCGTATGTCCAGATGGGCTCTGGTGGCCCCAGTTAGGATGCTTCCCCGTGAACGCCTCCTCCTTCTCCTCCTTTTTAACATCCTCCGGTTCTCGCCTCTTCCTCGGCTGTCGAGAAGATGTGGACGCAGTGTGCTCTGATCCTGGGATTAAGCTGACAGTGTTCCTTAGATGCTGAGAGAACCGTGAAGTAGAAAGCAACATCATTATTTTGAAAAACTTACCTGGTTTTTAACAGAAATGCAGGATGGTAGCTGTTTAGATCTTGTGAATAGAGCATCTGCTTTTCATAAATACATTTGGAAACTCTTACGTTCTGTATCTCTAGAATAATTTTCAAACTGACCTCAAGGTTTCGCCTCTCAGCGCTAGGGATTCCCGGTTCGAATCCCCATCTGGGGAGTTTCCATGTTCTCCCCGTGTCCACGTGGGTTTCCTCTGGGTTCTCCGGTTTCCTCCCGCAGTCCAAAAACATGGATCAAGTCAATTGAATTCTCCAAATTGCCCCATATAGAGTGTGTGTGTGTGTGTGAGTGAGTGTGTGCCCAGTGATAGATTGGTGCCCTGTACTGGGTGTATCTGCCCAGGGCCCGAAATTTTCTCCCCTGGATGGGCATGGGGAACCCCACCGTGACCCTAATAGAGGATAAAGTGGAAGATAATGGATGAATCCGCATTCGCAATCTGAACTTCTTGGGATTATAGCAAATACAAATACAATTCTTTCATCCATCCATTATCTTCCACTTAATCCTCTACTAGGGTCGTGGGGGGGTTCCCCATGCCCATCCAGGGGAGAACGTTTTGGGTGCTGGGCAGATACACCCAGGACAGGGCGCCAATCTATTGCTGGGCACACACTCACTCACACAAACTGACTCTATATGGGACAATTTTGAGATTTCAATTTTACCTTGAATCCATGTTTTTGGGCTGTGGGAGGAAACCGGAGAACCCGGAGGAAACCCACGCGGACACGGGGAGAGCATGGAAAGTCCACCCAGATTGGGATTCGAACCTGGATCCCCAGTGCTGAGAGGAGAACATGCTAACCACTAATCCACCGTGCCGCCCGGATTATAGCAACAGATAAAACAAAATTAATAATACAAACTATTCAATCTCCTTCACTATGATCCCCTTCTTTTTTTAAAAACCCTGCACTCATTCCATCCAAGAAAATAGAATCCTGGTAACATTTTGCTCCGCTGTACTTAATATTATATCAATGGCACTTGATTCTGACCTACATTTTTACATTTGGTCGTTAAGTTAACGCTTTCATCCAAAGCGACTTACAACTATCTCGATTTGGAACCAGAACACAGCGCCCTCCGGAGCGAAAAAGGTAAAGGGCCTTCCTCGAAACCCCTTTTACTTTAGCGAACCTGGGATTCAAACCCTCAAACTTCAGATTACTGAAACGATCAATGAGCTATCGACTCGCCAGGCTAATTCTGACATGAGAACGTTGTTTTTACACCATGACGTGCACGCAGAACAACATCACTGCATTGGAAATCCAAAAAGCCTCCTGAAGCCTCCGTGTGGTCGAGTGACCTGATGCAATTTCTACAATTGGAAGGATTAAGCGCTCACTCAGGGGATCTGGGGACAAATTCTTCTTTATCTGGGAGCCAGTTCTGACATGTATGGAAAGCTTAATTCTGTTTCAGATATCACCTTCTGTAGATGACTCTCCCTGATGTTACAGAGAACCAGCTCAGATTCAAATCATTCAATGAATAAATTCCTCTTTATATATCGATTGTGTTGATCTATATATTATATTATATCACCAGTATATCACAAAGTTTTAAGTTTGTGTGTGTGTCTGTGTGTGTGTCTGTATGTGTTTGTATGCAAGTGCGTAGATGTGTGTGGGTATGTGTGTGTGTGAAAGAGAGAGAGAGAGAGAGAGTATAAGTGGGTGTTTGTATGTGTGTGTATAAGTAAGTGTGTGTGTGTGTGTGTATGTATACATGTGTAAGTATGAATTATGAATGTGTTTGTGTTATATATATATATATATATATATATATATATATATATATATAGAGAGAGAGAGAGAGAGAGAGAGAGAGAGAGAGAGAGAGAGAGAGAGAGAGTGAGTTTCCATGTTCTCCCCGTGTAGGCGTGGGTTTCCTCCTGGTTCTCCGGTTTCCTCCCACAGTCCAAAAACATGGATCAAGGTCAATTGAATTCTCCAAATTGCCCCATATAGAGTATGTTTGTGTAAGTGAGTGTGTGTCCAGTGATAGATTGGCGCCCTGTCCTGAGTGTATCTGCTCAGCGCCCGACATGTTCTCCCCTGGATGAGCATGTGGAACCCCCCCCACAACCCTAACAGAGGATAAAGCGGAAGATAATATATATATATATATATATATATATATATATATATATATATATATATATATATATATATATATATATATATATATATATATATATATAAATAATATATAGAAATACTATCCAGTATGTATTCTATTTGGGAGAATGAGAGAGAGAGAGAGAGTATGTACATGTGTATGTGTGAATGTAGTGGGTGTTTGTATGTGTGTGTGTGTGTGTGTGTGTGTGTGTGTATACCTGAATATTAAATCTTGGACCTTTTATGTTGTGAGGCATCAGCTTCAGCTCTTGTTGCACTATTTTGTAGGATATTAAATTACTTTACTCTGTTACTTACATTCTGTACTCCATTCAGATTTAGAACTCGTCTATATTATTAAAGGTCTTTGTAAGGAGACATTAACCTGCTTCTTAGGATTTAGACAAGGTGAGTGGGTTAATAGCACACAGCTGGAGTTCACTAATAATTCACTCCAGGATTCAGGTTTTATATCAAAATGAAACATTTCAAACGAATTCTGAAAGAAAGCTCATGACAACATGGCAGTGTATATGATGTGGGACTGCTTTCCCTCATTCCCACTGAAGGCCTTTGTCTGGATGCAAAATGAGATGGAACCCATGATGGTCTTAAACCTAAAGCCTGTCTGGTTCTGCCAAAAGTCACATCTGGATCATTTAATGGTCGTCCCAAAAGACGCTGATCAAACACGCCTCCAAATAAACACAGAAATTGCTCTTTGACTAAAAGGGCGACCACGAAAAGAGCGAAGGACCCTGGAGAGATTCGGTATGAAGATGTTCTCTCAGATTTCCTGCTGTATATGCGTCTATCTTATTCCAAGTTATAGGAGAAGATCTGATTCCCATTTGTTGGGGGGTTGCACAAAGAGGTCATTGTCCCAGGAATAGTTATTCTTTAATGTTATGTCCAAAAGTATGTGAGTAGCAGACTGTAAAGTCGGTTGGACCTCAATCCAGTTGTCAACTGCAGACATTGCTTTGCTTCGACTACCCCCACATTTGAGATACTTCCTCTTTAGGAGCCTGTGGAGGTTTCTTTACTCTTTAAAACCAACAAGAAGAGGCATATGATGTCCTACCACCTCTATGTGCTTTGAGCAGCAATACCACTGATTGGTGGAGAGAGTGATTGGCATTTTTGTATGTGACGTAGAAGTTTTTTTTTCCTGTCAGTTGAATAAAGCACCTTTTTCTGAAAATAAGGCAAACCAAGAAGCAACCAATTACCCATAAATTAACATCTACAACGTTTGCAGGACAATGCATCAAACCCGGGCCGGGAAGCGACTAGTAGATACATTCGTTCATTATCTTTTGCTCAATCCAGTATGACTGTCGCAGCGAAGGTGGACGGGGGTTCCCCATGCCCATCTAGGGCGTTGGCAGGTACACCAAGTACAGCGTGATTCACTCACTCAGACCCAAACACACCAAATACAAGAATTTGGAGCTTCCAATTCACATTGTATTCAGGTTTTTGGCCTGTGGGAGGGAACCAGAGAACCCGGAGCAAACCCATGTGAGGGGTCACGAGAGGCGATCTAAAGAGACCCATATCGGGATTCGAACCTGGATCCCCAGCGCTGAGCGGTGGCTGTAATACCCACTAAGCCACTGTGATTTGTAAATTCATTCATTCGTTCATTATCTTTCGCTTAATCCTTTACATTGGGTCCCAGGTGGGTTCCCCATGCCAACATACACACTCTATATGGGGCAATTTCAGGCTTCCAATTCACATTGAATCCATGTTTTTGGATTGTGGGAGGAAACTGGAGAACCCGGAAGAAACCCATGAGGAGAACATAGAAAAGTCACATAGATCGAGATTGGAACCTGGATCCCCAGCGCTGAGAGGCGGACATGCTCACTACTAAGCCACCGTGACTAGTAAATAAATAAACGTATTTCAACGTGAAACATAGCTATTATTAAAAACTGTTTATCTGTTTACAAAGTACAATATGATTTGTTGTCGCAAGGGTGTAGTGGTTACCACGTCCACTAGGGGTCCAGGTTTAAATCCCTATTTGGGTGGTGTTTCCATGTTCTCCTCCAGTCCCCATAAGTTTTCTCCACGTTGGCTTTTGGCTTGCTGCTACAGTCCAAAAACATGGCGTTCAGGGAGAACTGGATGCTCTAAATTGCCCCATATAGCGTGTGTCAGTGAGTATGTGTCCGGTAATGGATTTATGTCGTGTCTCTGTTCCCCTCGTGACCCTAGTAAAGGATTAAGCACGCCATATTACAATTTTCTGTACTACATCATGCTGATTTAGCATAGCCATCTGTTATTCTTGCAAACCTTTTAGTATTTTTTACATACAAATACATAAAAGTCATGTATTCAGACACTCCAAATCTGCCGATCTATTCAGCATGGCTGTAATAGAACCCCCATCCTGCCAAATTGTTGTATAAACAATGAGTTGTGCGCACTTTCTTTCTGATTTAGTCCGAGTGAAAGGCCTAGTAGGCTTGTCGCCAACATTTCTTTACTTTACCTCCTAACGCTCTGGGATTTATCTGTTAGTCTTGATGCCGAAGCCGATCTCCCACCTCTACCGGTCGTCCATTGTTCCAATTCGTGCAGCAGATGGTACAGATCTCTTTTAGCCATGCGACTTAAGGAGCTCGCCGCCCCCTTCAGGTATGACCCCAGACGTCGTCATCCGATTGCCTCCACTTCCAAGGAAGACTTGCCAGAGCGCATAGTCGTCCCCGTTCCCCATTTCTTTCCCTGTTTTTTCCCAGCCCCGTGGTTCTGCACTCAACAGCGCCGTCTCATTCCAGCCTGAACGCGACGGCCAGATAAAATAGGCCGAGGAAGTATCGTTCCAGTTGTGTAAATATCAGGCCACCTCCAGGACCAGGAATTGCTCGCTGGCGAATGTTCCTCTGGAGATCAGTGGGAAGGAGAGCCGAGATGAAAAAAAAACCTAACCAAGGCTCAAATGTTGTTTTGTGTAGGCATGGATGAGCTTTAACACACACTGCTCGTTCTGAAAGGGCTGGAGGCTTAGTAAAGAGCTTCGTCTTCATGGGTTAATGCTCTTGCTCTTTTCTTCGCCGGCTCCCGTCTCCAGCCCTTTTGTTGGTCGCGCTGTGGATCAGCTGCAAAAACAGCTGCGCCGTGCCGGATGAGCGAGACTTGGGAAGAGCGACGAGCGGCGGAAATAAAAGGCCATTTTTTAGTCAATAACCATGATTACTCCTCTGACCCCTGAGTGAAAGGTCTGGCCGTAGTCGACCTTTAAGGGAGCCTCAAAGCCATTTATATGGGATGGCTTTGATCTTTGGATGGCTGTGTTCATCGGTGGATGAGAAGGCTCTTCGAGGTCCACGATGGCTGATGAACAAAATAACGCCCCGCTTTAAATCATGGCGAGAGAGTTAGGAAAGTTATGAAAAGAGTCCTTTCTGGGGGGAAAAAAAGCACCAAAACCTCATAACAAATCGGAATCCGTCCCATTTGCGGCTCCACGGTAGAGTGAAAGGGCTTCCTGCAAATGTCTGTCACTAACTAGTGAAATAAATGCTTTATGAATTTCAAATAGCAGGCTGTTGTCTGCCTGCAGTATTAAAAGCGAAGGTTCGAAGAGAAAAAGAGGCGCAGGACGAGGCGAATCTGCATGCATTTGCATACATTTTAAATAAACGTTAATTTGCATTGGTTTTCAGCGGCGTGTGCGCGCACTGTTTATGTATGTGTTTTCTTCTTCACTCCTCTATCCGTGAACAAAATGCTCTTGCAGGCATGCTAAATTCAGTTCCCTCTGTATTCATCCTTTTGATGTGCTCCGAAGACGAAGCAAGCGCTGTGTACTTAAGGTTTGTTTAGCTATTTGGAAGTCCCTCGGCTCATGGCGCCGCTGAATAAAACCCATTTTTCCTGCACCCACTTAGTTTTTCCTAAATTGCCCTTCAACTTGTGAACGCTGTGTTATTATAGACTGTCAGTCAATATTTGTTGGAGCTCCGAATTAGGGACCCGCTTCTGTTTGAAACTGGCACCTTTCTAATAGGCATCAGCGGAGGGTTTTATGCCGAAGTTTGGACACCACTTCAAATTCCATGGTTTATTGATTTTTTTTAAGAAATGAAAATGGGTTTCTCTATAGGGAACAAAACTCTGCAGATGTCAAATGAATATATGTTGGAGTGAAGAGAAAATAGGTGGCCTCAACAAAATTTTTTTTTTGATTTTTATAAGATAAAAATAATTTAAATAAAAAATGTTTTAAAACTGTTTATATATATATATATAATCTCTCAGCGCTAGGGATTCCCGGTTGAAATCCCAATCTGGGTAGAGTTTTAATGTTCCACCCCGTGTCTGCGTGGGTTTCCTCCGGGTTCTCCGGTTTCCTCCCACAGTCCCAAAAAAACAAAAACAAACCATGGATCTTAATGTTAATTGAATTCTCCAAATTGCCCCATATAGAGTGTGTTTGTGGTGTGTGTGTCTGTGTGAGTGAGTGTGTGCCCAGCGATAGATTGGCACTCTGTCCTGGCCCCCCCGTGACCCTAGTAGAAGATAAAGCGGAATAATGGATGTATGGATGGAATCAAGGTAAATTGGCTGCTCTAAACTGCACCTATGTAAATCGCCACCTGTGATGTATATACCCCATATGTGTATGTGGTGAGTATATGTGTATGTAATAATATATAACTAAGAAGAATTATTATTTTAGGAATTATGTATTCTAGAAATGGGAGGACCCCTGAGTAATAACGTGTAAAAACGTTGAAAGAAGAAGAAGTATGCTGGAAATGGGCGTCACGGTGGCTTAGTGGTTAGCACGTCCACCTATCAGCACTTGGATCCGGGTTGGAATCCCAATATGGGTATAGTTTTCATGTTCTCCCCATGTCTGTGTGGGTTTCCACTGGATCCTCCGGTTTCCTCCCACAGTCCAAAAACATGGATTCAAGGTAAATTGAATGTTCTCAGTTGCCCCATATAGTGTGTGTTTATGTGGGTGAGAGTTCCCAGCGATAGCTCGGCGCCCTGTCCTGGGTGTATCTGCCCAGCGCCCGAAACGTTCTCCCCTGGATGGGCATGGGGAACCCCCCTGCGACCCTAATAGAGGATAAAAGAGGAAGATAATGGATGGATGGATGGATGGATGATTCTCAGTGCAGTGATACTGACATGGTGGTGGTGTGTTAGTGGATCAGACACAGCAGTGCTGCTGGACAGAGAACAATCCACCAATCAGAACATACTGAACATACCTAATAGAGGATTAATCGGAAGATAATTAATAGTTAAATAAATGTATTATAGAAATGTATTATAGAAATGTTACAAGTTACAGACATATCATGTGTGTTATAATATATTTCATTAATACAGGTGATATTATATACCGATAAATTCTATCTATATAATTGTTCCTCCATCAAGAACCTACAGTGGGATTCTCCCGAAGGGATCAGCAACAGTTGTTGTTTTCTTTATTTTGAGACGGTAACCAAATAACATCCATTACAGGTTCATTTAGATGTAAACATTTTCACTCGGGCGTAATGATGAGCCTGACCCTGTGCACACGTAAGTTTCAATACAAAGAACTGACTTTTTTTGGTGTTTGTTGTGTTTGTGTTTGAGTTACATGGTTCATAAGCAACATAAACAAGTTATTTAGTAATATATTGAACTTTTGGCTGTCTGTAAATAGATTTAGATGCTTGAGCGCTTCTCTTCTTTAGAAAGGTTTGTATTTCTTGATCTTTCTTCATATATGTGTGTGTGTGTGTTTATGTTTATGTATGTATGTGTATATGTGTGCGTGCGTGTGTGGGCGTTTGTGTGTGTGCTTTTATATATATATATATATATATATATATATATATATATATATATATATATATATATATATATATAAAATATTATATTATATTTATATATATGTGTATGTATGTATGTATGTGTGTGCTCACGTGCGTGTGTGTATCCGTGTGTGTGCATGTGTATGTGCGGTTGTATATGTGAGTATGGTTGTGTGTGTGTAAGTGTGTACAAGTATGTGTGTGTGTGTACAAGTATATGTGTGTGTACAAGTATGTGTGTGTGTGTGTAAATGTGTGTACGTGTAAGTGTGTGTACAAGTATGTGTGTGTAAGTGTGTGTACAAGTATGTGTGTGTGTAAGTGTGTGTACAAGTGTGTGTACAAGTATGTGTGTAAGTGTGTGTACAAGTGTGTGTGTGTGTGTAAGTGTGTGTACAAGTATGTGTGTGTGTAAGTGTGTGTACAAGTGTGTGTACAAGTATGTGTGTAAGTGTGTGTACAAGTATGTGTGTGTGTAAGTGTGTGTACAAGTATGTGTGTGTAAGTGAGTGTACAAGTATGTGTGTGTTTAAGTGTGTTTAAGTGTGTGTGCAAGTATGTGTGTGTGTGTGTAAGTGTGTGTAGAAGTATGTGTGTGTGTGTGAGAGTGTGTGTAGAAGTGTGTGTGTAAGTGTGTGTAGAGTAGGTGTGTGTAGAAGTATGTGTGTGTGTAAGTGTGTGTAGAAGTATGTGTATGTGTGTGTGTAAGTGTGTGTAGAAGTGTGTGTGTGTAAGTGTGTGTAGAAGTAAGTGTGTGTAGAAGTATGTGTGTGTGTAAGTGTGTGTAGAAGTATGTGTATGTGTGTGTGTAAGTGTGTAGAAGTATGTGTGTGTATGTAAGTGTGTGTACAAGTATGTGTGTTTAAGTGTGTGTACAAATATGTGTGTGTGTGCAAGTGTGTGTACAAGTATGTGTGTAAGTGTGTGTACAAGTATGTGCATGTGAAAGTGTGTGTACAAGTATGTGTGTGTGGGTGTAAGTGTGTGTTCATGTTTTCATGTGCATGTATGTGTATGTGTGTATCTGTGTGTATGTATTTATATATATATATATATATGTGTGTGTGCGTATATACACACGTACATATAAACATATCTACCCATAAAACTACATTTCTCAGACCTCCTTGGAAGCGGCTTGACGACACAGCATCCGAGTTGCTGCCTGTGTAAATAATTATATTATTATGACAAACCTCAAACTGCCACCATTAGATCCTCGTGCGAGGCAATCCACTTGGGTTGCATGATGTAATAACTTGTGTACATTGCCCTGAAAAAGGGAGTCGGCTAAATTCAGCAAATGTAAATGAAAGCTGACGCATAACAAATTGGGAGGGGGATAAAAAGAACGAAATAATGCATTTCCGCAGGCGCAGAGACGAGTTAGAGTTCGTCTTCATATAGTTTTAACGGCGACGAAAGTCCTTTTTTGCATGCATTTCGCACATGCATCATTTATAAAGGTACGCGGCTACCTGTATCTAAATTTAAAAGGGAAGGAAAGCAGAACAGATTTCGTCTCGCTGGTCCTTGCAAATGAAGGCGCCCATTTATCCTGCTTTCCCCAGTGAGGCGTATCCTCAGGGCCACTGATAAGTCTGCAGCCTTCCCTCCCTTTTGTAACGGTGTGGCATATCCAGGCCTGATTGGGTAATGTCCTGAGACAGGGCATATTGACCCGCCTGACTGATGCATCTCTACTGTTTCTCATTACCGGGTCAGCTTCCTTTTAAAAGGTCTTTTGTATCAGCTATGACGGGCTCGATTGGAGATTCATGCAGGTAATAGCTCATTTGACTGGAAACGATTAAGCGTTGGGATTGATTACGCCCCGCCATGTTGACAGAAAGTTCAAAGTCCTTAGAGGCAGTAAAATCTGAAATTTGTTCCAGCTGATTGATCGGCGTGCTGTCAGTTCGTGCTTTCTGATGGCGGACACTTGCTGTGATTCACGTCAAACCAAGTGTGGCTGTGGTGTAATGGGTTCTCACAACAAACATGGAACCTCAACTTGCAATATTAGACGTATGGTTGTGTATTGACGTGCACTTTCTGAACACCGTGGGTCCTATTTAAGCGATCGTTTACGAGCCATCACATGATTTATTGCGTGTCGGTGTGTCTTTGCCATCGTAAGGCGAAAAAGTCATATACCAAGTCTATTGATTGTTCATGGGTGTGTTTTAGGCGTAACGCAATAACGTAATAAACAATCAGCGTTGTTTAAAACTTGCCGTTCAATTTAAGAGCCAGGTGCACTCTGATTTTGGCGGATTGCTATTTTCACTGGTGCAATGTTAATGTTAATGTAGAATACTGTTATGTTATTGTGTATTCTGTTAATTGTTAACGTCAATGTTCGTCCAACTGGCACATGCTACAACATGGTTTGTGCACTAGTGTGTAACAAGTGCGTAATTTGAAATAATGTGCAACAAGTGCGTAATCTGCAATAAACAATCAGCGTTGTTTAAAACTTGCCGTTCAATTTAGGACCCAGGTGCACTCTGACTTTGGCGGATTGCTATTTTCACTGGTGCAATGTTAATGTAGAATAATGTTATTTTAATGTGTATTCTGTTTATTGTTAACGTCAACGTTCGTCCAACTGGCACATGCCACAAACATGGTTTGAGCAATAGTGCGTAACAAGTGCATAATGTGCAATAAAGAATCAGCGTTGTTTAAAACTTGCCGTTAAATTTAGGACCCAGGTGCACTCTGACTTTGGGGGGTTGCCATTTTCACTGGTGCAATGTTAATGTTAATGTATAATAACGTTATTTTATTGTGTATTCTGTTTATTGTTAACGTCAATGTTTGTCCAACTGGCACATGCCACAACATGGTTTGTGCACTAGTGCATAAAAAGTGATGGCGCATTTCCTCAACTTACCATATAGATGGACTTTGTAGTTTTACAATTACAGACTGTTGTCCATCTATGTTCTTTGTTTTTCTTAGTCCCTTGTTGGTTCTGCTGGGATAGCAACCAAGTAATACCTGCTCTGTGGTGGTACTATTGATCCTGACCATTACAACAGAGTACACTGTATGTACCGTAGTCCACAAACAGATGGACTACAGTCTGGAATTGTAGAACTACAAAATCCATCCGACCAAAAGTAGAACTGAGAACATGGACGATCTATGGAGCCAAAAAGAGACGTGTTCAAACTTTTGCCACCTTTTGTTCCAGTACCAAAAGACCCAATTAAGTACCTACTATTCACTAAAAACTACAGTCAGCCATTTTTTATACCTGACGCGAGGAACCTTTACTCGCAAACAGGACTTGCGCAACGAGATCTCAAACATTTTAAACATTTTCAAAAGACACTGTTTAGAACATTATCATCATTATTCAGCCCGAGAAGGACTTGTAATTTCAGGTTTTTTACAATTTCTTTTTTTTTATTTTCCCCGGGACTGTAGCGACCTTGGGTAATGGGAGAAGAGGATGATGGTGGAGGTGTTAATGAACGAAATTGCTCTTTTTTCCCTCATCAGAGGCTGTTAAACGTAATTGTAGGGAGCCTCTGTATATGGTTCTAGGGGAGGAAATTACCTCCACCTTGAACGCCCCTGCAATCTGATCCTATTATTTGACAAGGTTCTAATCAGGCACAGTCAGTGGAGATCTCACCGAGTTCCATTCTTCCCTTTTTATTCTTTGAATCAATGCAAGCCTGCGAAGAAATATTCTTTCCGTTGTTGCTGGAACGTTGCATTATGGGCTTTTATAATGGCCCAATTACAGGAGGACACGCTTTATTTTGGTGTTTAAGCTTCATTGCCGTCGAGTTGCGCTGGTTTATGGCGTGGACACAAAACAAGCTCGATGCAAATGCTGGTTCTGATCCCAGGTCAAGTGTTGGATGGCAGGTTTTGGCTATTAGATTATTTAGATGAAATCGGAACCTGGGTGTAGATGGACTTTTATTATCATCTGGAGATTTTGCTGGGTGCTGTTTTAAGAGGGGGCGGCAGGTGGCTTAGTGGTTAGCACGTTCGCCTCTCAGCATCTGGGTGGAGTTTCCATGTTCCGTGCCTCCTCCGGAAACCCACACAGACACGGGGAGAACATGGAAACTCCACCCAGATGGGCATTTGAACCAAGAATCCCAAGCGCTGAGAGGAGAACATGCTAACCACTAATCCACCGTGCCGCCCGACGATGACACCAATATAGATACATTGACAAGCAGCGTTGATATTTAAATGTCGTGGAGGAAGCTGTGAAAATCGACTGTTGGCGGGGTGTAAGATAGCAATGAGCTATGAATCGTGACTTGCCTTTTGCCGTAAGATGAGGGTCTGATTATTTGTTTGGGATACACAAAGGTCTGCATGTCCTCCCTCTGCCTTAGTGGGTTACGACTCTCTACGACAAAAATAAAGATCTTGAGAAGCACCGTTGCCAAAAATTGCGAGAGGTCGCCAAATGACGTCATTGCCTAATTTGCATAATAGTCCATTTGTGAGAAAATTGGTAGGTGTTTGACCTTTTTTGATGCAAAATGGTCAACGCAACTTATTTATTGAGAACAAAGAAAACTTCATGAACACCCTCAGTAACTCACGCTGGCCAGCGGGTCTGCCTCCCTCAGCTTTCAGGTGCTGTGAATGCCTCTGTGTTCTGAACAGAGAGAGACCCACCTAAGGGTTTACCTGTGTACATATCGTTACATCTAGTACCCGCCCCTAACTGCCTAAGCCAAACACAGATTACCGGCCTAGGTTTTAAATCAGCCAATCCAAGCCCAGTGTTTTAGTTCAAATCCAGCTTGCCCCACCCCACTTCCCAATGGCAGCAAGAACACAGAAGAGTCCTTTGTTTGAATACAAACTTTCGCCCATTTTGGAACTCTTATTATGTGCAGGTAATTTAAAATTTAAAAAAGCAATAGTGTTGAGAGGATGACGACTTGAGAGGATGTATGTGATGGCGCGGTAGCTCAGTGGTTAGGGCATTGGGCTATCAATCTGAAGGTTGGGGGTTCAAATCCCAGGTCCACTGAAGTTACCAATGTGGGTCCTTGAGCAAGACCCTTAACCCTCATTGCTCCAGGGATGTTGTGATTAACCCTGTGCTCACCTTGTAAGTCGCTTTGGATAAAAGCGTCTGCTAAACAACCAAATGTAATGTAAATGTATATAAAGGCAGAATGTATTAGAAAGCAGAAGCTCTCATGCCACCGAGATACTTAAAGTTATATAGTTATACTGATGGTGACGACAACATGTAGGGAGGATGCATCGCTCCACATTGGCATGTTTTAAATAAGCAAAAGTGATTTATTCCTGTCCAACTGCCAGTAGTTTTAACTTCCGGATGCAACAAGATTGAAAATGATGCCGGTTATTGCTCAGAGATCAGATGGGATCACTTCCAATTTGTCATGCCGAATGCGGTTTACGGCATTTAGCAGTTGCTCTTATCCAAAGTGACTAACAGAAGTCAGTAGGTCTTTTAAACCGAACATCTCAGAGGTAGGAACCCAGCCGTGGCAGCTTGCCAGTGTTTGAGCTTCATTCATCAACCCGCTGGTCTGTACGTCAGTCTCTTGAACACTAAGCTCCACTAACCTAATGAATAGGAAAATGTCTAGTGGTTGAAAATGCCAGAACTGTGCTAATACTGTTCCTTTCTCTTGACTGCAACAGTCTTAGACGTTATGCCGTGGACGGGATGACCAGGAGCCTCCCGAATAATCTTGTCCCCATGTTCTCACCCCTTTAGGCCGCTCTCTTGTTATATACAGTATATATTGATTTTAAAACACCAATTATACGTGTTTTTATGTGCAAAAGCATTTACAGGAGGTAAAATATAACCCAAAAGGTTTTAATCAAATGATTAAAACTATATATAAACTGCTAATCATCTACACTTTGAATAGAATAGAATGACATTAAATGTGTCTTTAAATATTGTATCGATCGGTGATTTAGGCCCAAATATTTGGTTTACTAAATATTTGGTGCATCCTTAAAAATGAAGGATCTGTATTTTGGAACCGAGTGTGTATGGCTTATGTAAATGAGTTCAATCATCAAAGTCCCTTTGATCCTGGGTAAAGATTAAAAGGTCGTTGCTGTTGCATTCTGGTCGAGGGTTGAGGATGAGGAGGTGGGTGTCCCCCTCGCAGCAAACCACTTTTAAAGTATCATATCGTCACCTCGGTGGTAATTCCCCCCTAATTCAGACTGATGGACATTATCTTTTGCCCCCTGTGCTCGCTGCCCTTGTGCCTGCCATGATATTGTTCTAATTTCTCGTCATTAATGACATCATCTCGCTCTGTCACAGATCGAAAAGTGATAATTCAGCTCATGTAATAAGCTAAATCCTCAAATCGATCCTGTTCTTGCTCAAAGGACGTAATCCAACATGCCGGTTTGTGCTCGTCCTTTTTTTTGAGGAACCTTGTTAAGCATGGGTCACAACGCAGGCCGACTTTCGGGTCCCATTGCAGGCCGACTTTCGGGTCCCAATGCAAGGCAGCTTTTGGGTCCCAAAGCGAGGCAGCTTTCGGGTCCCAACAAAAGGTGTCTCTTGGGTCCCAACACAAGGTGTCTTTCGGGTCCCAATGCAAGACAGCTTTCAGTGCCCGAATTTCTGACTTTCGGGTCCCAATGAAAGGCAGCTTTTGGGTCCCAACACAAGGTGTCTTTCAGGTCCCAATGCAAGACAGCTTTCAGTGCCCAACGTAAGGCAGCTTTTGGGTTCCAACGCGAGGTGTCTTTCGGGTCCCAACAAAAGGTGTCTCTTGGGTTCCATCACAAGATGTCTTTCAGGTCCCAATGCAAGACAGCTTTCAGTGCCCAACGTAAGGCAGCTTTTGGGTTCCAACGCGAGGTGTCTTTCAGGTCCCAATGCAAGACAGCTTTCAGTGCCCAACGTAAGGCAGCTTTTGGGTTCCAACGCGAGGTGTCTTTCGGGTCCCAACAAAAGGTGTCTCTTGGGTTCCATCACAAGATGTCTTTCAGGTCCCAATGCAAGACAGCTTTCAGTGCCCAACGTAAGGCAGCTTTTGGGTTCCAACGCGAGGTGTCTTTCGGGGCCCAACGCAAGGATGAGGAGGTGGCTGTCCCCCTCACAGCAAACCACATTTAAAGTATCATATCTTCACCTCGGTGCTAATTACCCTATAATTCAGACTGATGAACATTATCTTTTGCCCCCTTGTGCCTGCCATGATATTGTTCTAATTTCTCGTCGTTAATGACATCATCCTGCTCTGTCACAGATCGAAAAGTGATAATTCAGCTCATGTAATAGGCTAATTTGAATCCCCCCCCTCTCCCCCCCCCCCCGCAATCCTCAAATCGATCATGTTCTTGCTCAAAGGACGCAATCCAACATGCCGGTTTGTGCTCGCCCTTTTATCCGAAGAACCTCGTTAAGCATGGGCGCTTTAGCCGCGGATAAATGGACCTGGTGTAAGTCTAAGTGATCGATCAGCAAGCAACTCTGTTTTGAAAAAGTGGGCAGTAATTACATTTGTGAGTAAGGGTGGACTTAGACCGGTCTGGCCTTTTCGAATTACAGAGTTATTACAGCTGTTTGGAGAGTTTGTTGTTGTACAGCATAATAAATTAATGGGCGCGTTGGCATCGCCGGGCAAAACTGCTGGCTTTAATGGAAGAGCATCATTCCATTGAACCGAACCCGTGACCTTTTGAATCCCGTTTTTTTGTTGTTGTCATAATTCCCCTTGAAATGTGTACGGTGTGTAATTCCAAAAGGTTCGAATATGTATCTTTGCATCAAACCGTTCAGGTGGGTTGCCATGGAAATGGTCTTCCTCGTGTGAGAGGTGTCTGGTTGCATACGGGGGGAGTTCTGTCAATTCAGTAATTAAGTTATTTTTCCTCCGAGTGCGAATTCGGAGTGCCTGAGAGAAATCGGTAATGATATTGCGGCTCATCCGTCTGCCATATTATACTCCATGGTCCTGGAAGTGCTTAATTTAACCTTAACTGTAGCTTTTCCCAATTTTACAGCACGGGAACTGGATGTTCTGGCTCTTTTAACAGCCGACGCGTTTCCACTTTGCTGTTTTCTTTGAAGTGCTCCATCCTGGTCCACCTGCTCATTGATCGTCGCAGATGGTTCCGAGGTTCCGAACGGCTGCCGGTCCTCAGACACCACTCGTATCTTCGGCATCCATTAACAACTGTAGCCTGAATGCTGGTTTTTTGGGATAGGGGTGACGGAAAAAGCGCCTGCATAGACGTCTGGATGCTTTGTAACACCTGATCCGGGATTATTAAGGCTGTGAATGAAAGCACACGAGGTCTGGTTTTCATCAGATCTTTCTGGGTTTCAGGACAGGACACGTCTGTTACAATAGAATGCCTTTTTAGGCTACGCGGAGCATGACGATAGTGCTTAATTTCAAAGCCTCTAGTAATGAGGGGTTGTATCGGGAAGTGATGTTTTCTTGATACAAACACATGGCATGTGCTTCTTGTGAATGGCGTGTTGAGAGATTTCTGATAAAGGTCTCAATGGCAGAGTACTAGAACAACAGCTTACGGAAAAGTGGAACTTCTCGGCCCCAGTTATCATATCTTGTTTGCTTGATGTTTAAATTGTGTCCCTTAACGCATTCCTAATTCCAACAATGAGCACTGTGTGGTACTTTTGTCTCACATGTGATCCTGTGGTTACTTCTTACTGCTACCAGTTGTGATGGCAACAGCCAGTTGGGGGTCACTGCTGCAGGAGAAGTAAATATTCCCTAATCAGGCCTCCCACCCATAAATTGCATGCTGCTCTCCTTTATCGGTTGTGTTGCGTTTTATCGGCCTAAGTGTTCAGTTCCATCCATCCATCCATTATCTTCTTTCAGGTGCTGGGCAGATACACCCAGGACAGGGCGCCAATCTATCGCCAATTTGGAGAATTCAATTGACCTTGATCCATGTTTTTGGACTGTGGGAGGAAACCCGAGAACCAGGAGGAGACCCATGCGGACACGGGGAGAACATGACAATTCCACCCAGATTGGGATCCGAACCGGGAATCTCTAGCGCTGAGAGGAGAACCCCTAAGCCACCGTGCCGCTGTGTGTTCACTTATTTGGGTTAATTAGTTCCTTGCACGTGTGTCTCATTAAGTGGCCCCTCTTAGTATACATTTATAAACTCTAAAGTTATTGTGATTATAAGCTGTAACCGCAAGAATGGCTTTAGCTTCACAATGCAAGGTGGTTTCTTTCACAGCACGGGTACTGGATGTTCTGGCTGCTTTTGAGGTGCTACTCAAGGTAGCTTTCTGGTTCTAACTCGAGACTGTTGTAGGGTTCCAATGAAAGTCGGCTTTTGGGTCCCAACACAAGTCAGCTTTCAGTTTCCAATGCAAGGCGGTTTTCTGATCCCAATGCAGGGTGGGTTTCTGGTCCCCATGGAAGGCGGCTTTCGGGTCCCAACACAAGTCAGATTTTGGGTCCCAATGTAAGGCGACATTCGGGTCCCAATCAAGTCAACTTTCGGGTCTTAACGCAAGTCAGATTTTGGGTCCCAATGTAAGGTGACATTCGGGTCCCACTCAAGTCAACTTTCAGGTCCCAATCAAGTCAACTTTCGGGTCCCAACGCAAGTCAGCTTTCGGGTCCCAATCAAGTCAACTTTCGGGTCCCAACGCAAGTCAGCTTTCGGGTCCCAACGCAAGTCAGCTTTCGGGTCCCAACGCAAGTCAGCTTTTGGGTCCCAACACAAGTCATCTTTCGGGTCCCAATGCAAGGCAACTTTCGGGTCCCCAACGCAAGTCGGCTTTTGGATCTCTATCAAGTCAGCTTTCGGGTCTCAATGCAGGCTGTCTTTTGGGTCTCAATGCAAGGTGTCTTTTGGGTCTCAATGCAAGGTGGCTTTCGGGTCCCAATGCAAGGTGGCTTTTGGGTCCTCACCAAGTCGTCTTTCGGGTTCCAATGCAAGTCGTCTTTCTGGTTCCAATGCAAGGTGGCTTTCGGGTCCCAACGCAAGGCAGCTTTTGGGTCCCAATGCAAGGCGACTTTCAGGTCCTAACGCAAGTCAGCTTTTGGGTCTCAATGCAAGGTGGCTTTCGGGTCCCAACACAAGACGGCTTTCAGTGCCCAATGCAAGGTGGCTTTCGGGTCTAACACAAAGTGGCTTTTGGGTCCCAACACAAGCCGACTTTTGGGTCCCAACGCAAGACAGCTTTCAGTGCCCAACGCTATTTTGAGTCCCAACGCTAGGCTTTCAGAACCACAATGCAAGATGGCACACCGCAAAGTAAGACGGCTTTTGCGGTGAGACCCAGGACAGCTTTTGCACCAAAACGGTAAATGGCCTTCCCTACCAAACCTCCACTCGGTTTTTGCAGCGCAACGCTGGAAGTTTTTTTGCGGCGCAACACAAGACAACCATTGCACCTCTTTACATCCAGCTGTCCCTGGAACATGGACTCCAGGACTCAATATAGAAGTGCAAAGTGCACTCCTAACATACTTCATGTCTTTGCCAGGATTTATTATAAATGCTAAAATGCAAAGAAAAGTAACCCGACCACACCTCTGTTCAGAACATAATCTCGACCTAAGCTTCTTAAAAAAAACCTGCGACTTTTCTCTAACCAAGATACATTTTAAATTCATCTCCTATTTTATTTTTGCTTTGAAAAGCTTTCCGTGCATTTGCATAAATTTGAAATACTGTAACATGATTTGTCTGATGCTCAGAATCCTAAGCTCAGACCTCTAATGGGTGCATTTATTTATTTCTTTTTTTAAATATATGTCCGTTATTAAATCCTGAATAGCAGCAGGCTGCAGCAGCTTTAACTTTAACCTCACTATTCAGTATCAGAGACCTGACCACATCTCACTTATAAGGTAACTGTATCAGGACCTTGACGGCCCACAAAGCTTTATTTAGCTGTGGTTCTGAAGGCAGGCTTTTTGTCCAGACCACCAGCCTGCAAACTTCTAACCTGATTGGCCCGTCATTGGCAGAAAAGCCTTAGTCTTGTGTCTGCCATGTGGCATGTAGCGTTGATGGGCAGCCGGCCTGATTTTGCAAAATAGGTTCTTGGCATTTTGTCTTGATGACTGCAGCCAAGTTCCATTTGCACTTCCTCTTGTTTGCCTTTTGCAAAAAGGCAGTTAGTTGTTTTTTTGTTTTTTTTTTCCTTTTCCTGCAGACCTTTTAAGGTCAGACTACTTTGGATTGCTGGGCAGAGTTTTTTGGACTGTATTATAAATGAAAAGCTGGCACCAGCGATGATTCCAGTGCAGCATTGTGCCTCCTTTATGCAGACGCATGGGCTCGTTCCTGCCAGGCCTCAGTCAGGCTTTTAGTTAAACGAGAGGATCCAGGTCCTGCCGCCTGGCTTGGGATGGCTTCCAGTCTCAAGGTGGTGCAACAATGAATCAGAGCGAGGGAGATGAAAGCAATCGGCATTGAATGCAGCTTGCAGGTCCTCTGCAGAATGCTTTGCCCGGAGGCAAGATGTCAGCTGTCACATGTGAATCACAGTCAGCTGCTTTCCCTTCTGTCCTATTACATCCTCCCGTTCCCGTCAACTCTGGAAATCAGTTGGGGTCAGGGAGACCTGACAGCCTGACTTCTAGCAGGTATTAAAATGGTCTCCCACCTATAATGGCTTTCAGGTTAGGGGTGAGAAAAGCACCTCAGCAGCATGTGTTCGTTAGGTAAGAGCTTGGAAAAGTAAAGCAAGCAGACGCTGGAGTGTCAAGGAGTTAATGATTATGTTCGGTTTGTTCTTATTTACACTCTCTTTCTGGCAGGATTCCCAACTCTGGCCATGTTTTATTTCTGGGTTTTGTATTTTTTGTGTCTAATTTCCAATTTTTTTACACTCCCACCTCTGTCTGTCATCCAAAAAGCATCCCAGCTGCTTTGTGATACTTTCATCCAACCATTACCGCTGAGCTCTTCATTTCAGCAGTCCTTCGACTCTGATTCTGGTTAGCTCCTGCCCCAGAGTCTTCAAACTGTTGGTAGATGTTGCTCACATTTGTGGAAGGAGTGGTGAGAAGATACCCAATCTGACCCCAAATCTTTTACAGCCTGTGATGTCATATTCTTAGACTGCCAACATTGTGGAATCTGTCTGACTGCATTCATTAATTCATTAGCTGCCACCTATTCCTCTACTAGGGTTGCGGGGGTGGGGTTCCCAATGCCCATCCCCATAGAGAACATTTCAAGCGCTGGGCAGATAGACCAAGGACAGGGCGCCAATCTACCATTGGGCTTATGTTTTTGGACTGTGGGAGGAAACCGGAGAACCCGGACGAACCCACATGGTCACGGGAAGGGATTCCCTGTTCGAATTCCAATCTGAGTGGAGTTTCCACATTCTCCCTGTGTCAGTGTGAGTTTCCTCCAGGTTCTCTGGTTTCCTCCCACAGTCCAAAAACATGGATCAAGGTCAATTGAAGTCTCCAAATTGCCCAATATATAGTATGTCTGTGTGAGTGAGTGTGTGCCCAATAATAGATTGGCGCCCTGTCCTGGGTGTATCTGCCCAGCGCCCGAGACGTTCTCCTCTGGATGGGCATGGGGAACCCCTCTGCGACCCCAATGGAGGATAAAGGATATTCTTTCGGACCCTGTGGATGTTTATATACTCCAAAAAACGGCTCTCTTTATTTTAGCCATCGACAGCGCACCTCGCAGCTTGATTTTGAGCGTGCCAATATGTCTTTGCTTTACTCTACGCCTTCCTGGAGCCGTGCATCCCCGCTGGAAGATGATGGCTCGGCATACATCCTCTCCGTCCCGGGTTTAACCACCAATCTGTCACTTGCCGGGACACTATAAAAACCAGCAACATGATTAATTGAGCACAAATTTAATTATGGACACCACCCACATCCCTGTCTCCTCTGCAAACCCGCTCCACCTCCTGTGTCTTGCTCCATCTCGTAGCTGCACACAGACTATTAACCAAACCTCTGGCAGGCGCATTATTTACCGTCTGTTGCTATGGTTCTGCCATGGTTAAGCACGTCCATTCATCCACACCCGTGCCACGGTGCTTTATTTCAAAGAATATAATGTGGTGTTTAGATCTCCTCCAGCTTTAAACCATCTATAACCTATTTATTGACATAGAAAGTTGTAGTCATGTCGTCCGGTGCACTACCTAAGCCACCCTCATCATGTCAAGGATTCAAGGAGAATTCATTGTCATGTGGTATCTGAAGTATAAACGAAATTGTGTTTCATGGGCCCAGTTGGCCCTAAGTAGAATTTTAAAATGTAAGAAATATAATGAAATAAAGGGCGGCTTAGTGCTTAGCATGTTCTCCTCTCAGCACTAGGGATTCCCGGTTGGAATCCCAATCTGAGTGGAGTTTCCATCTTCTCCCCGTGTCCGTTTGGGTTTCCTCCGGGTTCTCCGGTTTCCGGTTTCCTCCCACAGTCCAAAAACATGGATCAAGGTCAACTGAATTCTCCAAATTGTCCCATATAGAGTGTGTCTGTGTGAGTGAGTGTGTGTCCAATGATGGATTGGCGCCCTGTCCTGGGTGTATCTGCCCAGCGCCCGAGATGTTCTCCCCTAGATGGGTATGGGGAACCCCCTCGCGACCCTAGTAGAGGATAAAGCGGAGGATAATGGATGGATGGATGGATAATAAAATCTCATTTAAAAATATAAAAATTTGAAAACGCTGTTGGGTGACGACATGAAGCTGATGAAGATTCCTATTAGCGCGAGGGTTTTCTCCAGCGACCACACCTACCTGAGTATTTTGACCTGAATGTGAAAAACAATCTGTGAACACCTACTTCATTAAATCCGCCTGTCCTTCGAGAGTTTATCTGAACTAAACGTAATTATCTAACCACGAAGAGGACAGCGCTGCAGACTGTCCCAGCGGACGTCATGCTGGAATGTTTATACGGGAAGATAAATCTCAAGTCCACTCATCGAGTCGTATATTTTGGTAGATCAGGCTGGCTAAGTGGTTAGAATACTTACTTCTCGTAAGTGTACTGGGGAACCAGGTTCGAATCCCGATCTGGGTGGAGTTTCCATGTTTCTCTGGTTTCCTCCCGCAGACCAAAAACATGGATTCAAGGTAGATCCAATGCTCTTAATCGCCCCGTGTGTTTGTGTGAGTGTCTGTGTGAGTGAGTGTGTGCCCAGCGATAGATTGGCGTCCTGTCCTGGGTGCCCAGCGCCCGAAACGTTCTCCCCTGGATGGGCATGGGGAACCCCCACGACCTTAATATAGGACAAAGCGGTAGATAATGAATGAATGAATTTGCCAGATATACTAAAACTGATTTGAAACAGGGCGGCACGTTGGCTTAGTATTAGCATGTTCTCCTCTCAGCACTAGGGATTCCCGGTTCGAATCCCCATCTGGGTGGAGTTTTCATGTTCTCCCCGTGTCCTCTTGGGTTTCCTCCGGGTTCCGGGTCGGTCCTCCCACAGTCCAAAAACATGCATCAAGTCAATTGAATTCTCCCAATTGCCCCATATAGAGTGTGTCTGTATGTGTGAGTGTATGCCCAGCGATAGATTGGCGTCCTATCCTGGGTGTATCTGCCCAGTGGCCGAAACGTTCTCCCCTGGATGGGCATGGGGAACCCCCCCGCGACCCTAATATAGGATAAAGCGGAAGATAATGGATGGATACTAAAACTGATTTGGAACAAGGTTCTATTTAAAATAACTTAATACGTTGGGTGTCAGCTTTGTGTAAATGATCTTCCTCACCCTCCGGAGTTTGTCATTCTCATGATGGAATCGTAATTACCTTCTAATCATTCGTTTTGGATTCTCCACCCAAACAGCTGCGTTTGAAAGCACAGTGATGGACAGATTCTATTGAAATAACACATTTACTCAAGCTTCGATTTCTCTTCCACCTTGTTTTGCAGACACTGCAAAAATCTTCTATTTCTCATAACAGGTTCATCATATAGCAGATACATCACACTGAGACGTCGCAGCTGTCGGTGGAGGTGCCAGTTCGGCTATAGCGGGGTCCTTGCTCTTTCTCTCTCTACCTCACATTCAGTTTTTTAGACTGTAACATTGAGGGTGGCACAATGGCTTAGTGGTTTATCACGTTCTCCTCCCAGCGCTAGGGATTCCCGGTTCGAATCCCCATCTGGGTGGAGTTTCCATGTTCTCCCCGTGTCAGCGTGGGTTTCCTCTTGGTTCTCTGGTTTCCTCCCACAGTCCAAAAGTATTGATCAAGTCAATTGAATTTTCCAAATTGCCCCATATAGAGTGTGTGTGGGTGTGTGAGTGAGTGTGTGTCCAGTGATAGATTGGTGCCCTGTCCTGGGTGTATCTGCCCAGTGCCTGAAACGTTCTCCATTGGATGGGCATGGGGAACCCCCCCACGAATCTGATAGAGGATAAAGAGGAAGATAATGGATGGATGTATATATATTTGCATGGGCGGCATCGTGGCGTAGTGGTTAGCATGTTCTCCTCTCAGCACTAGGGATTCCCGGTTCGAATCCCAATCTGGGTGGAGTTTCCATGTTCTCCCCATTTACGCGTGGGTTTCCACCGTGTTCTCCGGTTTCCTCCCACAATCCAAAAAAAGGAATTCAAGGTGAATTGAAAGCTCTCAATTGCCTCATATCGAATGTTTATGTGTGTGTCTGTGTAAGCGAGTATGCCCAGCGCCTGAAACGTTCTCCCCTGGATGGGTATGGGGAACCTCCTCAACCCTAGTGAAGGATTACACAATGAATATTATATAGATTCATTCATTCATCATCTCCCGCTTTATCCTGTATTAGGGTCGCGGTGGGGTTCCCCATGCCCATCCAGGGGAGAACATCTCGGGCGCTGGGCAGATAGACCCAGGACAGGGCGCCAAACCATCGCTGGGCACACACTCACTCACACAGACACACTCTATATGGGGCAATTTTTGAGAATTCAATTGACTTGATCCATGTTTTTGGACTGTGGGAGGAAACCGGAAAACCCGGAGGAAACCCACGCAGACACGGGGAGAACATGGAAACTCCACCCAGATGGGGATTCGAACCGGGAATCCCTAGCGCTGAGCCACTAAGCCACCTATACATATATATATACATATATATATATATATATATATATATATATATATATATATATATATATATATATATATATATATATATATATATATAAATATATATATATATAATTCATACACTCACTCATTCAACTTCACATTACATATCCACCCACTCCATTTATTCACACCCTCACTCACTCGCCCACATCCTTATTATACGTTTCTCGCTACTCGTTACACTTACAATGTAAAGTTTCCTCCACCCGTGCATCCGTATTCACTCCCGCATTCACACACACATCACTTCACTCATTCACAGTGCCTTCATTCACCATTTCTAATGCGGTTCCTTACCCTTTAATTGCCCAAACATTTATTCAGGGCCCTTTTTCCTCCGGCGTTAATCCTAAACACTTACTCCCTTCCTTTAATCCCTTACTCATCCCGTCATTCACGTCAGCCTTTCACTCTTCCTTCACCCCCATGCCGCTCTCCTTTACCAAACCTTCACCAAACAGCACTCCATTCAGAACCACATAATCTTCAAAGTCCTCCTGCCCTGAGTGGGATCTGGCCCGGCTCTAATCCATTATTAGGCTGCTTCCCCACTGTGCTTCCATGCCCAGTGCTTTACAGAGGGCACTGCATGCGCACCCAGACAATTGGCACCGAAGCCACTTCTCCAGGCCAGCTATTAAGTGTGCCAGTCATTGCTCCCCGTGCCGCCTCCTCCTCCTCCACCTTTTTATCGCTCCTCACCGAGGCTTGTTCTCCGCTATTTACATACAAGCCATTTTTTCGCGAAACCCACTCAAGGGTACTAGGATCATGGCGGGGTTCCCCATGCCCATCCAGGGGAGAACGTTTTGGGCGTTGGGCAGATACACCCAGGACAAGACGCCAATCTATCACTAGGTATACACTCACTCACTCACACAAACACACTCTATATGGGGCAATTTGGAGAATTCAATTGACCTTGATTCATGTTTTTTGGACTGTGGGAGGAAACCGGAGAACCCGGAGGAAACCCACACAGACACGGGGAGAACATTTCCTATTTCGGGTGCTGGGCAGATACACCCAGGATAGTACACCAATCTATCGCTGGTGGAGTACCATGGTGGGGAACACTCACTCACACAGACACACTCTATATGGGGCAATTTGGAGAATTCAAGTGCTTTACAGAGGGCACTGCATGTGCACCCAGACAATTGGCATCAAAGTCACTTCTCCAGGCCAGCTATTAAGTGTGCCAGTCCTTCTCTCCAGCTCAAACCTCCATTGCTCCCCGTGCCTCCTCCTCCTCCTCCTCCTCCTCCACCTTTTTATCGCTCCACACCAAGGCTTGTTCTCCGCTGCCATATTTACATACAAGGCGTTTTTTCGCGAAACCCACTCAAGGGTACTAGGATCGTGGCGGGGTTCCCCATGCCCATCCAGGGGAGAACGTTTTGGGCGTTGGGCTGATACACCCAGGACAGGACGCCAATCTATCACTAGGTATACACTCACTCACTCACACAAACACACTCTATATGGGGCAATTTGGAGAATTCAATTGACCTTGATTCATGTTTTTTGGACTGTGGGAGGAAACCGGAGAACCCGGAGGAAACCCACACAAACACGGGGAGAACATTTCCTATTTCGGGTGCTGGGCAGATACACCCAGGATAGTACACCAATCTATCGCTGGTGGAGAACCATGGTGGGGAACACTCACTCACACAGACACACTCTATATGGGGCAATTTGGAGAATTCAAGTGCTTTACAGAGGGCACTGCATGTGCACCCAGACAATTGGCATCAAAGTCACTTCTCCAGGCCAGCTATTAAGTGTGCCAGTCCTTCTCTCCAGCTCAAACCTCCATTGCTCCCCGTGCCTCCTCCTCCTCCTCCTCCTCCACCTTTTTATCGCTCCACACCAAGGCTTGTTCTCCGCTGCCATATTTACATACAAGGCGTTTTTTCGCGAAACCCACTCGAGGGTACTAGGATCTTGGGGGGGTTCCCCATGCCCATCCAGGGGAGAACGTTTTGGGCGCTGGGCAGATACACCCAGGACAAGACGCCAATCTATCACTAGGTATACACTCACTCACTCACACAAACACACTCTATATGGGGCAATTTGGAGAATTCAGTTGACCTAGATCCATGTTTTTTGGACTGTGGGAGGAAACCGGAGAACCCGGAGGAAACCCACACAGACACGGGGAGAACATTTCCTATTTCGGGTGCTGGGCAGATACACCCAGGATAGTACACCAATCTATCGCTGGTGGAGAACCATGGTGGGGAACACTCACTCACACAGACACACTCTATATGGGGCAATTTGGAGAATTCAAGTGCTTTACAGAGGGCACTGCATGTGCACCCAGACAATTGGCATCAAAGTCACTTCTCCAGGCCAGCTATTAAGTGTGCCAGTCCTTCTCTCCAGCTCAAACCTCCATTGCTCCCCGTGCCTCCTCCTCCTCCTCCTCCTCCACCTTTTTATCGCTCCACACCAAGGCTTGTTCTCCGCTGCCATATTTACATACAAGGCGTTTTTTCGCGAAACCCACTCAAGGGTACTAGGATCATGGCGGGGTTCCCCATGCCCATCCAGGGGAGAACGTTTTGGGCGTTGGGCAGATACACCCAGGACAGGACGCCAATCTATCACTAGGTATACACTCACTCACTCACACAAACACACTCTATATGGGGCAATTTGGAGAATTCAATTGACCTAGATCCATGTTTTTTGGACTGTGGGAGGAAACCGGAGAACCCGGAGGAAACCCACACAAACACGGGGAGAACATTTCCTATTTCGGGTGCTGGGCAGATACACCCAGGATAGTACACCAATCTATCGCTGGTGGAGAACCATGGTGGGGAACACTCACTCACACAGACACACTCTATATGGGGCAATTTGGAGAATTCAAGTGCTTTACAGAGGGCACTGCATGTGCACCCAGACAATTGGCATCAAAGTCACTTCTCCAGGCCAGCTATTAAGTGTGCCAGTCCTTCTCTCCAGCTCAAACCTCCATTGCTCCCCGTGCCTCCTTCTCCTCCTCCTCCTCCACATTTTTATCGCTCCACACCAAGGCTTGTTCTCCGCTGCCATATTTACATACAAGGCGTTTTTTCGCGAAACCCACTCAAGGGTACTAGGATCGTGGCGGGGTTCCCCATGCCCATCCAGGGGAGAACGTTTTGGGCGTTGGGCAGATACACCCAGGACAGGACGCCAATCTATCACTAGGTATACACTCACTCACTCACACAAACACACTCTATATGGGGCAATTTGGAGAATTCAATTGACCTAGATCCATGTTTTTTGGACTGTGGGAGGAAACCGGAGAACCCGGAGGAAACCCACGCGGACACGGGGAGAACATGGAAACTCCACCCAGATTGGGATTCGAACCTGGATTTCCAGCACTGAGAGCACATCCATCCATCCATTCATTTATTATCTTCCGCTTTATCCTTTATTAGGGTTGCGGTGGTTCCCCTGCCCATCCAGGGGAGAACGTTTTGGGCGCTGGGCAGATACACCCAGGACAGGTATACACTCACTCACTCACTCACACAAACACACTCTATATGGGGCAATTTGGAGAATTCAATTGGCACCAAAGTCACTTCTCCAGGCCAGCTATTAAGTGTGCCAGTCCTTCTCTCCAGCTCAAACCTCCATTGCTCCCCGTGCCTCCTCCTCCTCCTCCTCCTCCTCCTCCTCCTTTTTTATCGCTCCACACCAAGGCTTGTTCTCCACTGCCATATTTACATACAAGGCGTTTCCTTATCCAGCACTGGATAACTCCGGGATTCGTTCCGTCGCTCTGCACCACCCTCCGCTTCTTTTTTTAGGTCACCTTTTTCCCACGTCCAACTGTAAGCTACTGCGGCTTAACGCCGGGCCACTTTGTGTCTTCGCCGTAAGCCCCGCTGTTGCTTAAAGGCCATCCTGTTTTTTTTCCCCCCCTCCCAGACGGGAAGGAGGTAATTGGCCGACATGTAAAGGCAGGAAGCAGGGCCGGCGCAGGGAAGTTGTGTTTGCAGGTGACAAGTTTGAGACCACACTAGACGTGAACGAAACATAAAAAAAAAAAAAAAAAAAAAAATGGCTTAATTATACAGCTGAACCTGCTTCGTTAGAAGTTCCCTAAGTCCGCTGTATTAAGCAAAACACAGCCGGGGCACTATGACCCGCCTTCCTGTACGGACAGGTGGCGATGGGTGATTAAACCATATGCTGGAGAAAACAAGAAACGTCTTTAAAATACGAATTGTTGTTTTTTTAACTGCAGTCAAAAGTTTGGACACGCCTTCTTTTTGGTATGTATGTTTACCCATTCATCCAGGGGTAAACATTTCAGTCTCTGGGCAGACACAGCAAGGACAGGGCGCCAATCTATTGGCTACATGCTCACTCACTCACACAAATACACACTATATGGGGCAAGTTAAGCATTTCATTTACCTTGAATCCATGTTTTCGAACTTTGGGAGGAAACCGGAGAACCCGGAGGAAACCCACAAGGCCAAGGGGAGAACATTCCCCATTTCGTGTGCTGGGCAGATACACCCAGGACAATCTATCACTAGGCACACACTCACTCACACACACACTCTATATGGGGCAATCTATCGCTGTTCAAGAACTGTGCTTTCAAATTAGTTAAAAACACTCACTCACACACACACATACGCACACAGACACACTCACACACACACTCTCTCTATATGGGGCAATTTGGAGAATTCAATCGACCTTGATCCATGCTTTTTGGGCTGTTGGAGGAAACCGGAGAACCCGGAGGAAACCCACACGGACACGGGGAGAACATTTCGGGACATTTCGGCGCTGGGCAGATACACCCAGGACAGGACGCCAATCTATCACTAGGCACACACTCACTCACACACACACACACACACACACACACACACACACACACACACTCTATATGGGGCAATCTATCGCCGTTCAAGAACTGTGCTTTAAAATTGGTTAAAAACACTCTCACTCACACACACACACACACACACACACACACACACACACACACACACTCTATATGGGGCAATTTGGAGAATTCAATCGACCTTGACCCATGCTTTTTGGACTGTTGGAGGAAACTGGAGAACCCGGAGGAAACCCACACGGACACGGGGAGAACATTCCCCATTTCGGCGCTGGGCAGATACACCCAGGACAGGACGCCAATCGATCACTATGCACACACTCACTCACTCACACACACACACACACACACACACACACACACACTCTATATGGGGCAATCTATCGCTGTTCAAGAACTGTGCTTTAAAATTGGTTAAAAACACTCACTCACACACACACACACACACACACACTCTCTCTCTCTATATGGGGCAATTTGGAGAATTCAATCGACCTTGATCCATGCTTTTTGGACTGTTGGAGGAAACCGGAGAACCCGGAGGAAACCCACACGGACACGGAGAGAACATTCCCCATTTCTGCGCTGGGCAGATACACCCAGGACAGGACGCCAATCTATCACTAGGCACACACTCACTCACACACACACACACACACACACACACTCTATATGGGGCAATCTATCGCTGTTCAAGAACTGTGCTTTAAAATTGGTTAAAAACACTCACTCACACACACACACACACACACTCTCTCTCTCTATATGGGGCAATTTGGAGAATTCAATCGACCTTGATCCATGCTTTTTGGACTGTTGGAGGAACCCGGAGAACCCGGAGGAAACCCACACGGACACGGAGAGAACATTCCCCATTTCTGCGCTGGGCAGATACACCCAGGACAGGACGCCAATCTATCACTAGGCACACACTCACTCACACACACACACACACACACACACTCTATATGGGGCAATCTATCGCTGTTCAAGAACTGTGCTTTAAAATTGGTTAAAAACACTCTCACACACACACACACACACACACACACACACACACTCTATATGGGGCAATTTGGAGAATTCAATCGACCTTGATCCATGCTTTTTGGACTGTTGGAGGAAACCGGAGAACCCGGAGGAAACCCACACGGACACGGGGAGAACATTCCCCATTTCGGCGCTGGGCAGATACACCCAGGACAGGACGCCAATCTATCACTAGGCACACACTCACTCACACACACACACACACTCTATATGGGGAAATCTATCGCCGTTCAAGAACTGTGCTTTAAAATTGGTTAAAAACACTCACACACACACACACACACACACACACACACACACACACTCTATATGGGGCAATTTGGAGAATTCAATCGACCTTGATCCATGCTTTTTGGACTGTTGGAGGAAACCGGAGAACCCGGAGGAAACCCACACGGACACGGGGAGAACATTCCCCATTTCGGCGCTGGGCAGATACACCCAGGACAGGCCGCCAATTGAGAATTGTGCTTTAAAATTGGTTAAATACTAACTTTTGTAGGAGGAGATGGATTCTGTGGAAGCCTAAGCCAAAGCAGATGTGTTGCTTTAGATAAGTGAGGAATGCTTCATGTATGTTTGGGGAGTTGCTCTGGGTTGAAGTCTGGGCTAACTGAGCCCTTTTAAACATTCCCGTTGCTTTGCCAGACGGTTATGCGGCGACCACAGATTCAGACCCGCTCCAAAGCAGCGTTGTCAGCATGAGTAATAATAGTGTGTGTGATGTTTGTTGGGGTTATGCGTCTGTGTGTGCATAGCTGTGTGACAGCGGGACCGCGTCACGGCCCTGAGAATCCGCTGGCCGTCGCTGCTTTGAACTGAAAAATAGTTCTCGCCGCTTCACGCCCCGGTTGTCCTCTGATGGGTGGCGGTGCATGTTGTATGCGCGGATGGGAACGGGGCTGTAGGTGGAGAGGGCTTGAAGGTTGGTGGAGTTGCACAGCTTGGGTTCTCAGTGCAGTGCTGGGGCAGTCGGGGCAGTGTGGACGTCGCCGGCCGCAGGGGTGGTGCTGGTGTTTTCACAGCTGCCTCTGGCGGCTGGAGCTGAAGACAAGGCCTTCAAAAGCCTCCGTTGATCCTAATAAGGTGGTTTTGTAATATTGATTACCACTGTGCGCGTGCGGACACACACACACACACACACACACACACACACACACACACACACACACACAGATATACTGTAAATGAGTACACAAACTCTCACACACACATACAGATACATACTGTATGTACTGTATAATATATATGTGTGTACAGATGTGTACACATATACACACAAACACACAGACACACACACACACACACACACGCCACACATGCACATGCAAGAACACACACACACACACGTACACGTACACATGTAAGAACGCACAGATGTACACATATGCACACAAACGCACACACACACACCCATGCCACACATGCACATGCAAGAACACACACACGTACACTTACACATGTAAGAACGCACAGAGGTAAGAATGTACACACACACACACACACACACATGAATGAACACATATACACACACCTGCACATGCAAAAACACACATATACATACACACACACACACAAGTACACATATACATGTAATGTGTATGTACATGTTTATGTACAAGAATGTACACACACACACACACACACACATGTATGTGTATGTGTGTGAACAAACGTATATTCACACATACACACACACTCACAGACACATACACATGAACAAGAAAACACACACATACACATACATATACAAGAAAGCACACACAAATACACACGTATACATAGACATGCAAGAAGGCACATACACACATACCACACACACACACACACACACAGTCACATGCACATGCACACAAAAAAACACACATACACACAAGTGCACATGCAAGAACATGCACACAAACACACATATCAACATATGCACATGCACATGTCTACATTCACATAGTCACGTTCTCAGTTCTACATACACCCACACACATCCACACACAGACACCCTCATGTTCACATTTACCATGCACACGAACACATTTTGTCAGCCCACACACACACACACACACACACACACACACTCCCCGTCTCTCACTCTCTGACTGAGGAGATGCTTTGTTCCAGGTTTACAATTTTGCCCGAACTCTTACACAAGTGCCCGCGGTCCGTTTATTTGTTCACGTGTTCATCTTCAGCCGCGATCTCTTGCGCACATCTGGTCTTCCTTCGGTTGTGTAAAAGATCCTGATCCACTCGATGGAATTGCATGCCGTTGTTGCTGTTGAACAAATTGCAGGCTTTCATCAGCGTCTGGCTCACCTTCCTGCCGTGGAAACCCAACTCACTCTGAGCTCTATAAGCTTCAGAACCCAAAGATTCGGCCTCACACACACACTTCGCCTGCACACACTTCTCTCTTTCAATTCATTCCAACCCTCCCGTGAATTGGAGCCCGGCCGCTGAACTATAATCGTTCTAATTTGCTTATTTTTAAGCTTCGGAAAAAAGTGGAGGAAGATGGTTTTAAGGACGTCGAGGAAGAACACGGAGAGGTGAAGAGCTGAGAGCTTAGCTGCGTTTCAGAAGCTTTTCTTAATGTTTGATTTTCATTTGGAGAAGACTGTCTCAGTTTGATGGAAAACAAGTTCGGGGTGTTTGCGTGTGTGTGTGTGTGTGTGTGTGAGTGTGTGTGTGTGTGTGCATGCATATGCATAAATGTTTATGTTTGTATGTATAAGTGTATGTGTGCATATGCATATGTGTGTATGTGTTTGTGAATGCAGCTTTGTGTGTGAGTGTGTGCATGAGTGTGTATGCTTTTTTGTTGTGTGTGTGTGTGTGTGTGTGTATGTTGTTTGTGCCTATGTGTGTTTGTATGAATGTGTGTGTGTGTATGCATATGTGTGTATGTGTTTGTGTGTGTGAGTGTGTATGCTTGTTTGTTGTGTGTGTGTATGTTGTCTGTGCCTATGTGTGTTTGTATGAATGTGTGTGTGTGTATGCATGTGTGTATTTGTTTGTGTGTGTGTGTGTGTGTATGCTTGTTTGTAGTGTTTGTGTATGTTGTTTGGGCATATGTGTGTTTATGTATGTATGTGTGTGTGTGTGTGTGTGTGTGTGTGTGTGTGTGTGTGTGTGCGTGCCATGTGTGCCGTGTGCGTGAATGTGTTTGTATGCCTGTGTGTGCATGTGCATATGTGTGTGTATGCAGTGTGTGTGTTTGTGTGTGTATGCATATATGTTTGTGCCTGTGTGTGACTGTGTGTGCATGTGTGTGTGTGTGTGTGTATATATATGTTGTTTGAGCATGTGCATGTGTGTGTGTTTTTGTGTATATATATATATATATATATATATATATATATATATATATGTGTGTGTGTGTGTGTGTGTGTGTGTGTGTGTGTGTGTGTGTGTGTGTGTGTGTGTGTGTGCATATGTGCCTGTGTGTGTGTGTTATCAGTATGAGTGTGTGTGTGTGTTATCGGTTATTGTTTCTCAATAATATATATATATATATATAATATAATAATATAATATATATATATATTATATATATTTGGTTACAATTAAAGACAGACGAACTGAAATGACAAAAAAAACAAAAAAAACAGGGATGCTTCTTTGAGATCGCTCTGTGTGTGTGTGTGTGTGTGTGTGTGTGTGTGCGTGCATTTGATTTGTATTCTATATATATATATATATTTGGTTACAATTAAAGACAGACGAACTGAAATCACAATAAAAGCAGGAGCGCTTCTTCGAGATCGCTGTCGTGAGTTGGCCGGCTGTTTTGTGCTGACCTGGCGGGAAGCGCGGCCCACCGTTCTGCAGAATTAGCACCAAGTGCTTAAGCGATCCTTTCTTTTATTTGAACCGGGATGTTTTGACCGAAGGAAAGTGAAGTGATGAGCTCTGAAAGGATTAAAGTTGAGCAGGTTCGATTGTCCGTGCCTTGTGGGCCCGGCGGGCCGAGGCGCTGGCGATTCAGGGTTCGAAGCCGGAGCGGAGAATGACACAGAGAGGGGTCTGGCCCCTAATCCGCCGATATTGAGCCGGATTCCTGGGACGCGGCCGCTTTCCGCTGCTTTGCTTCTCGAGGTGTGACCGGACACTAGTAGAACAGAGGATTTCTCGGGGGCTGGGAGGATTTGGGCCTTTGTGGAGGGAAGCTTTCACAGTTTAAGGGCTCAGTGGTTGGGGATTGGGTGTCCGGTGGAGTATGTCCAGAGGTGAAGGAATGGAGGGGGGAGGTGAGGCACAGGGAGCATGGGTCTGGAGGGATTACTAACCCTGAAGATTATCACAGCATCGGCTCATCTGATATTAATCTTGAAGGGAGGATTCACTGAGAGGGAGGAATGTTCAGCAGTTCAGCTGGTGACTCAGGAATAATCTGTATTTACAAAGAAAAGAATGATGTCACGGACGGCGCGGTGGCTTAGTGGTTAGCATGTTCTCCTCTCAGAGCTGGGGATTCCCGCTTCGAATCCCAATCTGGGTGGAGTTTCCATGTTCTGTCCGTGTCCGTGTGTGTGTGTGTGTGTGTTTATACAGTACGTGTGAGTTTTTGTATGCGTGCTTGTGCGTGTGTGTTCATATACTCGTGTGTGTGTGTGTGTGTGTGTGTGCGAGTATGTGACTGTGTTAGTTTTCATTCATTCATTATCTCCCGCTTTATCCTCTATTAGGCTCGCGGTAGGGTTCCCCATGCCCATCCTGGGGAGAACGTTTCGGGCGCTGGGCAGATACACCCAGGACAGGGCGCCAATCCATCGCTGGGCACACACTCACTCACACAGACACACTCTATATGGGGCAATTTGGAGAATTCAGATGACTTGATCCATGATTTTGGACTGTGGGAGGATTCCGGAGAACCCGGAGGAAACCCACGCGGACACGGGGAGAACATGGAAACTCCACCCAGATGGGGATTCGAACCGGGAATCCCTAGCGTTGAGAGGAGAACGTGCTAACCACTAAGCCACCGTGCCGCCCTACTGTGTTAGTTTGTGTGTGTTTTTGTTTTGTTTTTGTCTGTAGGCGCACGTGTGCATGTTTGTATGCATGTGTGTGTTTATATACTGTTTGTATCCTAGTGCGTACGAGTGTGTGTGTGTGTGTGTGTGTGTGTGTGTGTATATATATATATATATATATATATATATATATATATATACATACTCTCATTAGCTGATGAATAATGATATATAAATGTCAGGCATGACTTTTTCTTCTTTAGATGAATGAACATACATCCGGTCTGCAGCCCTTTGCACACACACCTCTCCCGGTGTCTCAGTCTCGTCCTGAGTGCCGCGGTCCTTCCTGCGATACACACCAGGCCTCTGGCACCAGGAGCTCCCAAGACGAATAGGTCACATGTGTTATGCTCATTAGCTCCTAATGTCTATTATTCCAGTGGAGAATGAAAACAAGCATGTGAGAAGTCCCCCCGAACATTCAGTCAGTTGGCACAATGGGGGGAACATCGGTTTGGGCGTTGACGTCAGCTGTGGGTTCGAGTAGGATATGCCTCTAAGTCCCAAATAAGACCTATTGTACAGACTTTAATCTCTTTTACAGACCTGTCGCATTTAACACGACAACGTTCTGTTAAACCCGCCTAATCCAGGAAACGCAGTTTGGGTTTTCGGAGCCTCGGGCGGCACTTTCAGTCTCGTAGCGCCCTGGCATCGTCAACAACCGGGACAAGTAATAGATTTTCTTTATATTGCCCCGAAAATCTATTGTTATCCTATCAAATAATGTTTAGAAAACAAAAACATCCATCCATCCATTATCTTCTGCTTTATAGTCTATTAGGGTCTCGGTGGGGTTCCCCATGCCCATCCAGGGGAGAACATTTCGGGTGCTGGGCAGATACACCCAGGACAAGGTGCCAATCCATCGCTGGGCACTCACTCACTCACTCACACAGACACACTCTATATGGGACAATTTGGAGAACTCAATTGACTTGATCCATGTTTTTGGACTGTGGGTGGAAACCGGAGAACCTGGAGGAAAGCCACGCGGACACGGGGAGAACATGGAAACTCCACCCAGATGGGGATTCGAACCGGGAATCCCTAGCGCTGAGAGGAGAACATGCTAACCACTAAGCCACCATGCCGCCCTAATACAAAAACAGTGTATAAAAAAAATTTGTTACCACCTTCTGTGAATCCTGAATTCGTAATGCATCATAATCATTCATTAAGCTTTATAAAGGATTCATATTGCTATGTAACGTTGGTCATAGGCCTCCATTAATGTGGATAGATGTTAATAACCATAGTGCTATTAGAATATGCCATAAGGCTTCAAAAGTGACATAATGCATTATAAAATGTTATTGTGAAGACCATTGTCATAAAGCGTTATAACCTTTATGTTAAACAAATGTTTAAAAAATTACTTCAGAGCTCATAATTACCTGTGAAAACTTTCAATGCACCATAAACACATTCATAATGCTTTATAACATTTCTCGTAAGTCTCTGTTCTCGTACATAGATGTTCCACGCCACACTTATAAAGTGTTATAACAATGTCGCCATAAAATTTTACAACACAATGTGATGTAATGCATTATAACGTGTATAATTTCTTATTTTGGCAACCAGTGTCACAAAGCTTTATAATAGATATACAGAAATAATATATTATAATGCATTATCTTGGTTGGTGTTATAAAGCCTTATGTCATATTGTTATAACACTACATCATCTGTGTACAGTACATTAACAGAGGCTTATGACTAATGTTATAAAGTTGTATGTATACATTATAAACTACTTACAATGCATTATGATTAGGTTCGAATCCCAATCTGGGTGGAGTTTCCATGTTCTCCCCGTGTCTGTCTGGGTTTCCTCGGGATTCTTTGGTTTCCTCCCATAGTCCAACAACATGGATTCAAGGTGAATTGGCTGCTCTAAATTGCCTCTATATTAATTGCCCCCATTATATTGTGTGTGTGTGCGTGTGTGCCCAATGATGGATTGGCGCCCTGTCCAGTGTCTGAAACCTTTCCTCCATAGATGGTTAAAGGGAACCCCCCCCCCACACACACACACATACACCAGCGACACTAGTTGAGGAACATGTGAATGATGGTGATACGATGTCCACCTCGTGTTTTTTTTTACCCTCTGTAGTTTGGCATGTTCTTTCCTGGTTCAAACTCCTCATCCAACCATTACATTTGACCAAACCTGAAGGTTCTTGACGGTTACATGGGTCGCCCGAGTGTGGAATGATGGTTCAGGCTAATCACATGGGACAAGGCGATGGTCAGAACGTATCCACGGCCGGCTCCTGAAACCCGTGCGAAGCCCGAAAAAGTGATGAAATCTGAGGCAAGGAACTTTTTGGAATATGTATGAGACCCTGTTTTTGTCTTGCGGGTGATGGAAGAGTGGGGAAGGTGCCAGGGACGGCTTATTGAACTTTCTCTGCAGTCACAGGGGCCATTCTGTGACATTGCCCCTCTATGGCCGTCCGATGACATCATTCGTAAACACACCAGATTTTACACACCAGAAGTTCAAGGTCCAGCAGATTCAAATGTCATGGTGCGAGCAATTGCATTATTACTGATCGAATTAAAGGGGGAATTGTGGGAAGGGTTAATATACCACAGTGTAATCCATTCATCCATTATCTTCCGCTTTATCCTCTATTAGGGTCTCGGGGGAGTTACTCATGCCCATCCAGGGGAGAACGTTTCGGGCGCTGGGCAGATACACCCAGGACAGGGCGCCAATCTATCGCTGTACACACACTCACTCACACACACACTCTATATGGGGCAAATTGGAGAATTCGATTGACCTTGATGCATGTTTTTGGACTGTGGGAGGAAACCGGAGAACCCGGAGGAAACCCACGTGGACACGGGGAGAACATGGAAACTCCACCCAGATTGGGATTTGAACCGGGAATCCCTAGCGCTGAGAGGAGAACATGTTAGATTTATTGTTGACTGTTATTAGAACCATTCATCCATCCATTATCATCCGCTTTACCCTCTAATAGGGTTGAGGGGGGGGGGGTTCCCCACACGGGGAGAACATGGAAACTCCACCCAGATTGGGATTCCAACCGGGAATCCCTAGCGCTGAGAGGAGAACATGCTAACCACTGAGCCACCATGCAGCCCTTTATTGTGTTATCCATCCAACCAGGGGAGAACGTCTCGGGCGCTGGGCAGATACACCCAGGACAGGACGCCAATCTATCACTGGGCACACACTCACTCATACAGACACACTCTATATGGGGCAATTCGGAGAATTCAATTGACTTGATCCATGTTTTTGTTCAACTGTGGAAGGAAACCGGAGAACCTGGAGGAAACCCTGCGGACACGGGGAGAACATGGAAACTCCACCCAGATTGGGATTCCAACCGGGAATCCGTAGCGCTGAGAGGAGAACATGCTAACCACTAAGCCACCGTGCCGCCCTTTAATGTATTATCCAACCAT
Organism: Corydoras sp. C115; assembly: GCA_019802505.1. Lineage (NCBI taxonomy): Eukaryota > Metazoa > Chordata > Actinopteri > Siluriformes > Callichthyidae > Corydoras > Corydoras sp. C115. The sequence continues at coordinate 530,149 of JAFMOC010000116.1, read as the reverse complement.
CCATTATCTTCCGCTTTATCCTCTACGAGGGCTTGTGGGTGGGGTTCCCCATGCCCATCCAGGGGAGAACGTTTCGGGCACTGGGCAGATACACCCAGGACAGGACGCCAATCTATCACTGGGCACACACTCACTCATACAGACACACTCTATATGGGGCAATTTGGAGAATTCAATTGACTTGATCCATGTTTTTGTTCAACTGTGGAAGGAAACCGGAGAACCTGGAGGAAACCCCTGCGGACACGCGGACACGGGGAGAACATGGAAACTCCACCCAGATTGGGATTCCAACCGGGAATCCGTAGCGCTGAGAGGAGAACATACTAACCACTAAGCCACCATGCCGCCCTTTAATGTATTATCCATCCATCCATTATCTTCCGCTTTATCCTCTACGAGGGCTTGTGGGTGGGGTTCCCCATGCCCATCCAGGGGAGAACGTTTCGGGCGCTGGGCAGATACACCCAGGACAGGACGCCAATCTATCACTAGACACACTCACTCACACAGACACACTCTATATGGGGCAATTTGGAGAATTCAATTGAGCTTGATCCATGTTTTTGGACTGTGGGAGGAAACTGGAGAACATGGAAACTCCACCCAGGTTGGGATTCGAAGCGGGAATCCCTAGCGCTGAGAGGAGAACATGCTAACCACGTATCAGTGTAATATGGTAATATTTATTGCTGTAAAGCTTTTTATAGCTGGCGGGTTTTTAGCGACATGCAACCGAGTGGCCACGTCTATTTTCCAGAGCGGACCCCACCCTCACCCTCACCCTCACCCTCACCCTCACCCTCACCCAGCTCCCGCTCGGCATTAATGGGATTGCGAAGTCCGTCTGAGCATTCCGATAATGGAACAATGCGGCGGCCATCTCCGACGAGCCCTCATCTCTCTGCCGCTTCAATTGATCACCGCTCCAATTGCTAACTGAAGTAAATTGAATTTAGAGCCCTAACATTGTTCGTTAACCACAGTGCCGATGATACGGCCATACAGATTGATGATAATGGGGGGGGGGGGTCCGAGATGGCTCGCACGGGCAGCCGGCGAGATTTGATTACCCGTGGACTCGCGCGGAGATGGAGTACTGCCCCTTTAGGCTGTTAGGCTGGCCGCTGAACGAAAGGCCCGCATGGACGTCTAATCGGGAAATGTTTGTCTGGGTGTCGGCCGCTCGGCTTACTGTGGACGTCTAGGATGAAAACGTGTAAGCGGATACCCACACGAGGACGAGCAGCTATCTGGAGGACTAAATAGTTATTAAAGAACTGCTACCCTGTTTTTAGGCGTGGCAGGTCTAAATAAGCCCCTCCCGTGTTTTTAAGCACGTTCTCCTCTCAGTGCTGGAGATCCAGGTTGGTATCCCAATCTGGGTGGAGTTTCCAAGTTCGCCCCGTGTCCGCATGGGTTTCCTCCGGGTTCTCCGGTTTCCGCCCAAGGTCCAAAAACATGGATTTAAGGTAAATTGAATGCTCTAAATTGCTCCAAATAGAGTGTGCTCTATTAGTATTTAGCATGTTCTCCTATCTGCACTAGAAATTCCCGGTTCGCATCCCCATCTGGGTGGAGTTTCCATGTTTGCCCCGTGTCCGCGTGGGTTTCCTCCGGGTTCTCCGGTTTCCTCCCACAGTCCAAAAACATGGATCAAGTCAATTGAGTTCTCCAAATTGCCCCATATAGAGTGTGTCTGTGTGAGTGAGTGTGTGCCCAGTGATAGATTGGCATCCTGTCCTGGGTGTATCTGCCCAGCGCCCGAAACGTTCTCCCCTGGATGGGCATGGGGAACCCCCCATGACCCCTTGCTACCCCCCCCCCACTCGACCCTAGTAGAGGATTATTGGGAAGATATGAACGAATGAATGGTACATTAGGTACACATTAGTGTGAACATATATATATATATATATATATATATATATATATATATATATATATATATATATATATATATATATATATATATATGGCGGCACAGTGGCTTAGTGGTTGGCATGTTCTCCTCTCAGCACTAGGGATTCCCGTTTCGAATCCCCATCTGAGTGGAGTTTCCATCTTCTCCCCGTGTCCGCGTGGGTTTCCTCCGGGTTCTTCGGTTTCCTCCCAAAACAGTCCAAAAACATGGATTTATGGTAAATTGAATGCTCTAAATTGCCCCATATGGTGTGTGAGTACGTGTTCCCAGTGATAGATTGGCGCCCTGTCCTGTGTGTATCTGTCCAATGACTGAAACGTTCTCCCCTGGATGCCCTTGCTTTAAATGTATATATATGCAGTATATATATATTAGGTACATCATCTTTGTTCTACTCTGGACTACACTGGAGTTCTACAATTCCATTCTGTAGTCCATCTGTTTCTCTACCTTGCCCGATTTAGTATGTTCTCTGATGATCAGGACCCCCACAGAGAAGGTATCAGGGTGGTGGAGGATTCTCGTTACTGCAGGGATGCTGACATGGTGGTGCTGTGTTAGTGGATCAGACACAGCAGTGCTGCTGGACAGAGAACAGTCCACCAATCAGAACATCCAGGGGTCTGATCCACTCGTACCATCATCCACCACCCTAATAATACCTGCTCTGTGGGGGTGATCATCAGAGAACATACTTCAGACTATCAAGCTATCTAGACTAGCAGACTATCAAAGTATCTAGAGGAACAAATGGACTACAGAATGGAACTGTACAACTACAAAGTCCATCTATGTGGTCAGTGGAAAAACTAAATAGTGTGTGTGTCTCTGTGTGTGTGTGTGTGTGTTGTGTTTGTCAGCAAGGCATTAAAAAGAAAGGAAATCATTGGTAATAACCTTCCTGTTTTGTTAAGGCGTGTAATGCCGCTATTAAATTTGAAAGCACTGGCTCTGACAGCGGCGGCGGCTTTCATGGGCGCTGGATGGAACTTCGGACTCCCGCTGACCGTGACATGCTGGAGGGAGGTTTCCGACTCCCATCCATAACCTTCACGCGTGTGAGTGTGTGAACGTTCCGCGAGTCAGCCTGTCGCAGTCCGTCCGTCATCGTTCCGTCCCTTTAAACCTGGCGCTCGGGGCCCGGGTGCTAATTAGAGACTCCATAAACATGTGCCACAATACTCTGGCGTGTGTCAGCTGCAACACCGGGACCATACTAATGCACCCTAAGGTGGGTGGATAAAAGCAAGTACGGGGTGGTGGGGTGGTGGGGTGGTGGGGTGGTGGGGGTGGGGTGGCGTGTTTACCACAATATCGCAGTTATGTAACCCGGCTAAAAGCCGCACTGCGCGGACCGCGTGGGGTTGAATTCACACATGATTAGAGAGAACACATGCGGCAACCGATCGCAACCGTCAACGTACGTCTTTAATGACGGCCGGGATGTTCCAAAATACGCAGGGCTGGAAAACCAATGGGCTTTTCAAGATTTGGTTTCATTATAATGAGGTTTCCAGTGTTATCCTCTGCGTTATCCTCTACTAGAGTCACGGGGAGGTGGGGGGGGGGGGGGTTCCATGCCCATCCAGGGGAGAACGTTTTGGGCGCTGGGTAGATACACCTGGGACAGGGCGCCAATCTATTACTGGGCACACACTCACTCACACAGACACACACTCTCTATATGGGGCAATTTAGAGCATTCAATTGACCTTGAATCCATGTTTTGGGACTCCATCCATCCATTATCTCCCGCTTTATCCTATAGTAGGGTCGCGGGGCGGTTCCCCATGCCCATCCAGGGGAGAACGTTTTGGGCGCTGGGTAGATACACCCGGGACAGGGCACCAATCTATTGCTGGGCACTCACTCACTCACACAGACACACTCTATATGGGGCAATTTAGAGAATTCAATTGACTTGATCCATGTTTTTGGACTGTGGGAGGAAACCGGGGAACTCGGAGGAAACCCATGCGGACACGGGGAGAACATGGAAACTCCACCCAGATTGGGATTCGAACCGGGAATCCCCAACGCTGAGAGAACGCTGTTAGTTTTATTATTGACTGTTATTAGAACCATTCATTCATCCATCCATTGGCGAGGGGGGGGGGGTTCCCCATGCCCATCCAGGGGAGAACGTCTCAGGCCCAGGACAAGGCACCCAGGACACACCCAGGACAAGGCACCAATCTATCGCTGGGCACACACTCACTCACACACACACATAGAATATATGGGGCAATTTAGAGTGTTCAATTGACCTTGAATCCATGTTTTTGGACTGTGGTAGAAAACCTGTAGGAGAACCTGGAGGAAACCCATGCAGACATGGGGAGAACATGGAAACTCAACCGCAATTGGGATTCGAACCTGGATCCCCAGCGCTGAGAGGAGAACAGGCTAACCACTAATCCACCGTGCCGCCCTCTGTTAGTTAGACTAGGGTCACGGGGGGGTTCCATGCCCATCCAGGGAGAACGTTTCAGGTAGAATGGGCAGAACAGGGCGCCAATCTATCGCTCACACACACACACATACACTACGGGGCAATCAGTCAGTTTACCCCGAATGCATGTTCTTGGAGTGTGGCCGGAGAACCTGGAGTAACGGAACTACCCGACAGTGGCGCTAGTCAGTGTTTCCGAGCTCCTGGCGTCGTTTAATTACTCTTGAAAAGTCTTAAGGGAGAGCTTCAAAGCCCACATCCCCGTCATATCCGTTCCCAATCAGCAGTCAATGGCCAGTGACAAAGCCGCAATCAGCACAATCGGGGTGCACGGGCCCGCTGACTCGGCAGATGTTCCGTCACGGGGTGCAGTTCCTCCGAACGTCAGTAGCTGGAAACACCTGAGCATGAAAAGCTGCCGTCAACAGCCCCGGTTTCGCCTTGTTTCCTCCTAACACGCTTCGCTTCGCTCCCGCGGTGCGTTCAAAGCTCCTCTCCGCGTTCCCCGAGCCAGTCGTCGTCCTCCGCCATCGTTATTCCGCCGTGCGCCGGTGTATCCGGATAACGCGGCCAACCCGGCGCATTAATGCCGCCTAATCAGCTTTCAACGCACTCCGGTTTGTTTGCCTTAGCTCCGTTTTCCCCGCGAATTGCCGCTTAGTTAAGCGAATGCAAATGGCAGCCAGTCAAGGTTCCCTTTCTTAGCGCCAAGCCTTAGAACCTTGCCATGTCCCTGGCTCCAGATGCTTTTCATCGGCGAGATTTCCCTTCTGTCACGAACTGATTAAAGTGAAACTGCACGCCTTTTGTTTTCCACCCTGACTGACGGGCCGCGGGAAACAAAGGCGCCCGGCTTTAAACTTCGCCGCTGCGGCTCGAGAACCCGGAACCGAGCCTTTCTCGACGCCATTTCGCTCGAGAGGGGCCTAGGAGCACCATCGGGGGGTCAGGACGCTGTCGGCTCACGGGGGCTCATGAATATGCAGGAAATATTCAGAGGCTTCGGATATTCGGTAAACGGGCGCACGCCGGAGCCGCGTCTCGCCGGTTAAAGGTTAATGATTCAGTCAGGGAACGCAGCCTTGACCTTCCCATATCTCCTCGAGTGGATCCTCCCTGACCTTTCCGACAGCGCGCCGGAGTGGCGCTGGTATCTCCGTCACACACCCGCGCACTCTCTCTCTCTTTTTTAAGAGCACTCTGGGCTTCTGAAGCCCACTTCATACACTAACATGTACGACAGCTCTTACTCTGCCGAATAAACCGACTCGACCTCGGTCCCAGACCCACCACGTGCAGATGCATCATTCCCTGACAACTTAATACCTCTGTTTTGTGTAGGGGTCGCAAGGGGGTTCCCCATACCCATCGGACGCTGGGTAGATACATCCAGGACGGGACGCCAATCTATCACTCACACAAACACTCACAAAACGCTATATGGGGCAATTTGGAGCATTCAATTGATTGATCCATGTTTTTGGACTGTGGGAGGAAACCGGAGAACCCGGAGGAAACCCACACAGACACGGGGAGAACATGGAAACTCCACCCAGATCGGGATTCGAACCTGGATCCCCAGCGCTGAGAAGTGGCTGACTGTTATTAGAACCATTCATTGATTCATAGTCTTCCACTTTATCCTCTATTAGGGTAGTGGGGGGGGTTCCCCATGCTCATCCAGGGGAGAACAGTGTTTTGGGCGCTGGGCAGATACACCCAGGACAGGGCGCCAATCTATCGCTGGGCACACATTCACACAGAAACATACACTATATGAGGCAATTAGAGCTTTCATTCATTTATTCATATATTATTTTCCGCTTTATCCTCTATTAGGGTCGCGGGGGGTTCCCCATGCCCATCCAGGGGAGAACGTTTTGGGCGCTGGGTAGATAGACCCAGGACAGGGCGCCAATCTATCGCTGGACACACACTCACTCACACTCTATATGGGGCAATTTGGAGAATTGAATTGACCTCCATCCATGTTTTTGGACTGTGGGAAGAAACTGGAGAACCCGGAGGGAACCCACGTGGACACGGGGAAAACATGGAAACTCCACCCAGATTGGGATCCGAACCTGGATCCCCAGCACTGAGAGGAGAACATGCTAACCACCAAGCCACCATGCCACCCACTGTTTTATCCTCTACTAGGGTCATGCCGGGTTCCAATGTCCATCCAGGGGAGAACGTTTCAGGCGCTGGGCAGATACACCCAGGACAGGTTGCCAATCTATCGCTGGGCACACACTCACTCACACTCTATATGGGGCACACATTCACACAGACGCATACACTATATGGGGCAATTAGAGCATTCATTCATTTATTCATATATTATCTTCCGCTTTATTCTTTACTAGGGTAGCGGGGGGGGTTCCCCATACCCATCGAGGGCAGAACATTTCAGGCACTGGGCAGATACACCCAGGACAGGACGCCAATCTATCGCTGGGCACACACTCACTCACACTCTATATGGGGCAATTTGGAGCATTCAACTTACCTTAACGCCACACACTCTCTCTCTGTTTTTTAAGAGCACTCTGAGCTTGTGAAGCGTTCTTCATACACTAACATGTACGACAGCTCTTACTCAGTTAACACTGCCGAATAAACCAACTCGACCTCGGTCCCAGACCCACCACGTGTAGATGCATCACTCCCTGACAGCTTAATACCTCCATTTTGTGTAGGGGGGGTAAAAAATGGCTCGCGTGTCACAAATTGGGATGAATGTTTTGCGCTCACTCTGCTTGATGGATGATGAACCCTCTATTGGATTAGATAATGAAGGTTGAGAGCGGCTTGATGGATTCATTTGAATGACAGCTATTTAACGTTGCACTTCCACTTTTCTGGGTGAAAGGGGCAGGTCCCGGCGGGGTTTCGGAGAAGCTCCGCTCCAGACAAATGACTCCTGGAGAAGCCGGTTGCAGAGATGCAGCTGCCTCTTTTGTTCCTCCTTCCCTAATAGTATTGCGTCTGCGGTGGAGGACCCAATATTAAAGATTAAGGAGTTAAATAATACCGGTAGGTGGTTTTAATCCAATGAAATGGAGTTTTATTCCGATTAGGGCTCGGCGCGAAGCTGCTGGGTATGGTGATATGATGCAACCGCTGTAAATGCCTCTGTGAAACCATAAAGCATTCAAGAGCATCGTACATCAAGGAATTTATCAGCGTCATGATCGGTTTCAATCGGCGCATTAAGAACCATGTTGTTTCTGAAAACGGCGCGGGAACAAGTTCTTATTCATATAGTGCTCGTGGCTTAGTGGTTAGCATGTTCTCCTCTCAGCGCTAGGGATTCCCGGTTCGAATCCCAATCTGGGTGGAGTTTCCATGTTCTCCCCGTGTCTGTGTGGGTCTCCTCCGGGTTCTTCGGTTTCTTACAGTCCAAAAACATGGATCTAGTCAATTGAATTCTCCAACTTGCCCCATATAGAGTGTGTCTATGTGAGTGAGTGAGTGGGGCAATTTAGAGCATTCAATTTACCTATAATCCATGGTTTTGTACTGTGGGAGGAAACCAGAGAACACGGAGGAAACCCCACAGACATGGGGAGAACATGGAAACTCCACCCACATTGCCCAGCACTCCAATCCCCAGAGGAGAACATGCTAACCACTACACCACCGTGCCCTGGGTCAGCTTAATGGGTCTGTAATTTATTTCTTTAGGTTATTTCGGACTGGCTATATATATAATTAATGTAGTTATATACATATCCATATACATATCCATATATTACACACATATATACATATATACATACATACATACACAGATGCACATATACATACATATATGTATATATGCATCTGCATGATAGCAGCCATATGGTATTGGTGGTACAGATTTACAGAATAGTGCAAGTTATGAATGAGTGAGTTCTTAAATGTGTAGGTAGGCAGATGGAATGATGGGTGATACAGCTCTGGGAAAGAAACTGTTCCTCAGCCTGCTGGTTGCCTGCTGCCCATCTGGCACCAACAATCATGACAAAAAGCCCCATGCATTGCTGTCACCTAAGGGTGGATATGTTAATAACTGCATTAAGTATATATAACCAGTCCGAAATAACTAAATAAATAAATTACAGAACCTTTAAACTAATCCAGGGTGACACGTTGGCGTAGTGGTTAGCATGTTCTCCTCTCTGCGCTGGGGATTCAGGTTCGAATCGCAATCTGGGTGGAGTTTCAATGTTCTCCCATGTTCTCCATGTTCTCTGGTTTCCTCCCACAGTCCAGAAACATGGATTCAAGGTTTTGAATGAATTTTCCAAATTGCCCCATATAGAGTGTGTTTGTGTGTGTGTGTGTGTGTGTGTGTGTGTGTGAGTGTGTCGAGCAATGCATTGCAATGCAATGTCCCGAAACGTTTTTATTGTCCTGTATCTCCGTCCTAATGGAAAAGGAACCAAAAGATGGTGTCCTGGGTGGGTGGGATCTTTGGAAATGTTGCTAGCTTTCTTAAGAAGGCGGCCAGAATATACAGAGTCCAGATCCGGAACGAAGAACATCGTTCGGGATTAGATTGATATCATGGCAACTCGACAACTCACGGCTCTGAACTCGGGAGGAATTTGGAATACTCGCCGTCACCCCTCATTGTATTAGTGGGTCCCGTTTCATAAAGGTGATATTTTATATTAAATGAAACGGACCATTAGCTCTTCTAAGACTCCTCATAGTTGGGCTTATCCACCGATCTCTGCTTCAGCTCCAAACAAAGCTTCTCTTTTCCCCCGTGCTGCCACTCCGCATCGAAACTTGGCAAGTCAACTTTGCGGAATCGCTTGCAGCTTGCTATTAAATACCAGGGTCAAGGGCTTTTAAGGAATTCCCCAAATCTCTGTTAGCACATTCGCTCCTTGGGTTTTAAATCCCTCGTTGGATTTATTAAAATCAAGTGTTCTTCCCATGGTGTTGTTAATGCAAGCTCACAGTTAGCTGTTGATTACAATAAGAGACGATGAATGGAATCGTAGACTGCCTGCCAACGAAAGAAAGAAATGCCCACAGTGTAATATTTAGTTGATTTTTGGTTTATCTGCGGGTTGCCTTCACCCTGGCGTTGTACCAACGGCCTTATGCAGCTGCACGACACTTACGTCTGTCCCGACGAGTCTTCGGTTTGGCCCGAGATCTTGTCCTGTTGACTGGAGGTTGGTAACCGATTCATAGCGATGCACCAAATGCTCAGTAACCGATACTATTCTATGCGGGAGTCCGACCCAACGATGGAAACGCCTGGAAAATGTTTTGCACAGTGGAGGTTTAGCTCTCATTCGGTTTAAAGCGGAAACCGGTGAAGCTACTTAACCTAATTAAAATAAATGGTAACACTTTATATGAATCCGGCATTCATAATGCATTATAAGAGCATTTATTAAGCTTTATAAAGTATTCAGAACGCTTTATAACATTTGTCATAAGCCTTTGTTATTGTGCATAGATGTTTGACAATGTGACATAAGGCTTCATAACACAAAGTGACATAATGCATTATAAGTGTATTTATAAAATGTTCATAATGCTTTATGACATTTGTCATAAGCCTTTAGGGTTAGACATTCTGACTTAAAACAAGATAATTCCACTTTACTTAAAGTCGGTTACGAGCATTTATAAGCTTTTATAAGGCATTATGTAATATGTACTATGTATGCAGTCACTTTCAAAGAGCTTATTAATGCCGACACTTCACTTTTTGCCTGTAAAGAGAGCTTATAAGCTTTTATAAACAGCTATGAGCGCTTTCCTTAAACATAAGCCTTATAAGGCTTCATGTCGCTGGTCTCTATAATAAGTTGATGAACAGTTAAAATATTTGATTTATAATGCATTATGTGTTATAACACTTTGTGTTATAAAGCCTTATGGCATGTTCTTATAACACTTTATGCGTGTGGTTATGTACATCTATGGACATTAACAAAATGTCACACACTCACTCACACAGACACACACTCTAAAAGGGGCAATCTGGGGAACTCAATTGACTCGATCCATGTTTTTGGACTGTGGGAGGAAACCAGAGAACCCGGAGGAAACCCGCACGGACACGGGGAGAACATGGAAACCCCACCCAGATGAGGATTCGAACCGGGAATCCCTAGCGGTGAGAGGAGAACGTGCTAACCACTAAGCCACCGTGCCGATATCTTGTTATAAGATATTATACAGAGGGTTGTTGGATATAAATATTTTACACAGTATCTTCAACCACAACATTAAGTCCCCCCCCCCCACCCCACCCCTTCTCCTGAGCCTCGTCCTTCAGGGTCAGCTCTTCAGGGAGACCCTCCTCCATTAGCAGCCCATTAATTTGAGAGCAGAAGCTCGAGGCCTTGCTCTTGGCCTTCTTGTGTTTTTTTTGGCCCACCCCATCAACGCCACAGCCCCTCTGTCAGCCCGAAAAGCCGGCTGGGTAATTCATCCTGCCCGAAACCGGCAGGAATACAAATACGCACCCGAGCGGCGTCTTCCTCCAGCCGAGTCCGATCTCGTTCTGTTTTTTTTCCCCGGCATGACCCGGTGTGATCCTCTTTCCACAGTAATATTGGCAGGGCATGGGACCTCCTTCAGATCTAAATGGCGCGATTATTTTACCTGCAGCTTCCCGGCCCCTTAAACTAACCGCCTTTAATTTGGCTCCTCCGCTCCCCTCCCATCATCACGACGCCGGCTTTCTGTCCTGGTGAGCGTAAAGTTTAAAGGCTCCACTCCAATAAAACCTGCCAGCGTGACTGATGGTAATTAATATTCCCGCTTTATGAGCTGCGATATCAGTCTCGCCGTGGCCCTCGCTGTCTGCCGGCCGTTAGATCGGTGGCTAAACAGTCATCTCCCGGCTGAGGCTAACGAGCCCCGGCTTCTGAAATGGAGCCAGACCTGTAAATGTACCTGAAGGGTGCATTATCCCCATACAATGAAAGTGATTAGACATCCATTTTAATACGATGAGCAGGATTTAAAGTGGAATTTAATTTCCTTTCCTTAATGCCCTTACTGTCTTTCTTGCTCTAATTTATGCTCAGGCTGTTGACTGCATTTATTGACAGCTCTTTTTAAGCTCGGATCGCAGTACCGATAGGCTGGGGCGTTTTTAGGATTTAGAAACATCAGGGGTTTTAGCCCAGATCCCTTATTCCCCCTCTGTCCTCTTTAAAAAGTGCACTTTCATGAGGGTATTTATCCATCCATCCATTATCTTCCGCTTTATCCTCTTTTAGGGTCGCGGTTGGGTTCCCCATGCCCATCCAGGGGAGAACGTCTCGGGAGCTGGGCAGATACACCCAGGACAGGGCGCGAATCCATCGCTGGGCACACACTCACTCACACAGACACACTCTATATGGGGCAATTTGGAGAACTCAATTGACTTGTTCCATGTTTTTGGACTGTGGGAGGAAACCGGAGAACCCGGAGGAAACCCACGCGGACACGGGGAGAACATGGAAACTCCACCCAGATTGGGATTTGAACCGGGAATCACTAGTGCAGAGGGGCGAACGTGCTAACCACTAATCCTGGTGCTGACCAAATATCAATAAATATCAATAACAACTTTACTCCCGATACTGGCGAAAATAATCTGTCTCCCTCCCTCACACACACACACACACAGAGCTTGGAAGCACAAACAGCTGACGGTGACTCCATCGTTCGGTCTCGCTGCTGGAGGAGAGGCTGCAGAGAAAGCTGCTCTCATTTGATCCGGGGCTACTGACAAAACATCCGGGACTATAGCCCCGAAAGCCCAGGTCTAACGATGCCCCTGCCGATAGGCGTACGACTTCGTTTGGCGTAGGGTTGAATCGGAGGGTTCTCGGAGGGTTGAATCGGGTTGAATACCCGGTGTTCATTCGCGTTTCGGTTGTGGCTCCGTCGTTTCAATAGGCTCCGGAACCCACGGTGAAGAATGGAGCTCTTCTCTCGGGGAATATAATACCGTGCATGCCTCCAGGAATCGCTTTTTAATTAAGTATAGATCCGACACTGTCCGCTAATTGAAGCCCAGAGAATAAACATTCCATGGTATGATCGCTATGAACGTTTATTCGTAAAAATCGGCGACTTTTCCATCAACAATTAACGTAACACAAAACAAAATACAGTGGGACAGGTTTGCGTCGCTAATCCGTCGCCGGAATCCGAAATCGATGGCGACTGAGGCGACCGTTTTCATTGAAATCAACGTCGATGCAATTAATTCGTTCTAGAGTTTCCAAAATACATAAAGAGACATTTTATATGAAATAAATGTGCTGTTTAATACTAAAAGCAGAACAAAGAAATCATATATACACACTAGTTTAAATCAGTTAAATCCTCTGCTAGGGTTGGGGGGGGGGGGGGGTTCTCCACGCGCAACCAGGGGAGAACGTTTCAGCCGCTGGGTAGATACACCCAGGACAGGGTGTCTATCTATCACTGGGTACACGCACTTACACAGACCCACACATAAATACTCTATAAGGGGCAATTTGGATCATTCACTTGACCTTAAATCCATGTTTTTGGACTGTGGGAGGAAACCGGAGAACCCGGAAGAAACCCACATGGACACGGGAGAACACAAACTTCACTCAGATTGGGGTTTGAACCTGGCTCTCCAGTCTTATGTCAAATTGTTATAGCAATTTATGACTAATAAGGAACATCTATGCACGTTAACAAAGGCTTATGACAAAGCGTTATGAATACTTTATAAATACACTTATAATGCATTATGAATACCAGCCGTGTTACCAACATTTCAATTAGGTTTTATTTAAATATGGACATTGGGAGCGGCACGGTGGCTTTGGTTCGAATCCCAATCAGGGTGGAGTTTCCATGTTCTCACCTTGTTCGCGTGGGTTTCCTCCGGGTTCTCCGGTTTCCTCCCACAGTCCAAAAATATGGCTCAAGGTGAATTGAGTTCTCCAAATTGCCCCATATAGAGTGTGTCTGTGTGAGTGAGTGTGTGCCCAGTGATAGATTGGCGCCCAGTTCTGGGTTTATTTGCCCAGCTCCCGAAACGTTTTCCCCTGGATTGGCATGGGGAAGGATAAAGCGGAAGATAATGGATGGATGGATGGATGGATGGATGGACATTGGATTTTTGATAAAGAATAAGGTCCAGGTTTTTTGGGGTTAATATGGAGGATTGGAATGCCGTGCCCATGCGATGCGGTGGCTGATGTGCTCGCAGGGGTTGGTTTGTTTACCTCGCAGCAGCGGTTCAGAGCTTGCTCTTCAGTGGAAACTGTGCGCGACGTCCCGGGGGCTTCCACGATCATAAATTATTGATCAAAGTGTTTGGAGTCTGGAGTAAATGATCTTGTGGCATGTAAGAGATCTGCCACTTGAAAATAAGGCATCACACAATGTTCCCGTTACTTTGAACGGAGCTCGGACTTGCCAGGATGGTGGAACGGGAGCGGGCAGGTAGTTCAGCATTCAGAATGGTTCTACTGGTGAACCTCAGCGACTCGTTGAATGAGGACTCGTTATCAAAGCTTCACCTTGCTGAAATGTATCATTCATAAAGCTTTATGAAGTATTAATAACACCTCACCACAAGCCATTCGTCACAAGCATCTGTATATGTCTGTACATATGTTCATATTCACAAAAAATAACAAGTTATAACAATATGACATAAGGCTTTATAACTCAAATTGACATAATGCCTTATTATACTATATGAAACTTTGGATTTTGGGACATTTTAGCTTGAGACACATTGTTTGGTAACACTTTACCTATTCATAATGCATTATAAGTGCACTTATAAAGCTTTATAAAGCATTCATAATGCTTTTATAATACTTGTCATAAGCCTTTATTACTGTCCATAGATGTATATAACCACACTCAACATGCCATAAGGCTTTATAACACAAAGTGACATAATGCATTATAAAGGATAAATTTTAACTGTTCATCAACTTATTATGGAGACCAGCGACATAAAGCCTTATAAGGTTTGTGTTTAATGAATTATTTTCCTGAAAATGTCTTTATAAGTGCTCATAACTGTTTATAAAAGCTTATAAGCTCTCTTTACAGGCATGAAGTGAAGTGTTGGCATTAATGACCTCTTTGAAAGAGCCTGCATACATAGTAGTACATAATGCCTTATGAAAGGTTATAAATGCTCATTAGTGACTTTAAGTAAAGCGGAATCATCATGTTTTAAGTAAGAATGTCTAAACATCCAAAGAATTAAACGTTTAAATAATGCATTATGTCACTTTGTGTTATAAAGCCTTATGTCAAATTGTTACAACATCGACGGACATTAATTAAGGCTTATGACGAGTGTTATAAAGCGTTATGAATACTTCATAAGGCTGTCTAAATATAATTTTAGTGCGTTTTGAATACCGGATTCAAAAAACTTTAAAACCTGGCAACTGATGATGCTGAAATTTGATTGGTCAAATGCTTTAATAAGGAAAAATACATGTCTGGAAGTGACGCAACAGGAAAACGCTGTAATAAGAAGCGGGCAGGGCATTTGGAATGATTTAATAAGTATTCAAGGGCAAAATATAATGAACAGTCTGTGTTCTAGATATTTTTGCCCTGACGGACCGACACTGTATATCAAATCTAACGCTCCACAACACAAGGTTCTCGAGGTTACAGACTGCCAGTTTAGGTTCTCACACAGGCCGTTTATCAGGCGTTTAAAGTCCCCGTAACTTCAGGCGTACCGTGTTATAAGGCGCTTGCTTACAGAAATCTGGTTCCGGCTCTGGCGCTGGCACTTGTTTCGGCATCCCAGGTTCTCTTTGATGACAGTAGTAAAGAGCAGCGATCATGTTAGCAGCCAGTACATCAACTGCGGTTCTAAAGTCATGGACTTTTTATAGGAACCACCTGCTCGACCTCCTTGGTCGTGCAGTTTTTCCTCTCAGGCAATCATGTGGCAGACGTGCTTCAAATCCAGCAGTCATGGCTGGAGTGATATTGTTAATGTACACGCTAAACATCAGAAACAAGAGAAATCGGAGCTGGAGTTGGACCTCGCTTGGCTACGGGATGGAGCATTGATGGAACTGCTCTGGGACGTCTCCGTGGCGACTTACAAATACCAAATGAAGAAACCAGGTGCAGAGGAATTGTGGGTGGGAGTCCTTGCAAAGAAGCGATAAATGGTGTTGAGGATTAGTATGTTTTCCTTCAGCTCTGTCAAGCTCTGGGTTCTTCACATGAACCTCTCATATGTTTCATATTTGTGGAGAACCTACTAAATGCCAGTATAAGCTGTTAATGTCCAGCTAAGTGGAGCTTTAATAACTGGAAATTCTTCAGTGCCTGCATTGCAAACACATCAAAAAAAGGTTCAAATCGCAGTTGGGGTGGACAAAGGTCCTTTTCGAGTCTGCATGTTCTCCCTGCGCCTGCTTAGTTTTGCTCTGAGGACTCTGGGCCGGCACAGCCACCTCGCAGCAAGAAAGCCCCGGGTTTGGATCCCATTTGGGGTGGACAAAGGTCCTTTGGGGTCCTCATGTCCTCCTTGTGCCGGCTTAGTTTTACTCTGAAGACTCTGGGGCAGCACAGCTGCCTCACAGCAAGAAAGCCCCAGGTTCGGATCCCATTTGTGGTGGACAAAGGTCCTTTGGGGTCCTCCTTGTGCCAGCTTAGTTTTACTCTGAAGACTCTGGGGTGGCACAGCTTGCACTTCCATCTCACAGCAAGAAATTCCCGGGTTCGAATCGCAGTTGGGATGGACTAAGGTCCTTGAAATTTGGTTTCTGCATGTCCTCCCTGAGTTTCCATGTCCTCCCCGTGTCCGCGTGGGTTTCCTCTGGGTTCTCTGGTTTCCTCCCACAGTCCAAAAACATGGATCAAGTCAATTGAATTCTCCAAATTGCCAAGTTCCACAAGCCCATCCAGGGGAGAACATTTCGTTCTATATATATATATATCTTCTCATCTCATTATCTTCTGTTTAATCCTCTACTAGGGTCACGGGAGGGGTTCCCCATGCCCATCCAGGGGAGAACGTTTCAGGCACTGGGCACATTCAGGATAGGGTTCTGGGCACACCCCCACTCACACAGAGACACACACTCTAAATGGGGTTATATGAGCATTTGCTATGTGTGTGTGTGTGTGTGTGTGTGTTTCCTGTATGGCATACATTGTATACAAGTGCATACTTAAATTTCCGTAGTATAGTCTAAAGGTTCTACCCTCCACAACAGGCCTTGCCTTGTTCCTGACCATGAAAAGGACGTCAAATGTGTGTTTTGCAGTAAAAGCCGTTGTTGATGGTATAATACGGTTGGAAAGGCTTTTCAGCTGCACAGTGAGTCTACAGTATATAACGACTGCCGCTTACCATGTGCATCCATTTATATATGCACTCATTGTAATGTTCCATGTTCCAGAACCTGCAGCCGTTCTATGCGTTCAGGCTTTTTCAGCCACATTCCTGGACCAATACCAATAGAAACAAGCGAGAACGTTTGGACGGAATTCATTTGGCAGGCGTAGTTGAGACGTTGTGATCAGTTTTAAGCTCTGTTTCTAACGAAGGTTTACGCGTCTCGTAATTAAAGGTTTGAAGTTGAAATGATCGTCAACTTTACAGCCCGAGCCATAACGCCGACATCGCACCCGATCGCCATCTGTGGCATTGATGGGACTGCTCTGGGATGTCGCCGTGGCGACTTACAAATACGAAATGAAGAAACCAGGTGCAGAGGAATTGTGGGTAGGAGTCCTCCATTGGTCCTCCATTGGTGTTGAGGATTAGTATGTTTTGTATATTAGTATGAGCCTGTCAGAGCTCTCACACGTTACATGTTTGTGGAGAACCTACCAAATGCCAGTATAAGCTGTTGTCCTGTTACCTGGAGCTTTATAAGTGGAAAATGCCTCAGTGCCTGGTCCTTTGAATTTGGAGTCTGCATGTCCTCCCTGTACCTGTTTAGTTTTACTCTTAGGACTTTTAGGCGGCACAGCTAACACTTCCATCTTGCAGCAAGAAAGTCCCGGGTTTGAATCGTAGTTGGGGTGGATAAAGGTCCCTTAAATTTGGAGTCTGCATGTCCTCTCTGTGCTTAGTTTTACTTGGAAGACTCTGGAGCTGCACAGCTAGCACTTCCATCTCACGTCAAGAAATTCCCAGGTTCGAGTCGCAGCTGAGGTGAACAAAAGTCCCTTAAATTTGGAGTCTGCATGTCCTCCCTGTGCCTGCTTAGTTTTACTCTGAGGACTCCAGTGCGGCACAGCTAGCACTTCCATCTCACGTCAAGATATTCCCGGGTTCGAGTCGCAGTTGAGGTGGACAAAAGTCCCTTAAATTTGGAGTCTGCATGTCCTCCCTGTGCCTGCTTAGTTTTACTCTGAGGACTCCAGTGCGGCACAGCTAGCACTTCCATCTCACATCAAGAAATTCCCGGGTTCGAATCCTGTTCGGTTCCTGGGTGGACAAAGGTCCTTTAAATTTGGAGTCTGCATGTCCTCCCTGTGCCTGCTTAGTTTTACTCTGAGGACTCCAGTGCGGCACAGCTAGCACTTCCATCTCACGTCAAGAAATTCCGGGTTCGAATCGCAGTTGGGGTGGACAAAGGTCCTTGAAATTTGGAGTCTGCATGTCCTCCCTGTACCTGTTTAGTTTTACTCTTAGGACTTTTAGGCGGCACAGCTAACACTTCCATCTTGCAGCAAGAAAGTACCGGGTTCGAGTCGCAGTTGTGGTGGACAAAGGTCCTTTAAATTTGGAGTCTGCTTGTCCTCCCTGTGCCTGCTTAATTTTACTCTGAAGACTCTGGAGCTGCACAGCTAGCACTTCCATCTCACGTCAAGAAAGTCCCGGGTTCGAATCGCAGTTGAGGTGGACAAAAGTCCCTTAAATTTGGAGTCTGCATGTCCTCCCTGTGCCTGCTTAGTTTTACTCTGAGGACTCCAGTGCGGCACAGCTAGCACTTCCATCTCACATCAAGAAATTCCCGGGTTCGAATCCTGTTCGGTTCCTGGGTGGACAAAGGTCCTTTAAATTTGGAGTCTGCATGTCCTCCCTGTGCCTGCTTAGTTTTACTCTGAGGACTCCAGTGCGGCACAGCTAGCACTTCCATCTCACGTCAAGAAATTCCGGGTTCGAATCGCAGTTGGGGTGGACAAAGGTCCTTGAAATTTGGAGTCTGCATGTCCTCCCTGTACCTGTTTAGTTTTACTCTTAGGACTTTTAGGCGGCACAGCTAACACTTCCATCTTGCAGCAAGAAAGTACCGGGTTCGAGTCGCAGTTGTGGTGGACAAAGGTCCTTTAAATTTGGAGTCTGCTTGTCCTCCCTGTGCCTGCTTAATTTTACTCTGAAGACTCTGGAGCGGCACAGCTAGCACTGCCATCTCACAACAAGAAAGTCCCGGGTTCGAATCGCAGTTGAGGTGGACAAAAGTCCCTTAAATTTGGAGTCTGCATGTCCTCCCTGTGCCTGCTTAATTTTACTCTGAAGACTCTGGAGCTGCACAGCTAGCACTTCCATCTCACGTCAAGAAATTCCCGGGTTCGAATCCTGTTCGGTTCCTGGGTGGACAAAGGTCCTTGAAATTTGGAGTCTGCATGTCCTCCCTGTACCTGTTTAGTTTTACTCTTAGGACTTTTAGGCGGCACAGCTAACACTTCCATCTTGCAGCAAGAAAGTACCGGGTTCGAGTCGCAGTTGTGGTGGACAAAGGTCCTTTAGATTTGGAGTCTGCTTGTCCTCCCTGTGCCTGCTTAATTTTACTCTGAAGACTCTGGAGCTGCACAGCTAGCACTTCCATCTCACGTCAAGAAAGTCCCGGGTTCGAATCGCAGTTGAGGTGGACAAAAGTCCCTTAAATTTGGAGTCTGCATGTCCTCCCTGTGCCTGCTTAGTTTTACTCTGAGGACTCCAGTGCGGCACAGCTAGCACTTCCATCTCACGTCAAGAAATTCCCGGGTTCGAATCCTGTTCGGTTCCTGGGTGGACAAAGGTCCTTTAAATTTGGAGTCTGCATGTCCTCCCTGTGCCTGCTTAGTTTTGCTCTTAGGACTTTGACGTGGCATAGCTAGCACTTTCATCTCACAGCAAGAAAGTCCCAGTTTCGAGTCACAGTTGAGGTCCTTTTGATAAAGGTCCTTTAAATTTGGAGTCTGCATGTCCTCCCTGTGCCTGCTTATTTTAGCATCAGTTGACGAGCTGTACGCTGCACCACCGGGATCGGAATTCAGCCGTTCCCACCACTTTGTAGTTTTCCGAAGCCCCGTCAGCCACCTTGTCATATCGCGTCACTTTCGTAATCCCCGTCTTTCGTCTCGCGTGGCCTCGCCGCGTTCTCTCGGCGCTGCATCTGTTATCGTTCTCACCCCTATAGAGGTGTGACCTCACACAGTGACTGTTGAGCAGCGATCTTTTTGCGCGATCTTGCCTTTCCACTGCCTGCCGCTGCTGGCTGAGGGCCAGTATGTTAAAATAGAAGGCGATCAGGCAGCTTCACAACGGAATCCTGGTCGAACGTCGGGTAAATTAACGTCAGGTCGTTAATTAATCCTAAACCATGGTTGGCGCTTTGATCCTAGAGTGTCATCGACCAACCGGTTCGCTCCACACCAGCCTTCTGAATCCGACCTGAGATGGGAGCTCACTTTGTCTTCCTCCCACAGTCCAAAAACATGGATCAAGGAATCAAACAAGGATCAATTGAATGCAAATTGCCCCATATAGAGTGTGTTTGGGGCGGCACGGTGGCTTAGTGGTTAGCACGTTCTCCTCTCAGCGCTAGGGATTCCCGGTTCGAATCCCAATCTGGGTGGAGTTTCCATGTTCTCCCCATGTCTGCGTGGGTTTTCTCCGGGTTCTCCAGTTTCCTCCCACAGTCCAAAAACAAGGTCAAGGTCAGTGTCTGTGTGAGTGAGTGTGTGCCCAGCGATAGATTGGCCTCCTGTCCTGGGTCTATCTGCCCAGCACCCAAAACGTTGGGTTTTAAGTCTAAATTCACCCCAAATTTCATTCATTCATTCATTTATTATCTCCCGCTTTGTCCTATATTAGGGTCACGGTGGGGTTCCCCATGCCCATCCGGGTTCTCCGTTTTCCTTCCACAGTCCAAAAACATGGATCGAGGTCAATTGAATTCTCCAAGTTGCCCCATACAGAGCGTTTTTGTGTGAGTGAGTGTGTGCCCAGCGATAGACCTGTCCTGGGTGTATCTGCCCAGCACCCGAGACGTTCTCCTCTGGATGGGAATGGGGATCCCCCCTGTGACCCTATTAGAGAATCAAGCAGAAGACAATGGATGGATGGATGGATAGATTTTGTCTGTGTGAGTGAGTGTGCGCCCATCGATAAATTGACGCCCTGTCCTGGGTGTATCTGCACAGTGCCCGAGACGTTCTCCCCTGGATGGGCATGGAGAACCCCCACCATGACCCTAATAGAGGATAAAGCGAAAAATAATGGATGGATGGATGAGTTTCAAGTCTAAATTCACCCCAAACTTCTTTCTTTATTTCATAGCTCAGTGGACTTCACCTTTATATAGCGCGACGACGATGTGACGGAATTCGAGTACTTGAGACCCTTGTGGCCAGAAGCATTTGAATCTATCGGAGCATGGCTTTAAAACAGCGAGCATGCATCATTTGGTTGAAGGGCATTGGGCAAGACTATGGTGACTTGAAGAACCCAGTGGGTACGAGTTTGTTCAGGTGGTGAAATCATTTCCCCTGAATTTCAGTATTCACGCTAAATTATACCTCCAGCTATGTAATGTGCATGTGGAAGTGCATACACCATCGGTTTTGCTCATCTCATACAAATGGAGCATAGTAAGTGGTACTTACCGGCCTAATGATGAGTCTGCTGTGACAAAAGCCATTCGTTTTCTATGGGAGGTGCCATACGGCGTTTAGTGGAGTTCCAAGCCGATGGCAGGGACGGCAATGGGCTGTGTCTTATTTGAATGTTGGGGCCGTAAGCGTCTAGGAGTTCTTTTTTAAGGTTTGGGAGGAAGAAAAAAACCCTCTGGTGGGCTGTCATGGATGTAACCTCCAAACCCTTATCCTATCCTGGCTCGACTATATAATGCATTGCTTGCCGGTCTCCCATTTTGTACTATCAAGCCTCTACATGTGATTGAAAACTCAGCGGCTTGGATCATGTTTAACCAACCCAAGCGAACTCAAGTCACTCCACGACTCCTCTCTCTCCATTGGCTCCCTGTAGCTGTCTGCATTCAGTACGAGGCACTGACTCTGGCCTACAGGACGATCTCTGGCTCCATCCTACCTTAAAACCATCCATTATCTTCCGCTTTATCCTCTATTAGGATCGCGGGGGGTTCCCCATGCCCATCCAGGGGAGAACGTTTCGGGCGCTGGGCAGATACACCCAGGACAGGATGCCAATCTATCGCTGGGCATCTACCTTAAATCAATTTTTTAAACGTACACTTCGTGTCGTTCCGGCTTAGTGGTTAGCACGTTCGCCTCTCAGCGTTGGGGATTCCCGGTTCGAATCCCAATCTGGGTGGAGTTTCCTCCGGGTTCTCTGGTTTCCTCCCACAGTCCAAAAACATGGATCAAGGTCAATTGAATCAAGGTCAATTGATCCTTGAATGGATCAAGGTCAATGGATCAAGGTCATATTGCCCCATATAGAGTGTGTCTGTGTGAGTGAGTGTGTGCCCAGCGATGGATTGGCACCCTGGCCTGGGTGTATCTGCCCAGTGCCTGAAACGTTCTCCCCTGGATGGGCATGGGGAACCCCACCACGACCCAAATAGAGCATAAAGCGGAAGATAATGGATGGATGGACACTTGATATGAAAAAAATAAATTTTATTAATTATTAATTATTAATTTAGACCTGAAACCCATTCATCCATCCATTATCTTCCTCTTAATCCTCTAACAGGGTTGCTGGGGTCGGGGGGAATGGGAGGGGGGTTCCCCATGCCCATCCAGGGGAGAACGTTTCGGACGCTGGGCAGTTACACCCAGGACAGGGCGCCAATCTATCACAGGGCACACACTCACTCACACAGACACACTCTATATGGGGCAATTTGGGGCTTTCAATTGACCTTGATTCATGTTTTTGGACCTTGGGAGGAAACCGGAGAACCCGGAGAATACCCACCAGGACATGCGGAGCACCTAAAACCTGAAACATTCCCCCCTGGATGAGCATGGAGAACCCCCTCATGACCCTAGTAGAGGATTAGTCGCAATAAGATGATATGAGATATTGAGTTATTCAAAAATGGGGTAGACCTATTACTATAGCGATATAGTTTGGGATTTCGATACCAAAGAGTTCACTGGGCCACTAAGTTCATCGGGTCATGTGGTCCCTCTGTTCAGCTGATCTAAGCAGGTTGGTGAAAGCAGAAGGGGTTGAGATTTCCGACTGTACAGAAGGCGCATTTGTCAAATTGGAATTCTCCCTACTGCTCAAGAATTATCTTTTCTGCCAGCAGTGGCTTTAAGAAAAAAGGAAAATGCGTGAAGGTCTTTCAGGACACTGTGTGCCCGAGCCAGATCAACTCAGGCCATCCCTCCTCTGGTCCTGATGATGGATGGATGAGTCGTCGCTTCGATGGGGTGGCATTTTTGTTCCTTTTTCTATGTTATCTAATAATGGATTGGCCATGCATATACGCAATGAATTACTTATGCTTGGATAAGTGAATTAGCCCAGAACCGGGGCCATCTGGCTCATGAAAATGTCCGCAAAAGAGGAACTTGCAGCCACCCAGAGTTCTCGTTCTTGAAAACGAATCTTTCACTTTGGTTTTCCTGTGAACTTCCACCTTCTCACACATCAGGTTGGGTAACTCCCGACTCCTCCGGACCCGGCTTCTTCCCTCGTGAAGGGCGTCACTTGGGTTCCACTCCGGCCTGACTGGTGCACAACAGAATCAAGGCGTAAGGCGTGCCTAATGAACCCAGAGCCCTCCGCCGTGCTTGCTCATGAATATAATTGGCCGTGCGCGTCGGACCTCTTTATTCACGTCCGTGGGGTGCGATCTGAATTGGGCCGTGTCATGGCCGTCCACCTCTGGCCTCGCCGTCGCATCGGCATAGAGCAGAGAGACAGGATGATTAATGACCGGGCTTCCCGAGCCATTGTCTTCGAACTGACAACCACCACCTACCCCCCCGTCACATTATCCCTGCTTCAGAAACACTTGGCTGGGTGCGCGAGAGAGAAAGTGAGAGAGAGAGAGAGAGTCGGCCGGTTCCGAAGCATTGTCATGTTGCCTCTCAGGAAACTGTCGCGCCGGCTTGGATCCTCTGGCAAAAGAAAGATGAAAACGTCCGAGCTGAAACCTCTCAGGAACATAGCCGGCTTGTGGGCGGCCTTTGTCTGCGCCGCCAGTGAAAACCTCATGTTTTAATAAGCCTTCAGATTTACTTTTGTTAGATGCTTCAGCCAGTCCTGGCACATTCATGAACCCCCGTGCTGATTAAACCTGAGATGCTTTAAGACTTCCACCCCCCCTTCCACATCCTGATTACCACAGGCTTTCTGTCGTACGCCTGTTCACACTGATATTTCAGAGCCTTGCTTAGTGAGCAGACTTTATTTTTCATTACCACCCCGTCGTTATCACAAAGCCGGTGTTTGCTGTAGACTAGTATTCCTCAGTATACTTCAGAATATTAAAATCAAATCCTAAACCCAACTTTCTCCGCTCTTCTGCACAGGAGTTGAAACAAATTGGCTCTACTTAGAGAGGAAAGAAGAAAACATCAAAAGTGATAAAGTGGGGAACAATTCGGGTTAGGCGCTTCGCCCAAGGGGACCTCAGCCTTGGTACTTGGTGGGACTAAGAATTTAACAGGCCTAGAGTGGTGGACAGCCTTGTATATGGTGCCCTGGGGAACAAGTGGGATTAGGTGTCTTGCCCAAGGGGACGTCAGCCATGGTACTTGGTGGGACTAATAATTTAACAGGCCTGGAGAGGTGGGCAGCCTTGTATACAGTGCCCGGGGGAACAATTGGGGTTAGGTGCCTTGCCCAAGGGGACCTTAGCCATGGTACTTGGTGGGCCTGAGAATTTAACCAGCGATCTTTAGGTTGCCTGGCTTGTTTTTTAACCACAGTCCTATGACTGCCCCACATAAACATTCTGGTCAGAAGTTTTGGCACCAACTTCTGGTCAGAAGTTGGTGGGCAGCCTTGTATACAGTGCCCGGGGGAACAATTGGGGTTAGGTGCCTTGCCCAAGGGGACCTTAGCCATGGTACTTGGTGGGCCTGAGAATTTAACCAGCGATCTTTAGGTTGCCTGGCTTGTTTCTTAACCACAGTCCTATGACTGCCCCACATAAACATTCTGGTCAGAAGTTTTGGCACCAACTTCTGGTCAGAAGTTGGTGGGCAGCCTTGTATACAGTGCCCGGGGGAACAATTGGGGTTAGGTGCCTTGCCCAAGGGGACCTTAGCCATGGTACTTGGTGGGCCTGAGAATTTAACCAGCGATCTTTAGGTTGCCTGGCTTGTTTCTTAACCACAGTCCTATGACTGCCCCACATAAACATTCTGGTCAGAAGTTTTGGCACCACCGCAATTTTTGCAGTTCTTTATTGGAAACTATTCTATTTTAATTTTATTTTTATATATACAGATCTCTATTTCCATCCATCCATTATCTTCCGCTTTATTATCTACTAGGTTCTGCTAGGTTCCCATCCAGGGGAGAACGTTTCGGGTGTTGGGCAGATACACCCAGGACAGGCCGCCAATCTATCGCTGGACACACACACTCACTCACACACAC
>JAFMOC010000116.1:497500-500000 GCA_019802505.1 Corydoras sp. C115 | reverse complement strand
AACACTACTTTTTTGTAAAGAGAGCTTATAAGCTTTTATAAACAGTTATGAGCACATATAATGTCATTTTCAGGAAACGTGTTTGTTAAGCACAAACTTTATAAGTCTTTATGTCGCTGGTCTCTATAATAAGTTGATGAACAGTTAATAATGCATTATGCCACTTTGTGTTATAAAGCCTTATGGTATGTTCTTATAACACTTTATAAGTGTGTTTATGTGGTCATTGACACAAAGGTTTATGACCAGTATTATAAAGCATTATATGTATGTGTGTGTGTATATATCTTTGTTTGTTATCTGGGCCGTCAGTCAATAACAATGTAACTTATTATTATTTTCATATTCTTTTGGGCTCCAGCTTCGTGTCCACGTTCTGTTTGCCGTTCAGGGAATTTAAGCGTTTTAATTGCGCGCACTCTGACGATGCTGCTGAGTGATAGGAGTTGTAGAAATACAAAGTAGTATTTGTCAGTGAATATAATAATAAAATGATATTTCAAATGAAAGTCTCAGAGTCGCATCAGCACAATGGTTGCTGTTGCTTGCGTTATTTAATTACGACAATATTGCGATCAATTTTACATTATTGCTTAGAGTCTGGATCATGTGTCTGAAAGATTTTTATCAGAGTAAATGGAGAATAATGATCTGACTCGAGTGCCTCAGCGAGATCTGATACTGAGTCTTATTGATATATATATATATATATATATATATATATATATATATATATATATATATATATATATATATATATATATATATATATATATTTATCCTTATATACTTATATATGCTCACTTCCACTGATCATATAGATTGACTTTGTAGTTCTACCGTACCATCCTCTAGTCCATCTGTTTCTCGACATATTTTGTTAGCCCGCTTTAGTATGTTCTCTGATGATAGGACCCCCACAGATGAGGCATTATGGGTGGTTGATAATTCTCAGTATTATGCTGACATTATATTGACATGGTGGTGGTGTGTTAGTGTGTGCTGGATCAGACACAGCTGTGCTGCTGGACAGAGAACAGTCCACCAATCAGAACATCCAGGAGCCTGATCCACTCATACCATCATCCACCACCCTAATAATACCTGCTCTGTGGGGGTCCTGATCAACAGAGAACATACTAAAGTGGACTAACAAAGAGGGTAGAAGAACAGATGGCCTACAGAATGGAATTATAGAATTACAAAGTCCATCTATATGGTAAGCCGTAGCTAATTAAATGGCCGGTGAGTGTATGTATATAGTGTTTATACAGTATGTACAGACGTTTGCCATCGTAGCTAAAAGATGTTTTTGATCTGTGGATTTCGACTCCATGTGTGCATTCCTCAGCTCTGTGCGGGCTGATGTTCCTGTGTTTTTTGCATTATGTGCAAATGAGCTAGGAAGGAAACTTAATTTGGAATGTTCGCAGACCATTACAGACACGCATGACTCCGAAAAACCCTGACGGACACCGCAAACATGGACTGCAATGCATTAAAAAGCTGTCAGCCAAAAATCCAGAGCAGAAAGGTTTATTTCAGCTCGAGTGGCATTCTTAAAACGATCACGGACCTACTTTAAAAAAATGTTTCATTAAGAGCCTTGAAATAGAGTATGATCTTGAAACTGTTAGGTGCTTGGCGGAAGACGTTAATATTTGGTATTTCATACAGAAATAATTACAGAGAAGAGGCCCTGTTTTAGCGATCTTTAGCTAGCCGTCAAGTTAATTTAGCGCGTGTGAGTGAAAAGTTGGCAAGCCGCAAAACTTATTACTTATTCTGTTAATTATTCATGGGTGTGATTTCCGTGCAATAAGACAATCACCGTCACTCACCGTTTCCTTCAAAAACCAGGTGGCACTCTGACTTTGGCGGATTGCTATTTGAGTGGTACATTGATGAGGCTGGTGAAATACCTGTAGAATAACACTCCCATATGCCCGGCAATGTACACCCTCAAATACAAGACGCCAATCTATTGCTGCACACACTCACTCACACACTATATGGGGGAAATTGACTTAATTCAAGTGACTTGATCCATGTTTTTGGACTGTGGGAGGAAACTGGAGAACCCAGAGGAAACCCACGTGGACACGGGGAGAACATGGAAACTCCACCCAGAGTGGGATTCGAATCGGGAATCACTAGCGCTGAGAGGCGAACGTGCTAACCACTAAACCACCTTGCCGCCAAAAAATCTAACAATTAAAGACATTATATAAGTCCATTGAGGCCATCCTACCTATTTGTACCGGAACGCAGCCCATTTCTAGATGCCACGCCCATATTCACAAGCAGTGTTGCTATTTCAACAGTGCAGGCGAAATGTGGGCATTATAGCAATACATTTACATATATACATTACATTACATTTACATTTGGTCATTTAGCAGACGCTTTTATCTGAAGCGACTTACAAGGTGAGCACAGGGTTAATCACAACATCCCTGGAGCAATGAGGGTTAAGGGTCTTGCTCAAGGACCCACATTG
>JAFMOC010000116.1:450000-490000 GCA_019802505.1 Corydoras sp. C115 | reverse complement strand
GGCGCCCCCTAATGGCACCAGCCTATTTAACTACTTGCTTATTAATTGATCCTAAAGCAGTAAATCATTATATTTAATTTTCATGACCTGTACATTAAAAGCGACCCCTGAATTTGTCTCTTGACAAATGAGACAGGGTTTTGTCCTCGGGACACGACGGCACACATGGCGGCTTTAACTTTTTCGGGTCCCATATGCGATTTTGCTGAACTTCTGTTGAACCATTAAATGCTGCTTAAGTGCAGAAAGCTTTGTTTGAAGTTGATCTATGGCGGTGGGGGTGGTGGTGGGGTGGGGGGGGTAGCGGAATAATACTTAAGGAGGCCTGAGGCGGTATAATTAACTGTGTGTGAGTGTGCACGTGGTGGGGGATTTTAAATAGCGTCCGCAGTCGCTACGCCCGTGCAATCCGTCCGTGGTTTCCGCCGGATGGTCCGCACGCCGGTCTCCATCACCGCGGTTCCCGGCGAGCCTTACCTCGGGTCCCTTAGTCATTACGAATGCGAAAGAAGAGTCGACCTGCTTGCTTTTGTCCTCTTTTATTCGGCAATATGACCAATAGTTCATAATATTCAAGTGTGTATGAAAAAGTTAAGTCACTGTTTAATTTTTTTTAAAAAGCTAAATACAATAAGCATTGTATCAAGGCACATACAAGACTGGCCAAAGGGCATATACGCACTTTGGTCTTCAGGTTTTAAGGAACAAATGACCTTCAGTCGTCGCAACGCAAAAGTGGATCCAACTCCGGAAAACAAAATACAAAGAATATAAAGAGAAAAATAAAAACAGTTCACACTTCGTATCCCCCCCCACCACGTCCGTTTTACCGCCCTCTGGTGGACCGCCGTGACCCGCCCCAGCTGGGGCGGTCTCTCCGCGAACGGGAAGAAGTGAGATTCTAATGTACTCGCGAGGAGAAACCTGGAATTACGTGTGCCTGGTCTGGACAAGGTCCCTGTTCCTGGGCTGTGCTGCGTTGCTACCTCTCCCTGGAACGGACGGAAGCAGAATTTCTCTGTACGTGGAAAATAACGGAGACTTAAAGCCTGACAACACTGTAGAAATGTCAACTAAGATCCCTAACGAATTCTCAAGGTGCTGCGAACACAGCGACACGTCAAGACTTGTCCAATACGCACAAGACAGAAAAATGTCTCTACCCATTTAATCGACTGTGCCCTATATTCCCATTGGCGCCCTTCTTCTTTTTTGTCTTTTTTTGCCTTATTTCTGAGCGCGACACGGTGAGAAAGTATAACCTGTGCTTCTAAAAGGTTCGCTAAACTCTTGATTGTTCAACACAGCAATGAAACCCACTTTCACAGTTGACAAGTCATCATTTCTTAGTCGAGCACAAAGACTTTTTAATTGGTCTGAAACCTTAAGCAAAGGCTGTACAGTACAAATGACTACAAACCTCTAAAATATAGAACTGCGGTTGACGGCGTACACTGAAGACTCAGAAAGGGCCTGCAGTCGTAGTCGGGTGACTTTCGTTAAACTGTCTTTTTTTTTTTTTAAATATAAATTATATGGCAAATGTACACAACATTGCGTTCGCAGTCTTCTTCGTCCAGTGTTTTGTAAAAGACCGGCAAAGTCCCTAATGTCGTTCATTTGTTAATAAAATGTCCTCTTAAGACGCCAAAACGACATCATGAATGGGAGTGGTCTGAATCTGGTATTCCACTGTCTCTGTAACTCCTGTTGTTAATACTGTTTTCACTGTGCGTACTCTTGTAAAGGTTCAAACCGTTGGGCGGGAAAATTGTATGTATCACAAACTCTTCCTTGGACACTGGCAGGTGATTTATGGGAATCATCTGAAAGGAAGTCTCGCGGATCTCCAAGATGGAGTTGTCCTTTTTCGTCCCGGCCTCGGCGTAGTCGTCCTTCCTCCTGCGGCCCTTGTTGTACGTGCAATTCCTGGAAAACAAAGAACTATTCCTGTGAATGTACCAGCATGCCAGTGCCAGCACGACAATGGCCGAAAGGGCCACGGCGCCCCCGATGATAGCAGCTAAAGGCAGGTTGGAATTTTTGTAAGGCTCCTTTTCCTGCTCCCGGTTCAATGTCGTAGTGGGGTTGTATGCCTTCAAGGAGCCGGTTTCGGTTTCTATACATACGGGTGTCTCGTCCGACAGGTAAATATTACTGGTTTCCATAGGAACCATGCATATCCGATAAGAGGATTCAGGCTCCAGCGCTGTGAGCAGGTACTCTGTCCTATCTCCTTGTACGATGGTCTCGGTGATGGACCCGAACGCAGGGCTGTGACCCAGTTTTAACCAGCTGAGTCGCAGGGCAGTCATTGGCTGCGATACCCTCCAGGAGATGTGCACTGTGTCTGGAGTACTGGATTTAACACTTATTGTAATGACCTTATGACTTGGCGTGGTAGTCATTCTGTAATTTTTACCAAAATCCGGCCCCCTGACCACGGGTCTTTTAGTCACATGAATAGGCCATTGGGGCCGGGATGGCGGTAACGTATAGGAGACTGTGGTTGTCTCAAATGTGGGAACCATCTCGGTTTCAGAGCAATCAAAAAGCTCTGTGGATAGGTCCTTAATTGCCATTCCTTTGACCTTATCGGGTCCTTGGCACATAAAACCACGCACATTGACCTTGGAAGGCAGCGAGCGCAGCCAGTCTCGTACCCACTTCATCCTGCAGTTGCAGTACCAGGGGTTGTTGCGGAGCAGCAGCTGGGTGAGGTTATCCAGATCGTCGAACACCCCCATGGGCAGGGTGTTCAGTTTGTTGTTTGACAGATCCAGGCGGTACAGCTGACGCAGGTAGGCGAAGGCACCCGCCGGTACCCGGTCTATGTGGTTTTCCTGCAGCTGTAATTTCTCAAGGCTGGTGCCTGGCAGGTTGGCAGGTGGGGCTGTGAGGGAATTGCGCACCAACGAAAGCTCAGTCAGGTTGAGTAAATTCACAAAAGCCAGTTCCCCGATGCCCCGGTTGTTGAGGAGATTTCCATCCAGCACCAGGCGTTTCAGATTTATAAGATCTTGCAGGGATGCCTCGGAAATGGATGAAATGCGGTTGTCGTCGAAGCGCAGCTCCTCGATTGTCATGGGAAGACCTGAGGGAATGGTGCTCAGGTGATTGCGGGAAAGAAAGAGCAAGCGCAAATGATTGCTGTCTTTAAACGCACCCTCCTCTATGCTGACAGCGGATACCGAGTTGTCGTCCAAGTGTAATTCCTCAATGAAGGGGATCTGGGCCAAAGAGGCGTGAGTGATGGTCCGGATGTTGTTCTCCTGCAGGTGTAGCTCCTTGACGTTCAAAGGAAGGTTGGTAGGGAACTCGTCCAGGTTGTTGCAGTACAGGTAGATCTTTTCCACATTGTTCAGCCTGCGCAAATCGGCCGGGATCCCCGCGCTCTTAATGCGGTTGTTCTGCAGGAACAAGACTGTGGCGACCTCGGGAATGCCGCTAGGAATGGAGGTCAGCTCCCGATCGTTGCAGTAGATGAAAGTCCCGTCACATCGGCACTGCGACGGGCAGGACGCTGACGTCACCAGTGGATTGGCCAGGCCCAGAAGCACTCCAACTCTGAGGAAGAAAACGAAGAAGGACTTGTATTGGCACGCCATGGTTGAACTTCTCTGATTGCTCGTCCTCCCTGGAGACAAAAGCAAAATAGATAAATAAAAAAGAGCGGATTATGGAGCACAGCAAACCACTATGGGAATTCTGCCATGACATTCCAGACTGGGAACAACGAGCAACAAGAAACAGGACTCATTGTTTCTTTTGCCAAAACTGCGTCGACGAAACCCACAGTCCAGATTATAGTTCTGCCCCGACTCCGGTTCACCTGAATGGAATGTGTGCCGTGTTTTTTTCGGCGCGTAAAGCTAACAAAGTCTACGTTTCCGTAGACAGCTCGTGCGATTTGAAGCCTTCCTTCCAACGTACAATCAGACTCTGCCAAGTTATTAAACCCGGTTCAGGCTTTTGAACTTGGAAGAACCTGAGAGCTCTTTTAATGCAGCCTTTTCTACGAGGTTCCTTCAACGTATTTAACATATTGGATTTTCTTCAACTGAAACATCCACATGGGAGCTTTGTTATTGCCTGCTGAGGTCTAGACTGTGAAAAAGAAAAACTAATTCAGCTATTTTTTATTGCATTAGAGACACAGACGACATCGGGACGAATGAATATCTGCAAAAATACCCCAGATGAAATATACATGCGATGGAAATGAATAAATTCTTTCTCAATTTCCCCAAAACAAGCTAATGAAGCCCGGCAAAACGCCGTCCTTTTTATCAGTTGCCTCATTTCTGCCTTACAACCTCAATCCCTAATCCCCTGTCCTGCATGTCTCATTAGGAATGAGAGTGGAGAATGGTCATTGGGGTCCAACATGACGCAGCTGTCCGTATTTGACATACCTGATTTTAGAAGAGCCAGTTAATCCTCGGGATCGTCCCAAAAATCCGGCGATTCCTTAAGCTCCTCTTTCTTCTCTCGCCATAAGCTTGTCAGCACGGTCAGAAAAGTCCCTTTGCTTATATCCCGACCCAGTTGGTATTTGTCCAACTGTTCCTTGTTTAAATTGCTGACCTCCTGCTTTGTCCTGGCGTGTCTACAGTTCATACCATCAAAGGCAATGGGGTAGATTAACCTTGAGAAAAACGAGAGCGAGAGGGAAAAAAAAAAAGATAGGCCGCGAGTGTAAATCTCCAGGTCAGGGATGCAGGACGAGCTTGAAAACGACGGGCAGGAATAAAATAAAATACAAAAAAAAAAAAAGCAAAAAGTCCAGTGCGTGGAGAATCCTTTTACTCGGCGGTGCTGGGGCCGTGACCCCTAATTAAACAAGTGTGGGAGACTCCTTTGTTGGAAAGCTCTTGTGTATCCCTTGACGGAATGGACATGGCATGAAAGGCCCGCTGCCCACTCCACCCGCAGGTAATGGTAGAGCCGGAATCCGAAAACGCTGTTTAGGCCGTACTCAACCCTGAATCATGTGCCGACTCGGCGAGCAAAGATCGTTGTATCCAGCCCGGTGGCGGAGGACTCGGCCAGTTTGCTCAGCCTCGTCTATGCCGTGAGAGCATCTTGCTCGCCCCGGCCCGCCTCGGCAGGGTTGACCTCGCTAATCAGTCAGATGGCGACTCATGTTCTTCTCCACTGCCGGGGTCCTACGAAGGAAGGAGGAGGAAAATGGTGGTTACTGGAGTTACAGTACAGCGATGAAAGCTTTTAAGCGCCTAAAGAAATTCCACATTGGAGATTGATGTCAGGTGGTTGGACGGGTTGCGTTCTGTTTGAAAAGGGACGGCATTTGAAAAATGTCCGGGACACCAAGACGGTTTCTCTGAAGCGGCAGCCTATGACCCCAACACTCCCTCCCCTCGGGCTTCTCTATGGAGACAGGAGTGAAGAATGTCTTTGAATAGAAAACATACTGTGGCTGCTGCTGCCCCTTAAACCGCCTCACTGGCTTTACGGCTATTGTACGTATCGGGCTTTCCAAGGTGCATGCACTTAACCGAGACGATAGACAAGACAGCTTCCGCATGAAGCCCAGGTGATCAACAGCCCAGAGTCTCATCCACCTTTCCCTAGTTCGCCAGCACTTTACTTGTACCCTACTCCTTGGCGGGAAAAATTAGGCCGGCCCTTGTAATTAATTGCCAGTCAGAACGCGTTGTGCTACATCACAGGAAACAATGGACTCGGTCCCACGGCCCGAACACTCCTGCGTTCTCCATAACCTGCGTTCCCAGGCACATGTGACAATAAAGCCGTCCGGACACTTAATGGTTGTAACCGATGACATGGAGGAGATTAGCCATCTGAGAGCCTTGTAACTCAATTTGCAAAGCCCCAGCATTGACATCAAATGTCAGTCAGCTGCCAAAAGCAAAGCAGTCCCGCATGTTTTAAAGATTAGACTTAGGCCCGAGGTACAAATCAGCATATCTACCATAGCATTTCGGGCTCCGATGTGAAACGGGTCCGAGGGCGTGGCTAATCTTATTTAAGCCCTCAGATTTAAACATTGCTTCAGCAATTAGAGTTAATCAGAAAACAGCTGTGGGTCTTTACAGTCTGTCCCCAAGCATTATCATTTGTACGAGTGAATACATTGAAAATAATCACGCCCGGTATTCAGCGCTGCCTCTCGTACCAGACCGTTTATGAGGAATTTGCGCGGGGGAGACGAAATGAAATACAGCAAGGGTTCTGTTTCTGTTTCTGAGATTGACGTGTTTTATGAAAATGTAAATAATATTACAAATGTCGGGTGAGGATAGGACAGTACTCCAATCGTCTCACTCTAACTGTCTGCTAAATGTCTCACTACTTTAATTAAATGTTAAGTTAAGCTAAAAAAAATAATAATAAAAAAAAAAAAAAAAAAAAAAAAATATATATATATATATATATATATATATATATATATATATATATATAATATATGAAATACATGTTAGAAAAACATTTTATCATTGTAATACATTTTGGGATATTACGCTATATAAAG
Organism: Corydoras sp. C115; assembly: GCA_019802505.1. Lineage (NCBI taxonomy): Eukaryota > Metazoa > Chordata > Actinopteri > Siluriformes > Callichthyidae > Corydoras > Corydoras sp. C115. The sequence continues at coordinate 483,483 of JAFMOC010000116.1, read as the reverse complement.
TATAATTTGTGTGTGTATGTATGTATATATATATATATATATATATATATATATATATATATATATATATATATATATATTACACACACACATACACTACACACAAAACAATACTAGTGAGAGTGTGTGTATATTTATGTATGTATGTGTGTGTCTATACACACACACACATACATATACATACATTTATACTGTATATAAGGACATATACTCACACATACACACACATAAATTAAACATACACGCAAAAAGAAATACTAGTGCGGGTGTGTTTTTTTTTTTTTGTGTGTACATATCATATGTATATATATATGTATGAAGATATATATACACACATAAAATACAATATCTTTTTGTGTGTATCTATGTATCTATCTATATAGATATATAAACACACACAAACACACACACGGGTACACACAAAAAAAAAATACTAGTAAGGGTATATATATATATATATATATATATATATATATATATATATATATATATATATATATATATATATATATATATATTCATTTCATTTGTCCTTCATCCCAATAGTCTTTAAAACCCAAAGTTCATCTAAACAGGGAAGTGAACTTCACATGTTTGTTGACTAAACCCTCCTGACATGGCGGACTGGGTGAAGCGTCATTAGGCCCGATTCTCGTTGCAAGCACTCTGTATTTACGAACCTCTGCCCCCCCTCCTCCTCTACCCCGCTCTCTCCCGGTTACCCGTTTTAACCCAGCCAAAGTTTTCGACTCCCCGTATGAACCCTGCCATCCTGTAACTGGGCGAGAGAGAAAGAGGGGAAAGTGATGGACACTTCTCCATATCGTCCTAATAGGCTGCCTTTGTTGTCAGGATCGCTCAGACATGCTGCTGGTCTGTTGCACGGCGCGAGCGCTTGCGAATCCACTGTGTGCGCCTGAAAAAACGGCCCGCCGGCCTGCGGCCTCGCCGCGAAACGCCTCGTTACGGAGGTGGAGAGGTCAGCTAATGATTAGGGGATAAATCAACAGGGTTATTGATGTAAACCGGTCAGCTTTCGTATGATTTATACTGAAGTATGATTTATAATAAACTTGGGTATGTTGTGCATGGATATATAAATACATATATAAACCTCCACACATTAAATACATAAAGCAGGGGCGCTGCGAGAATAAAAGGGAATTAATATTTCATTTTTAATTAAAATCAACTGCTTTGTTATCAGTATCGGGGACTTCTACCGGTTTGGACTGGACGGTCTGAGATCTAAGCGCTTATTTACAATTGATCAGCGTCTAAAAGCCGGGCTCAGGCACTCTGAGAGGTGTGCGAGTAGGGTGGAGGGGGGGTTTGGGGGTGTCTCTTGTCCTTTGAAAAGCGTCTGAAAAGAGTGAACCGATGCATGGCAGCTGCACTGCTTTCCCCCACTTGGGGGTAGTAGGCGCTCCTTTATCAGGCCTCTGTGCATCACAGCAGCATACAGCATACAGCGCGCTCTTAATTACCCCGTGTACACTCTTCGCCAGGATACAGAAGGTTGCAGCTCCGGGACAATGGCTGCGAGTAAACGCTTGATTTACTAATTTGTACTCTACTGACAGGACGCCACCCAAACACATGGGAGTCCCGTCCCAGCCCGGCCTCCGTTTCGGATTCCAGTTTCCAGTCTTAACATTCGCTCCCTGGGTCCGAATCAGAATGTTGGAATAAATCGAATGAGGACATTCTGGCTGTGCGAGGCCCCCCGCAGACCGGGTCAGAGGTTGGCTGCTGACACGGCGTGGCAAAGTGTCCGACAACTTTTTTTTTTTGTCCGCCACACAAAACGCCCAGCGCCGACTTCTCCAGAGGCCTGAAAGACAGGGCCACTTTTGCGCTGACTCGCAGTGAATGCATCGGGGGCCAACGTTTCCAACAAAAGAGGCGCCGACTTGCTGTTTCGCTTGTTTTGAAGGTTTTTTTTTTGTCCTTTCCATTATTTATCATTATATTCATCTGCACACACATACTCTACATATCAAATCTATACCATGATCCTGTTTATATATAGGTATAGGCTATGTATGCATTTCTCCTCAGCTGATTTAAGATCAGCAGGGTGTCTTCCACTCCAGCACACATCAGGATTGAAACATTAATCCGGCTTGGGTCTTAAATCCAGCTGCAGATTCTGGTCTTGTGATGCTTCACTGATCTGTACAACTTGTCCTCCTTATTCCTGTCTTACGCCTGATTCTTCGGATCCAGAGCTTCTGTCCTGAATGGACGTGGGTTTACGGTTACCTGTTAACTGTGACTATTTCTTTCATAGGTATTTTTTTGTCACTATAAGGTGACTATTTGGTAGTTTTATGGCTTTGTGGAATTATTTTAGCTCCTGATCAGAATAAGCATCCAGTCAAGCCAACAGTCCAGCATGGTTACAAATATGTTTTGAGACTTTAAATCCATTATAACGTGTTATAACGTGGCTTTATTCCTATATATATATATATATATATATATATATATAATACCAGGTGCTGTTGGGGTTTGATTGTTGTTGTTTTTTTTAATAACCAGTCGCTGTGCTGACAGCAATTTTGCGAAGTCGCAGTTCAGTGGAGACGCAGTGAATATTAGGCGGCTTTTTACCTTTAATGTAGGTTCATTCACTATTCAAAACAAACACTATCTACTACCAATTTAAATATACGTATATTTTAAATAATTGTTATGGAAATCTGATGTCTACTGATCCCGCATTTAATTTTAATTAATTTAATAAATTGCGCGTCTCTCCCCAAAAAACGCGCTCCGACCGTGCCGCTATTTTACAAATAAATAAAAAAATTCACATCCTTCATACAGACAATTTTTCTAGCTAGTATAGCCTGGGATTTCATGTTTTTATAACCATTTTATTTATTCTTTAATCTGCGTATCCATAAATATAGTACCAAATCCATATCTCCATACAAGTTGCTCCCTGGTTTAGTGTCGAATCGATCTATTCCCGAGCTTCCCATCCCTAATGATGGCTTAATCCCAATTAATTGATCCGATCTCAGTTTTGGAAGTGCGCATTCCCGATTCGGAGTTCATCCCGATCCGGTGCAGTGCGACCGCGGGAGCGCGTTTGCGCATTTTCGGCTCTTGTTTTGCACTTTAGCGCCGTTCTGGAAGCTGTATCAGGTTATTTGGCTTGGTTTTGGGTTATTTATTGAAGAATCAAAGAATGCTAAAGCGTCGACAGAGCCAGAAGGCAAAAGTATCCGACCAAATGTTGGGGCTGAGGGTGCAAAAGCCATTCGCACGCACCTACCTGCAAAGCACTAGTTCACAGCGCGGCAAATCAAAGCAATATTCCTCCCCAAAATGGGCAAAGAACGCAGGTGAAATATACATCCAGTGCGCGCAAGGGGAACGGGTCCGAATCCGGGAGCGCGGCGGTGGTGGCGGGTGCCGCACATGGATTTACGCGCACATCCTCCCATGCGCTCGCACACTGTCCGGTGCAGACCGAATGATGGAGAGAGAGAGAGAGAGAGAGAGAGTGTGAGAGAGAGAGAGAGAGGGGAGAGAGGTGAGAGAGAGAGAGAGAGAGGGAGGGAGAAAGCGGCAGGGTAAGAGTCTGGTTGAGAGGAATCGCCGGCTCGACTCGACTGCGCGCTGCTCTGTAGAAGTGTGAAGTTCCATCTGTCTCCAGCTCGGCTTCAGCCCGCTGCTGATGTCATCCTGAGGAGGAGCCTCACACTTTCTCCTGCCTCCTCCCCGCTGTCACTCTCACTTCCCCCCCCCAGCTCACACGATGTGGCGCGTCGACGCTAGAGGGCGTAAGAGAAAGGGGGATGACCTGCTCAGCGCGCTCTCATCCAGCAACATGGATTCAACCAAACCAGTGCCAGTTCCTAATATAGACTCAGACTTTACCAGCAGCATTATGGAGCTGTTCCACTGACATGGTCCACTGGCGTCCACTGACGCTGGGCTCTACCACCACCATGGTACCGGGAGCTTTTATGGATTTTTATTGGCGTGGTGCTCTGGCACCGATATCAGCCACATGTTGGTGGAAAAACCAGAGCACCACTCCAATGGACAATCCATAAAAGTTCCTGGTACCATGGTGGTGGTAGAGCCCAGCGCCAGTGCCAGTGGACCATGTCAGTGGAACAGCTGCATAATGCTGCTGGTAAAGTCTGAGACTATATTAGTTTGGTGGAAAAGCCCTATATTGGTGCCACTAATATAGTCTCAGACTAGTCTCCACTGACACTGGGCTCTACCACCATCATGGTACCAGGAGCTTTTATGGATTTTCCATTGGAGTGGTGCGCTGGCACCGATATAGGGCTTTTCCACCAACATGTGGCTGATATTGGTGTAGTAACATAATCTGAATATAGTCTGAAGCTTTACCACCAGCATGGTGCCAGTAGCCTTTATGGATTTATTTATTGGGCTCTACCACCACCACCATGGTACCAGGAGCTCTTATGGATATTCCATTGGCGTGGTGCTCTGGCACCGATATAGGGCTTTTCCACCAACATGTGGCTGATACTGGTGCCTGTTTCTAATATGGACTCAGACTTTATCATCTGTTCCACTAACATGGTCCACTGGCACTGACACTGGGCTCTACCACCACCATGGTACCAGGAGCTTTTATGGATTTTTCCATTGGAGTGGTGCTCTGGCACCGGTATAGGGCTTTTCCACCAACATGTGGCTGATATTGGTGCAGTAACATAGTCTGAATATATTCTGAACTTTACCACCAGCATGATGCCAGTAGCTTTTATGGATTTTCCATTGGCGTGGTGCTCTGGCACCGATATAGGGCTTTTGCACCAACACGTGGCTGATATTGGTGCCACTAATATAGTCTCAGACTTTACCAGCAGCATTATGTAGTTGTTTCACTGACATGGTCCACTGGCACTGACACTGGGCTCTACCTCCACCACCTTGGTACCAGGAGCTTTTATGGATTTATTTATTGGTGTGGTGCTCTGGCACCGATATCAACTACATGTTGGTGGAAAAGCCCTATATCGGTGCCAGAGCACCACGCCAATGGAAAATCCATAAAAGCTCCTGGTACCACGGTGGTGGTAGACCCCAGTGTCAGTGGAGACTAGCCTGAGACTATATTAGTGGCACCAATATAGGGCTTTTCCACCAACATGTGGCTGATACTGGTGCCAGTTCCTAATATAGTCTCAGACCTTACCACCAGCATTACGTAGTTGTTCCACTGACATGGTCCACTGGCACTGACACTGGGCTCTACCACCACCATGGTAACAGGAGCTTTTATGGATTTGTTTGTTGGAATGGTGCTCCGGCACCGATATAGGGGTTTTCCACGAAACTGTGGCTGGAGGCTGGAGGCAGGTGCCAGTTCCTAATATAGTCTGAGGTTTTACCACCAGCTTCACAGTATGTAGTTGTTCCACTGACATGGTCCACTGGCACTAAAACTGGGGTCTACCTCCACCACCATGGTACCAGTAGCTTTTATGGATTTTTCATTGGTGTGGTGCTCTGGCACCAATATAGGGCTTTTCCACCAAATTGTGGCTGATACTGATGCCTGTTTCTAATATAGTCTTAGGCTTTACCAGCAGCATTATATAGTTGCTCCACTGACATGGTCCACTGGCACTGACACTGGGCTCTACCACCACTACCACCATGGTGCCAGTGTTTGCATATTATGTAGTCCAGTCGCACTGCCCTGGCACCGGCCAGTTCCTAATATCTCTGAGGCTTCACCTCCACCATGGTGCCGGTGGCTGCAGCTTACAAAGTTGTTTCTCTGACATGATATACTGGCACTGAAACTGGGCTCTACCACCACCATGGTGCCAATGTTTGATGCTTTAATAGGTTTTCCATTGGCGGTTGCTCTGGCACCAATATAGGGCTTTTCCACCAACATCCTGCTGACAATGGTGCCAGTCCTTGATATATTGTGAGGCTTTACCAACACCATTTTGGCAGTAATCCTCCCCTGGCACCCATTAGGGTCCTTTTCCCAGTTCTCTAGTTTTCTCCCACAATCCAAAAACATGGATTCAAGGTAAATAGGTTGCTCTAAATTGCCCCTATATATTGTATGTTTGAGAGTGTGCTCGGCAATGGTTTGGCACCCTGTCTTGGGTGTATCTGCCCTGAATAGTTCTCCCCTGGATGTGCATGAGAGGGGGGTAAATAAAATATATATATATATATATATATATATATATATATATATATATATATATATATATATATATATATATATATATATATATCCATGGCAAAAACGGCAGATATACACATATATAAATTTATAAAATATATATATATATCCCAAAACCCTAACTACTGAGTTACTACGCCCTCTTACCACTTTAAAATTTTTTATTTATTTAAAAATATTATATATATATATATATATATATATATATATATATATATATATATATATATATATATATATATATATGATGACAATTGAAACTCAATTTGAAACTCAATCTAGCCCCCTCCCCCTCCTCCCCCACACACACATTTTTTCATGAAGTCAGGAGTAAGATTACAAGACGACACCTGGTTGCAAAACCTTCAGAGTCATGACAGATCTTTTAAAACATCTCTTTTAGGATAATCGGCTTCGGTGAGGTGAAAGGTGCACGGTACTATGAGTAATCATTTCCAGACAGGCGTCTCGGACCCGATTTCAGCGCCTTCACTCTAACTAATAAAGAGCAACGTGAGACCGAAGCCCGCCGTCGGAGGGAACGTGTTGCGGTAACAACAGTTACACAAAGAACAATAAGCAACTACCTGCTTGACCGTCCTCTGCAGAGCTACCACCATGCAAAAGACTTCCAATGTTCTGCTGATTTGTCTAAAGGCTCCTGTGCAAATGGTGAAAATTTGCACAGGGGCATTTAGACAAAGAGGCAAACGAGTAATAATGACAATTTGAAATGTTGCGTTGGGAAAACAATGGGCCTCATGCGCGACGTTCCGACATAGTGTGAACATTTTTGTGTTTGTTTCCTTGATTTTTTTCTTATTATTTTCTTATTAAATTATTATTGATTTCTTAAATTCAAAGTGTTTTGAGTTATATGATATAAACCAGCCAGTGATGTGTAAATTAAATAATGATGAGACAAGACTTTGACTGGATAAGATTCCTTAATATTGTTGTAGAGTGATTATAGTAGTTGTGGCAACCTTTATGAGGGATTATTGTAGTTGTGACAACAAATAGATTTGGCAACCATAATTAGGGTTTTCTGTAGTTGTGGCAATTTTTTAAAATAAGGAATTATTGTAGTTGCGGCAACCTTTTTTAAGAAGGGATTATAGCAGATGAGGCAAACTTTTCTTATGAGAAATTATATATCCATCCATCTTACGCTTTATCCTCTATTAGGGTCGCGGGGCAGTTCCCCATGCCCATCCAGAGGAGAACGTTTCGGGTGCTGGGCAGATACACCCATGACAGGGCGCCAATCAATCACTGGGCACACACTCACTCACACAGACACACTCTATATGGGGCAAATTGGAGAATTCAATTCACCTTGAATCCATGTTTTTGGACTGTGGGAGGAAACCGGAGAACCCGGAGGAAACCCACGCGGACACGGGGAGAACATGGAAACTCCACCCAGATTGGGATTCGAACCGGGAACACGTTCGCCTCTCAGTGCTAGGGATTCCCGGTTCGAATCCCATTGGGTGGAGTTTCCATGTTCTCCCCGTGTCTGCGTGGGTTTCCTCCGGGTTCTCCCGTTTCCTCCTACAGTCCAAAAACATGGATCAAGATCAATTGAATTCTCAAAAAAAATTGCCCCATATAGAGTGTGTCTGTGTGAGTGAGTGTGTGCCCAGCGATGGATTGGCGCCCTGTCCTGGGTCTGTCTGCCCAGCGCCTGAGATGTTCTCCCCTGGATGGACATGGGGAACCCCACTGCGACCCTAATAGAGGATAAAGCGGGAGATAATGAATGAATGAATAATATATATATATATATATATATATATATATATATATTATGTACAATTGAACTGTTGCATCCCAAAATTTTTCATAATATATAATACATTTATTTTTTTTACTTGTTTATCTCGACTGTAAACATCAAGTAAAAATTAAACCTGCTTGAAGAAAGCACCTCCCAAAATCCCGATATTTCGAAACATCACAGGGTCCTGAAATGAACCGCTTTGATAAAAACCAGACACATCCAACCGGGTTCTCCATCACAGACAAAAAAACCCCCTCCAGCGACTTGGTTTCTTGATATTCTATACCCTCATGGCGCGTAGACTCCGGTGGAACACCGTGTCTGCTTTAACCATCACGACAACTTCAATCGGCCGGGAGATGCCTCACTGGAGGTGCTTGCTCCTCCTGGTGGGTTAACGATGTTAATCAGGGTTAATTCTAATGAGATCTACATAAGAAGTCGTTCTGCGGTGGGGAGTATTTAGCGTTGGGTTCTACCCAGGCCAGGACAAGGATCTGGGATTTCAGGTGCGACGGGACACTTTCTATGAATCCGGTATTCATAAAGCATTATGAGGGCATTCGTAAAGCTTTATGCCATGTTTATAATGCATGATAACTCATTATAGGCCACTGTTAATGTACATCTACTGTATGTTCATAACAAAAGTCATAAAGTGTTCGGACAATGACGTAAGGCTTTATAACACATTGTTATAATGCATCATAATAAAAAAACTTTTTAGACATAGATTTTTAGACATTCTAACTTAATACAAGATTATGTCACTTTACATAAAGTCTGCAAAGAGCATTTATAATCCTTTATAAGTCATTATGTACTACTATTAATGCAGTTTGCTTCATAGCGATAATAAGTAACAACACTTTAAGAGGGATTATAAGCTTTCATTAGCCGTTTTGAGCACTTAAAGTGGTATACTTAATGCATTATAAGTGCATTCATAAAGCTTTATAAAGTATTTAGAATCCCCATAACATTTTTCATCTTTTTTGTCATAACCTTTGTTAATGCCTCATATGCTTATAGTCATAAATTATTATAACAATTTGACATAAGGCTTTATAACACAAAGTGATATAATGCATTATAATCTTTTGTTTCTTTGGATGTTCAGACATTCTGACTTAAAACAAGATGATTCTACTTTACTTAAAGTCTGTAACGAGCATTTATAAGCTTTTATAAGGCATTATGTACTACCATTTATGCAGTCTCTTTCAAAATGGTCATTAATGACAACACTTTACTTTATGTCTGTAAAAATAAAAGAGCTTATAAGCTTTTAGAACCAGCTATGAGTCATTTTCAGGAAAAGCATTCGTTATAAAAACGTTATAAGGCTTTATGTCGCTGGTGTCTATAAAAGTTGATGAACATTTAAAATCTATCATTCATAATGCATTATGTGACTTTGTGTTATAAAAGCTTATAGCATGTTCTTATAACCACAAGTGTGGTTACATATGTATGGTTACGTATCTATGGACGTTAACAAAGGCTTATGGCAAGTCTTATAAAGCATTATGAATACTTTACGAAGCTTTTTTTTAAAAATGTGTTAATAATGCATTATGGCTACCCGATTTAGGTGAAGTGTTACCATGTTACCGCCGGTTCTTTAGACGGCTTGTTTACTAGAACGTCTGTCGAACGAAACGCTGAACATCTGCCCGAAAACCCACTCAGGACAAAGTGGTCCACTTCTCTTTCAGGTGGTCGCTTGCTCTCAAGTGTCGTCGCTCTTCAGTTCCGAGAGGGACAATAAGCCAACCTGCCCCGAGTGAAAGATTCCAGCCCTCCAAATCCATCGGATTAACCCCGGGACATGTTCCTCCTTTAGTGGTGGGGAAGTGCGATGTTTTGTTTATCCCTGTGTCAGGTTCAGCTGCTATAGGGCTCATATGTCGGGGTCAGAGTTGAAGAATCAGGGGGGGTGGACGGAGGGGATCGTCTCATCTCCGGGGCAGGACCGGGCAGGAGAGTGCAGAATCTTGGGGCTAATCGTCATTTCTTGGTCTGTGCCGTGACTCCAGCGCCGGCTTTGTACCCCGGCTGCGGCTTTGCTCGGTAAATCGAACCCGACTCTGTCTGTCATCAGGCTCTGATTGACTCTCAATCTTCCGAAGAGCCCTGGAGGTGAAGTCAAGCTGGGTCCAGTTACCTCTGCCTGACTGGCGGGGTGGGGTGGGATGGGGTGGGATGGGGTGGGGTGGTTTGGGGTGGCGGGGGGGTTGAACAAACGTGCAGCCGGGATCTGTTGCTCATTCTCTTCTTTCCAGAGGATGCAATTTACTTTATCTCTGTGTTTTGACAACAGTCATGGCTTTGAGGGGATCCAACCTGCCTCTCTCTCTCTCTCTCGCGCTCTCTCTCTCGCCCCTTCCGTCATCGCTCATACGTCGGGGCAGTTCTAACTTCATTCAAACACTTGATTCTGTTAAGTGCACCAGGGTTTTAAGAGGAGAACCTGCCAGGGGAATGTAACCACTACGCTCGGCTAGGGCTGCAACGATGAATCGATAAAATCGATAAAAAACGATTCTGAAAAATTTCGTTATCGATTCGTTGGGTCGCACGATTTCTATGTTACTCGTAATGTCGTAACCGCTTACGTCACCTGCAGCGTTGAAAACAATGCTGGAAAAGTATATAGTGTGTGTGTGTATGTGTGAATAAGTGTAAACCCAGTGATAGCTGGACGCCCAGTCCTGGGTGTATCTCCCCATGCTCATATTTCTATGTTCTCGTGTCCGTGTGGGTTTCCTCCGGGTTCTCCAGGTTCCTCCCACAGTCCAAAAACTTGAATTTAAAGTGAATTGGCTACTCTAAATTGCCCCATATAGTGTGTATGTGAATGTCTGCGTGAGTCAGTATCTGCCCAGCGATGGATTGGCGCACTGTCCTGGGTGTATCTACCCATGCCCATGATTCCAGTCCAGAAAACACGAATTTCAAGTGAATTGGCTACTGTAAATTGCCCCTATATAGTGTGCGTAAGTGTAAACCCAGTAATAGATGGTCGCCCGGTCCTGGGTGTATTGACTCCCCATGCTCATATTTCCATGTTCTCGTGTCCGTGTTGGTTTCCTCTGGGTTCTCCAGGTTCCTCCCACAGTCCAAAAACTTGAATTTAAAGTGAATTGGCTACTCTAAATTGCCCCATATAGTGTGTATGTGAATGTCTGTGTGAGTCAGTATTTACCCAGCGATGGATTGGCGCACTGTCCTGGGTGTATCTGCCCATGCTCATGTTTCCATGTCCTCCCCGTGTCCGTGTGGGTTTCCTCCGGGTTCTCCGGGTTCCTCCCACAGTCCAAAAACATGGATATGACGTGAATTGGCTGCCCTAAATTGCCCATATAGTGTATGTGAATATCTGTGTGAGTCAGTATTTGCCCCGCGATGGACTGGCGCCCCGTTCTAGGTATATCAGGCATGGGAACCCCCCCCACCCCCCACCCGCCCCATGACCCTAGTAACGAATTAAACGGAATTAAAGATAATAAGATGGGACGAAAAAGGTGTTGGTTGAACCCCGGTTGATGATGCATATTGACTCATCGATTGACTCCTGAGTCACTGTGAGTCACCCGCACGCCTGAGACGGCTCGCGCTGATGTTCCGCAGGTTCGAGTTCCTTTAAACTTGTGTGTTTTTTCTTTCTTTCCTCTTCTCGTCCAAACAGGGCGATGAAAAGCAGAGGCGGCTCATTAATTAAAACGGCTCGTTAATTAAAACGGCATATGCTTTGATGAATGAGTATGCCGTGTGTCGGCGTGCCGGCTCTATAGGTGAGAACCTCTCCGAAGCCGTCAGCCCCGTGGCTGCTGTGAGGACACGGCGACCGTATGGTCCCTCTGATAGCTCCATTGTCGGCAACAGCTTTTTACACCTCGGCCCACGGGATGTTCCACCACCATGTGACTGTTCTGTAGCCTTTCACCCCTTTGACTTCAATGCAGATCCCATATGTTAAGGCTTAAGCTTTAGTCCTCCCCGGAGACCAGATAAGAGCGAGGAGGAAGACCCTAAGAACCTCAAAAGAAAGTCTTCCTGCTGATTCGGGCTTTGGACTCTTTGACAAGGATCCCGGTCAGGGTTCTAAGTCCCGTCTATTGGTCCAGAATGCCCTCCTTTTGTCTCGGCTGCTTGTTTTTGTTTGTTAAGTCTTCCCTTGTATTTGCTCGGGTTAAAGGCGCGGGGGGGGGGGGGGGGGGGGAGTCGGTGCTCGGGGGTGGGATGGGGTGGGGGGGACGGTTGCAGGAGCTGACTTGTCAACTTGGTGAGGACCTTTGAACCTCCTGGAGCTTAATGAGGTCTGAAAACAATGCCTTGTGATCAGATTAGACCCCCCCTTCCTGCACAAGCTCTGTCTTTTAGGTTTATCAGTACGGGGGAGGGATTGGGGGGGGAGGGGGGGGTTGCTAAGATAAAAAGCACGCCATCACGATACACAATAGGTTGCCATTGCAGCCAGCTCTTCAGCCTGTAATTGGCTTAATGTTTCAGCCCTGAATCTGTAATTAGGCCGCTCGCCGCATCCTCATATCCTAAAGCCCTTCTGCCCCGAATAAAGCCACCCCATTCCGCCCGGACGATCGCGTTCCGAGCTCGGCGACGCCCGAGCGACTCGGCGGCTTATTGACCCCGCCGACAACTCGTGTTACTTGTTGTCGGAAGTTGGGCTTGGGCTTTTAATTCGATTTCGTTGGCCGGAAGGGCTGATTAATGCTATCGAGACGCCGGCCAGCGGAAGGACACGTGGAAACGATAGATTGGCCCGATAGTCCTTAAGGATCCGATTAGTCCGGCTCATCTGGCTTTGTTTCGGGACGCCGGCTCGCCTGCCAAATCCGGCACACAATAGGCCAGAACTGTTTATCGGCGGCCTTTCCATCCCGCGTCCCGGAGTAAAGGACGGACGCTGAAAAGGAGGACGGCGGCGCAGTCCGCACGGATGCTTGCCCTCTTCGAAGGGATTGGCTTCGGCCCCCTTCTCCTCCCTTCTGCCATGTTCTTGGTTTTAATGTCCATCCATCCATTATCTTCTGCTTTATCCTCTATTAGGGTCGCGGGGGGGGGCGGGTTCCCCATGATCATCCAGGGGAGAACGTCTCGGGCACTGGGCAGATACACCCAGGACAGGACACCAATCCATCTATATGGGGCAATTTGGAGAATTCAATAGACTTGATCCATGTGGCTTAGTGGTTAGTACGTTCTCCTCTCAGCGCTAGGGATTCCCGGTTCGAATCCCAATCTGGGTGGAGTTTCCATGTTCTCCCCGTGTCCCCGTGTCCGCGTGGGTTTCCTCTGGGTTCTCCGGTTTCCTTCCACAGTCCAAAACCATGGATAAAGTCAATTGAATTCTCCAAATTGCCCCATATAGAGTGTGTCTGTGTGAGTGAGTCTGTGCCCAGAGATGGATTGGCGCCCTGTCCTGGGTGTATCTGCCCAGCGCCAAAGACGTTCTCCCCTGGATTGGCATGAGGATTCCCCCCCCGCTGCCCTAATAGACCTGCGTTAGGACTGCTTGGCTAACCCCATTTTCCAAGCCGTTAGGATTCCTGGTTCGAATCCCAATCTGGGTGGAGTTTCCATGTTCTCCCCGTGTCCACCTGGGTTTCCTCGGGGTTCTCCGGTTTCCTCCATCCATCCATTATCTTTCGCTTTATCCTCTACTAGGGTCGCGGGGGGGGGGGGGGGGGGGGGGGGGGGGGGCTCCCATGCCCATCCAGGGGAGAACGTTTTGGGCACTGAGCAGATACACCCAGGACAGGGCTCCACTCTTTCGCTGGGCACACACTCACTCACTCACACAAACACACTCTATATGGGGCAATTTAAAGAATTCAATTGAATTGATCCATGTTTTTGGACTGTGGGAGGAAACCAGAGAACCCGGAGGAAACCCACGCGGACACGGGGAGAACATGGAAACTCCATCCAGAGTGAGATTCGAACCGGGAATCCCTAGTGCTGAGAGGAGAACGTGCTAACCACTAAGCCACCGTGCCGCCCTGTTTTTAATGTCGGTAAATAAATTTGATTGGAGCTGTTATTCACAGCTGGGTGTAACAGCTTTCATCATTAAGTCCGTGCACACAAACACAGGCGCCGTATTTTACATTAACACATCTGTGCTGAATTGCAGGCTGCCGAACAACAAGGTGCATCTACAGCGCGGTGATGTGATCACTAACAACGCTGTCGTTTTTATAGATTTATCATCGGTTTTAACTCTCGCCACTCGAGTCTGCGCGCTCTCAATTTTTCAATTTCAATTTAAAAGCTTTATTTGCATGACAAATGTTACGTTTGTGTCGCGCAAAGCCGGGGTACGAAATAAAACAAAAACTACGATAACATTACAAAAAATGTACATAATATACAATCACAAAGAAATAGTGTAATATACATATATATTTAAATAAAAGTAGAAACGTGTGTGTGTCTCTCTCTCTCTCTCTCTGTGTGTGTGTTTACACTGTGACTGAAGTAGTGGAACATCCATCCAGTATCTTCCGCTTTATCCTCTATTAGGGGGGGGGGGGGGTTCTCCATGCCAATCCAGGGGAGAACGTTTCGGGTGCTGGGCAGATACACCCAGGACAGGACACCAATCACTGGACACACACTTACTCACACAGACACACTCTATATGGGGCAATTTGGAGAATTCAATTGCCCTTGATCCATGTTTTTGGACTGTGGGAGGAAACCGGAGAACCCGGAGGAAACCCACGCGGACACGGGGAGAACATGGAAACTCCACCCAGATTGGGATTCAAACCGGGAATCCCTAGCGCTGAGAGGCGAACAAGCTAACTAAGTAGTGGAACAGTATTTCGGTAATGCTTATTATATAAATTTGGTATTCATAAAGCTTTATAACATGTTCATAAAGCTCAATAATATGTTCATTAGCTTTAAAGCATATTTGTGAAGCCAAATAACATGTCCATTGAGCATTATAACATGTTCAAAGCTTTAAAGCATATTTATCAAGCTTAATAAAACGTTCATTAAGCTTTGTGACATATTCGTAGAGGTTTATAACATATCCATTAAGCTTTGTAAATTCATAAAGCATTGTAACGTGTTCATTAAGCTTAATAAATGTATAAACTTTTATAACATGTTCATTAAGCATACTTATAAAGCTTAATAACATGCTCATTAACCGTTATAATATGTTCATTAAGCTTTATGACATATTCATAGAGGTTTATAACATATCCATTAAGCTTTGTAAATTCATAAAGCATTGTAACATGTTCATTAAGCTTAATAAATGTATAAAC
Source organism: Corydoras sp. C115 (assembly GCA_019802505.1). Lineage (NCBI taxonomy): Eukaryota > Metazoa > Chordata > Actinopteri > Siluriformes > Callichthyidae > Corydoras > Corydoras sp. C115. The sequence goes on along the minus strand of JAFMOC010000116.1, from coordinate 468,173 downwards.
TTTTATAACATGTTCATTAAGCATACTTATAAAGCTTAATAACATGCTCATTAACCGTTATAATATGTTCATTAAGCTTTATGACATATTCATAGAGGTTTATAAGCTTTGTAACGTGTTCATTAAGTTTTAAAGCATATATATAAAACTTTAAAAACTGCTCATTAAGCTTTATAACATATTCATACCGGTTTATAACATATCCATTAAGCTTTGTAAATTCATAAAGCTTTATGACATGTTTAAAGCTTTAAAGCATATTTATAAAGCTTAACAACATGTTCATTAAGCCTGACCCTATTAGGTTGAAGTGGGTAAATCGGAACATTTTGCCAAATGTGAGAATGTGTTATGAAGTTATGAATACTTCATAAAGCTTTATGAATGCACTTCAAATTTAGAATTCAGTTCCAACTGCCATTGAAGGATTATGGCATAGCTGCAGGTGCAGCCCTCCAGCCCACTATCTCAGATGTCTTGTGGAGGTGAGGGGCTGATCACGAGCTTGCCTTCACCCTCCGCTCACTCGAGCGAACGGGCAACTCGGCACTTTGAAAACACAAAGGGGGGGTGAAACCCGAGCCCCTCTTTCGGGCGCGGAGGTGTTTTTCTCCGCACTTCAGAAGAGTCTGAGTGCTACATCGATGCCCACTCCTGACACCGTGCCCAGGAATCCGCTCGACGCGGAGTATCGGGTGGCTCGCGTCCTCGTCGAGGCGCCTCCTCAAAGGAAAACAGCTCGAGGGGGTCGGCGACGGGAGACGGGGGAGGTTCAATCAACACGCGCTGGTGTTTACGCTCCTCTTCCTCCATTAGCGACTGTCAGTTACAGATTCCACCTCTGCAAACAGAGAGGGCTCCAAGGTTCTTCCGTGTTTACCCGGGGTGCCGAGTGAGAAGACGGCGAGCTGTCGGGACCTGCGTTAGGACTGCCCGGCTAACCCCTTTTTCCCAGCTGTTAGGATTCCCGGTTCGAATCCCAATCTGGGTGGAGTTTCATGTTCTCCCCGTGTCCGCCTGGGTTTCCTCCGGGTTCTCCGGTTTCCTCCATCCATCCATTATCTTTCGCTTTATCCTCTACTAGGGTCGCGGGGGGGGGGGGGGGGGGTCCCCATGCCCATCCAGGGGAGAACGTCTTGGGCACTGGGCAGATACACCCAGGATAGGGCTCCAATCTATCGCTGGGCACACATTCACTCACGCAAACACACTCTATATGGGGCAATTTAAAGAATTCAATTGACTTGATCCATGTTTTTGGACTGTGGGAGGAAACCGGAGAACCCAGAGGAAACCCACGCGGACACGGGAAGAACATGGAAACTCCACCCAGATTGTAATTCGAACCGGGAATCCCTAGCGCTGAGAGGAGAACATGCTAACCACTAAACCACCGTGCCTCCCTCTGACACATCATCCATCCATTATCTTCCGCTTTATCCTCTACTAGGGTCGCGGGGGGGTTCCCCATGCCAATCCAGGGGAGAACGTTTCAGGCGCTGGGCAGATAAACCCAGAACTGGACGCCAATCTATCACTGGACACACACTCACTCACACAGACACACTCTATATGGGGCAATTTGGAGAATTCAATTCACCGTGATCCATGTTTTTGGACTGTGGGAGGAAACCGGAGAACCCAGAGGAAACCCACGCGGACACGGGAAGAACATGGAAACTCCACCCAGATTGTAATTCGAACCGGGAATCCCTAGCGCTGAGAGGAGAACATGCTAACCACTAAACCACCGTGCCTCCCTCTGACACATCATCCATCCATTATCTTCCGCTTTATCCTCTACTAGGGTCGCGGGGGGGTTCCCCATGCCAATCCAGGGGAGAACGTTTCAGGCGCTGGGCAGATACACCCAGAACTGGACGCCAATCTATCACTGGACACACACTCACTCACACAGACACACTCTATATGGGGCAATTTGGAGAATTCAATTCACCGTGATCCATGTTTTTGGACTGTGGGAGGAAACCGGAGAACCCAGAAGAAACCCACGCGGACACGGGAAGAACATGGAAACTCCACCCAGATTGTAATTCGAACCGGGAATCCCTAGCGCTGAGAGGAGAACATGCTAACCACTAAACCACCGTGCCTCCCTCTGACACATCATCCATCCATTATCTTCCGCTTTATCCTCTACTAGGGTCGCGGTGGGGTTCCCCATGCCAATCCAGGGGAGAACGTTTCAGGTGCTGGGCAGATACACCCAGAACAGGATGCCAATCTATCACTGGACACACACTCACTCACACAGACACACTCTATATGGGGCAATTTGGAGAATTCAATTAACCGTGATCCATGTTTTTGGACTGTGGGAGGAAACCGGAGAACCCGGAGGAAACCCACGCGGACACGGGGTGAACATGGAAACTCCTCCCAGATTAGGAATCGAACTGGGAATCCCTAGTCCTGAGAGGAGAACATGCTAGCCACTAAGCCACCATGCCGCCCCCGGTTTCCTCCCACAGTCCAAAAATATGGCTTGAGGTGAGTTGAATTCTCCAAATTGCCCCATATAGAGTGTGTCTGTGTGAGTGAGTGTGTGCCCAGCGATAGATTGGCGTCCTGTCCTGGGTGTATCTGCCCAGCGCTTGAAAAGCTCTCCCCTGGATGGGCACGGGGGAACCCCCCCCCCCCCTGTGACCCTAATAGCTAATCTCTCTCGCTTCCAATATGTTTACAGTTTATAACAGGGTTGATACAGCGCCCTCTGAATTCCTCGCACCATGTGAGGTCCACGCCGATGGACGCGTCATTCGTTTCTGTCCCTTGGTGCATTTTATTTGGGTTGAAAGGAAAGCCCATTACCATTACAGCAGCCTTCTGGACCCCCTCCGTCCCCCCTTCCCCAGCCCACTACTCCATCACTGGGAGACGGATGGATGGTGGGAATGCACTGTTCTTTAAAAGTAAGACAGAAGGACGATGGTGTTCGTTTCGAGCGTGAGACTGAGGAAGGGCGGGGGATCCTGAGTTCTGGCGTTGATTTATTCAGCTCCAAGGCTCGTTTCCTCCGAACTGCTGACTCAGCAGCTCTTCTCTTCCCTCTGACATTAGTATTTGTATGACAAAAGCGAAGGGAAGTGAAGTCTGTCTGCATTCACACCCCCGCCAAGCCAGACCCCTCTCAGATTGAGCACTTCATAAAACTAAGAGCGGCCCTAAGTCACGTTATGAATGTGATTATAAACATCTATGTACGTTAACAGAAGCTTATTACAAATGTTAGAAAGCATTATGGAGACGATACACTTTTTTTGGTAACACTTTCTATGAAGCCGGTATTCAAAATGCATCAAGTGCATTCATAACGCTTTATAACATTTGTCATAAGCATTTGTTAATGTACATAGATGTTCATAATCATACTGATAAATTGTACAATTTGACATTGACATAAGGCTTTATAACACAAAGTGACACAACGTTTGGTTTTTTGGATGTTTAGACATTCTGACTTAAAACAAGATGATTCCACTTTACTTAAAATCTATAACGAGCATTTATAAGCTTTTATAAGTCATTATGTACTGCTATGTATGTAGTCTTTTTCAAAGAGGTCATTTACACTTTATGCTTGTAAAGAGAGCTTATAAGCAAACACAAAGGCTTATAAGGCTTTATGTCGCTGGTCACTATAATAAGTTGATGAACAGTTAAAATATATCATTTATAATGCATTATGTCACTTTGTGTTATAACGCCTTAAGGCATTTTCCCCTAACACTCTATGAGTGTGGTTATGTACATCTATGGACATTAGCAAAGGCTTTTGACAAGTATTATAAAGTATTCTGAATACTTTATAAAGCTTTATAAATGTGTTAATAATGCATTATGAATACTCAATTTAGGTAATGTGTTTTTTTTAATGCACTTATAAAGTCTCAAATACCACATTCATAGACAGTGTTACAGACAGATCCTTTGTTTATGAAGCCTTATGGCATATTTTTCTAACACTGATAATAGCGTGATTATAAACATCTATGCATATTAACAGAGTCTTATGATAAACGTTATGAAGTCTCATGGATGCACTTGTAATGCATTATGGTTAGCAAGTTCATGGAACCTTATATCACTTATAAAGTCTTATGGCACTGTCTTAAAACAATTCATGAGTGTGATTATAAACATCTATGTACATGAACAAGGTTTTATGTTAAGACAAATGTCATACAGCATTATAAACCTCTATGAGTGCAGTCATAATGCATTTTGAATACTGGATTCAAAGAAAAAATGAACAGAGAAGTTTAAAGAATCCAAGGTTTAGATTAAAACACCTTATGTCACTTTGCATGAACACTTTATGACCATGGTTATAAACATCTATGTATATTATCAAAGGCTTAGGATAATTTTTTTAATATGATAAAGTCATAATTGCTTATAACTGTTAATTGTTATAAAAGCTTATAAGCTCTCTTTACAGGCATAAAGTGTTGGCATTAATGGGTTCTACATAATGCCTTATAAAAGCTTATAAATGCTCGTTACAGACTTTAAGTAAAGTGGAATCAGCTTGTTTTGAGTCAGAATGTCTAAACATCACCCAAACCTCTAAGCTATTGCACCATCAATTATTATAATTTTTTTTTTTTGGTTCGTGTCCATTTCAATGATGGACATTCGTCTCAGCCAATCAGATTTAAACAACAGAAATCCTCGTATTAAATGACTCATAAGGCCTTGTTCCTTGGTTCTAAAGTCCTACCTGAAGACTGCAGCTCAATCCTGCTGCATCCCCTCCCCCCCCCCCCCCCCCCCCGAATCAATGCTTGGGAATGATCTAATTAGCGTTCGGCTTTTAAACGATAGAGTTAACGAAATCAGATAAACACAAGCGGGCGTCCTACAGATTTCCTAATCAACACCTGACTACGAGGGCCGTCGCAGATAAACTGTCCAGGCTGCTCCGTCGGACATGCTGAAGACGACGAAACAGCCCCGGGTCCTCGGAGCCCCCCCAGGAAAGTGGGACGGGGAACCTTCCTCCCCTCCCACCTGCCATAATTAATTAATTAATTAAATATAGCGAGCGAGATGACAGGATAAGCTTGGGCGCCGCCCACCCTGCATGGGTTTTACCCATAATGGGTGTTGGTTTGCCCCGTTTCGCTCTTCTGGATGGGGGCAAGAGGGTACCGACAGGAGACGCGTGAACCCAGTGGTTATAAACTAATAACGGACGAAGTTAAACGCCTGGTGGTTCCTCACTCCCCCCACTGAGCCTCGGTCCTCACAAGGCTTTTTCGGTAACACTTTCTATAAATCGGTTATTCATAATGCATTATAAATGCATAAGCCTAAGTGTTATTATAATTTGACATTAGGCTTCATAACACAAAGTGACATAATGCATTATAACCTGAACTTATTTCAACGTTTGTTTCTTTGGATGTTTAGACATTCTTACGTTACACTTTACTTAAAGTGTGTAACGAGCATTTATAAGCTTTTATAAGGCCTTATGTACTACTATGTATGCAGTCTCTTTCAAAGAGCTCATTAATGACTTTACTTTATGCCTGTAAAGAGAGCTTATAAGCTTTTAGAAACAGTTATGAGCACTTATAAAGTCATTTTCAGGAAATGCAATGTTATAAGGCTTTATGTCACAGTGGCTTAGTGGTTAGCATGTTCTCCTCTCGGCGCCAGGGATTCCCGCTTCGAATCCCAATCTGGGTGGAGTTTGCATGTTCTCCCCGTGTCCGCGTGGGTGTCCTCCGGGTTCTCAGGTTTCCTCCCAAAGTCCAAAAACATGGATCAAGTCAATTGAGTTCTCCAAATTGCCCCATATAGAGTGTGTCTGTGTGAGTAAGTGTGTGCCCAGCGATGCTTCTTGTTCATTGACACCTTAAGAAATATTTTGACCTTTAATTCAATTACTTTATAATAAATAAATATAATAAATACCTTTAATTTAATTTTGACGCCGTGGAACTTTAGAAAAACATTCTTAATGTCCTTAAAGAGACAGGAACCATAAAATATAATAAAAATGTAAAGGTGGGCAGTTACACTATGAGTTCTATGATTCTATTCGGTTACCTTGACTGACGCAGAACAAGTCTCGACTGGAAGTCAAGTTTTGATCAGTCAACAATGACTGGAATGTGGAAATAACTTTGGATTTGGTCAGTTTTAATCTGTGTATGTTTATTTGGGGGTGGGTGGGCTTGGGGAGGGCAGGGGATGAGGGCTTATCCCGTCATCCACACGACAACGGCGTTTGGAGTGCTTGTGAAAACAAACGTACGCAAAGCCGGGCTCGAGAGCGGAATCGTTGGGAAGACACCACCTGCAGAACACAAAGCTTTTTAAAGACCATGGTCCCTACGGGTTCTCAGCGTGGAGTTTCCATGTTCTCCCCGTGTCTCCGTGGGTTTCCTCCGGGTTCTCCGGTTTCCTCCCACAGTCCAAAAACATGGATCAAGTCAATTGAGCTCTCCATATTGCCCCATATAGTGTGTGTGTGTGTGTGTGAGTGAGTATGTGTGTGCCCAGCCATAGATTGGCGTCCTGTCCTGGGTGTATCTGCCCAGCGCACGAAACGTTCTCCCCTGGATGGGCATGGGGAACCCCCCCGCGACCCTAATAGCGGATGAAGCAGAAGATAATAGATGGATGGAATTAATCACGGCAGGTGGGAGGGCAGGAAGGCTCCCCCTCCTACTTTCCTGCCAGTCTGAAGACGGACATCACGGTGTGGAACCTCATGCCCGGCTGAAGCGGGGATCCGAGGGGAAGAGCCGCTTGTTCCGCCGTTCCAGACACCAGGTGCGAGTCGCACCTGCAAATGCACGTCAGACTCGGGCTAATTGGAGTGCATTATCCTCGCTAATGAATATTCTCGTCTTGGCCCGGCGTACAGCATTACTGCGATCCAGCAAGGCCCCAGAGAGGCCGACTTTCACTCCTCTCCCAGCCCTTCTCGAGTGCATTATCACAAGTGCCTATTATTGATTGCCTGAATGATCATAAATTGCATCCTGTTTGTGTGAGGGAGCAGCTGATGGATGGCCGGGCTCCGGCTCTGTGCGAGTGTTCTGCCGGTGTCTTATGGCTGGGCTGGAAAATCTTAGCGCTGGAGGAATCCAGGTGTGGGCGGAATTAGTGCCAGCTCCTAATGACTGCTGTCTGATATTGACGCAATTAGCGCGGTGCGTTATTATGCTTCATATGCATTATGCATTACGGGCAGGACTTGGTGCTGGATGGACTTTTTCGTAATTATCACGTGGGGAATGCTTTTGAGTACGATTGTAAACATGCTGGGGTAGTGCTTCGTACATCAGACACGAGCTTTCAGAAAACCCTATTACTGAAAGGGTCTGGGTCAAGATGATGACATCACAGTATGTTTGCTCATAAACACTTGTATAATTTATATATATATTCATTGTATCCATCCATCTATCCTTCCATCCTCCACTTTGTCTTCTACTTGGTTCGCGGGGGGGTGGGGGGGGTTCCCCATGCCTATCCAGGGGAGAACATTTCGGGCGCTGGGCAGATACACCCAGGACAGGGCACCAATCTATCGCTAGGCCCACACTTACTCACACAGACACACTCTATATGGGGCAATTTGGAAAAAATCAATTGACCTTGATCTCGTTTTTGGACTGTGGGTGGAAACCGGAGAACCCGGAGGAAACCCAAACGGACACGGGGAGAACATGGAAACTCCACCCAGATTGGGATTCGACCCGGGAATCCCTAGTGCCTATATATATCCATCCATCCATTATCTTCCGCTTTATCCTCTATTAGGGTCGCGGGCGGGAGGGGGGGTTCCCCATGCCAATCCAGGGGAGAACATTTCGGGCGCTGGGCAGATACACCCGGGACAGGGCGCCAATCTATCGCTAGGCCCACACTTACTCACACAGACACACTCTATATGGGGCAATTTTGAAAAATTTCCAATTGACCTTGATCTCGTTTTTGGACTGTGGGAGGAAACCGGAGAACCCGGAGGAAACCCACGCGGACACGGGGAGAACATGGAAACTCCACCCAGATTGGGATTCGAACCGGGAATCCCTAGTGCCTATATATATCCATCCATCCATTATCTTCCGCTTTATCCTCTATTAGGGTCGCGGGCGGGAGGGGGGGTTCCCCATGCCCATCCAGGGGAGAAAGTTTCGGGCGCTGGGCAGATACACCCAGGACAGGGCACCAATCTATCGCTAGGCACACACTTACTCACACAGACACACTCTATATGGGGCAATTTGGAAAAAATCAATTGACCTTGATCTCGTTTTTGGACTGTGGGTGGAAACCGGAGAACCCGGAGGAAACCCAAACGGACACGGGGAGAACATGGAAACTCCACCCAGATTGGGATTTGAACCTGGAATCCCCTGCTAACCAATAAGCCACCGTGCCATCATATATATATATATATATATACATACTGTTTTTTACCGGTTGCTTGTGTTTAATCATGTAAAATTCATGTTCAGTATATGTTGCATTATATATGTGTAGATTATAACATATTCCATAATTACGACGCTCCATGCTCGTCCCGTTTCTGCAGTGCGGTTTTCCGGATCTCAAAATGCCTATTGAGGCAGATTTATTTAAACCTCCATCTTCAGGTTTTGTTCTCTCAGCCCCGAAAACGAATTCGGCCCTGATGTCTGAAATTGCTGAGACAGTCTCACGTTCCCTGAGACGAAGCAGATCCACATTTTAATAGGAGCGCGCACGTCGTTGCATTATTAACAACCGGCCGGCGAGGTGGGCCGCTTCTTGATGGAGGCCTTAAACAGACGCGACCGCAAGAAAGCACTCTCTGGGTCTGATGGAGGAACGTGATGTAATGATTGATGCCGTGATGGCAGGGCTGTTCAGTCCTGCGCGCTCGGTGCCGGGTTCTACGCCGGGCCGACCTCCCTCTGGCTTCGAGTTAATCCTGAAAGAGGCGGTTAAAGCCGTGTTTGAACAAGTGACAAGTACACTGGAGATTGTGTTTATTCATCTGTCCATCACACGTCTACGGGTGCATGTTCGTACAAGTGTCCCTGCGTTCTGCGCTGTGTGGTCGGTAATCGTGACTCACGCCTCTGTGGGCTTCTTTCGGTTTGATGCATTTAGGATTCGTACTGAAAACAATATGGGCTGTTATTGCAATTTAATAATAAAAAAAAGAATATATGGTGGCACTTTAGCCAATACCTCTGAAAAGAGCTTATAAGCATTCCATCCATCCATCCATCCATTATCTTCCGCTTTATCCAATATTAGAGTCGAGGGGGGGGGGGGGTTCCCCATGCCCATCCAGGGGAGAACGTTTCGGGCGCTGGGCAGCTACACCCAGGACAGGGCGCCAATCCATCGCTGTGCACACACTCATTCACACAGACACACTCTATATGGGGCAATTTGGAGAATTCAATTGATTTGATCCATGTTTTTGGACTGTATGGATCCTGACAAGGCGGTCCTGCAGGACGCCCCCTAATGGACTCACATATAGTTTTCTAGTTGTTAGTTTTTCCATTTGTTTAGTATCTGGACATGGCTGTTCTACATTGTTGTTGCTGCCCGGCCGCTCAAGGAGGATGAGTCCCCCATTGAGTCTTGGTCCTCCCAAGGTTTCTTCCTTAAATAACAACATAAAAGGGAGTTTTTTCTTGCCACTGTCGCTTCGGCTTGCTCTTTGGGGGTTTAAAGGCTTTTCACTCTGTAAAGCTGCTTTGTGACAATGTACTGTTGTAAAAAGCGCTATAGAAATAAATTACTTGACTTGACTGTGGGAGGAAACCGGAGAACCCGGAGGAAACCCACACGGACACGGGGAGAACATGGAAACTCCATCCAGATTGGGATTCGAACCGGGAATCCCTAGCGCTGAGAGGAGAACGTGCTAACCACTAAGCCACCGTGCCGCCCATGTTATAAGCATTCATAAACTGTTATTAGTACTTCACTCTTTTTCATGGGGGGTATCTATTAAACAAATGCTTAATTATCTGAATTACTGGTGTTGCAGTATGTGTCCTGAAGGGTCGTCTGTTTGGTTAGTTTGTTAGGGTTAACTTGTTATGGTTAACTTGTTATGGTTAACTTGTTATGGTTAACTTGTAAGGGGTTGATTTTTAGGGCTAACTTGTTAGGGTTAGTTTGTAAGGGTTAGATTATTAGGGGTTGGCTTGTTAATGTTGAATTTTTAGGGTCAGCTTGTTAGGGTTAGATCCTTAGGGTTAGATCCTTATGTTCTCCCCATGTCCACGTGGGTTTCCTCCGGGTTCTCCGGTTTCCTCCCACAGTCCAAAAACATGGATCAAGGTCAATTGATTTTTCCAAAATTGCCCCATATAGTAGTGACCAGTGCCCAGTGATAGATTGGCGCCCTGTCCTGGGTGTATCTGCCCAGCACCCGAAACGTTCTCCCCTGGATGGGTTTCCTCCGGGTTCTCCGGTTTCCTCCCACAGTCTAAAAACATGGATCAAGGTCAATTGATTTTTCCAAAATTGCCCCATATAGTAGTGACCAGTGCCCAGTGATAGATTGGCGCCCTGTCCTGGGTGTATCTGCCCAGCACCCAAAACGTTCTCCCCTGGATGGGCATGGGGAACCCCCCCGCAACCCTAGTAGAGGATAAAGCGGAAGATAATGGATGGATGGATATGAAAATACCCTTAAAACCTCGAAACCAAATCCCGATCTGGGTGGAGTTTTCATATTCTTCTCATTACTGCATGGCTTTCCTCTGGGTTCTCTGGTTTCCTCTCACAGTCCAAAAACATGGATGAATTGGCTGTTCTTAATTGCCCCTATCTTAATTGCCCCTAAATCCACGTTTGTATCCCGATCTGGGTGGAGTTTTCATGTTCTCCCCATTACTGCATGGTTTCCTCTAGGTTCGCCGGTTTCCTCCCACAGTCCAAAAACATGGATTCAAGGTGAATTGGCTGTTCTTAATTGCCCCTATCTTAATTGCCCCTAAATCTAGCTTTGAATTCCAATCTGGGTGAAGTTTCCATGTTCTCCCCTTCTCAATGTGGGTTTCCTCCAGGTTCTCGGTTTCCTCCCACAGTCCAAAAACATGGATCAAGGTCAATTGATTTTTCCAAAATTGCCCCATATAGTAGTGACCAGTGCCCAGTGATAGATTGGCGCCCTGTCCTGGGTGTATCTGCCCAGCGCCCAAAACGTTGGGCATGGGGAACCCCCCCCCTCGCAACCCTGGTTTCCTCTCACAGTCCGAAAACATGGATGAATTGGCTGTTCTAAATTGCCCCTATCTTAATTCCCCCTAAATCCACGTTTGAATCCCGATCTGTGTGGAGTTTCCACGTTCTCCTCTTGTCATCAGCTCGTCTGGCTGTAATGCGGGGCTTAACAAGCTATTTGTTTGTGAAGCCCGGGCAGGTGGGTCTCCAGGTTCTCGAGCCGGCGCGGTGAGATTGGTTGGCGCGACTGTAATTACTAATTTAGCGCCGGCGCAGAGAAAACAAACAGCCCCGGCGAATGGGAAACGCAGGTTGATGGAAGGAGAACGAGTTTGGGAGGACCCACGGCGGCCAGACAACGACCCGCTAACCGCCTCCTTTCAGCCTCCATTCGGCGCTGGTAATTCCTCCGAAAAACCATCGATTGGATTTCACTCGCCGCCACGTCCAGCCGCTAGACGAGCTAACGGGTGACACGGCCTGCGCATGCTTTACTTAAGCACTCAGTCTGAGTGCTGGGGAATAATTATTAACCCCGAGTCCCGTGGAAGCGCAGATCAGATCGACGGTAACGCCGGCGTTGTGGCATTCGACGGCCTCCCTGAGGACGCCCACGCCTCTCGATAAAAAACACAGTTTATTTAATATGTGAAAAAAGGTCATCCGTTTCTGTCATACTGCAATAAGGCCAGAGGGAGCGCTGTTATTGGAAATAAATCACAGGAAAGAGGAGGCTTAGTGGTTGGCGCGTTCGCCTCTCAGCACTAGGGGTTCAGGTCTTTTTTCCATGAGTTTCCATGTTCTCCCCATGTCCCCATGGGTTTCCTCCGGGTTCTCCGGTTTCCTACAGTCCAAAAACATGGCTCAAGATCACTTGAATTCTCCAAATTGCCCCCTATAGAGTGTGTCTGGGTGAGTGAGTATGTGCCCAGTGATGGATTGGCGTCCTGTCCTGAGTGTATCTGCCCAGCGTCAGAAACGTTATACCCTAGGTGGGCATGGGGAATTCTCTGGTTTCCTTTCACAGTCCAAAAAACATTTTTTCAAGGTGAATTGGCTGTTCTAAATTGCTCCTATCATAATTGCCCCTGAATCAACGTTTGAATTCTGATCTGGGTGGAGTTTCTGGGTGGAGTTCTCATCGTGTCCACGTGGGTTTTCTACGGGTTCTCCGCTTTCCTCCCACAGTCCAAAAACATGGATTCAAGGTGAATTGACTGTTCTAAATTGCCCCTAAATCTAATTTTGAATCCCGATCTGGGTGGAGTTTCCATGGTCTCCCCCTGTCCACATGGGTTTTCTCCGGGTTCTCCGGTTTCCTCTTACAGTCCAAAAACATGGATTCAAGGTGAATAGGCTGTTCTAAATTGCCCCTATCTTAATTCCTCCTAAATCCATCCATCCATTCCATCCATTATCTTCCATTTTATCCTCTACAAGGGTCGCAGGGGGGTTCCCCATGCCCATCCAGGGGAGAACATCTCGGGCGCTGGGCAGATATACCCAGGACAGGACGCCAATCTATCGCTGGGCACACCCTCACTCACACAAACACACTCTATATGGAGCAATTTGGAGAATTCAATTGACCTTGATCCATGTTTTTGGACTGGAACATGGAAACTCCACCCAGATTGGGATTCGAACCCGAACGTACGATGAAATATTATAGACCTTATATAAGACCTTGTCCGTCTATTCAAAGACGCCGTGTCTCTTGCAGAACACAGCTCACATTCATCACCCTGTGCTTTTTATTTATTAGAACGAGTTTTGCCGGCTGACATCTCCTAGGCCAGCGCCTCCCTCATGTTTATTCAGCGTTGATCAGCGATGATAAGACGGCGGCTTTCCACAGCTTGTGACGTGCGTTTACATTTCAGTGGACGGATTTGATATACATCTCTCAGTCGGACCCGAGTCTGAATGTCCGCTGTCTCACTGTGCAGTCGCTGCCTTTCTTTTTCCAAAAACTCTCGAATTTTCCATAATAGACCCGCCGATGTCAACGACGCGAAGTTATCTTAGCATCTTGTTTACTATGTCTGCTCTAGTTTCTGACCCGGGACTTATTTTTAATTATTGAGATGGAAATTCGGACAGAATTGCTCACGATCGATTCAGTGATCAGTGAAAATCCAGAGTGTGATCGCAGCATGGCCGTAGGAGTCACAGTGTATATGTGTATCGAAGCAATACAGTGAAGGAGGTAGTGAACCAAACACTGAACCCAAACACTCACCCAGTGAAACGCTGATACCACACACCCAACAACCCCTGAACCCAACCACCCACCCACCCACCCAAACACTGAACCCAACCACTCACCCACTGAAACACTGATACCACACACCCAACAAACCATGAACCCAACCACTCACCCAAACACTGAACCCAACCACTCACCCACTGAAACACTGATACCACACACCCCAAACCATGAACCCAACCACCCACCCACCCAAGCACTGAACCCAACAAACCCTGAATCCAACCACCCACCCAAACACTGAACCCAACCACTCACCCAGTGAAACGCTGATACCACACACCCAACAAACCCTGAACCCAACCACCCACCCCAAACCCTGAACCCAACCACCCAACCACCCACCCACCCAAGCACTGAACCCAACCACTCACCCACCCAAACCATGAACCCAACCACTCACCCACCCAAACACTGAATCCAACCACCCACCCAAACACTGATCCCAACCACTCACCCACCCAAACCATGAACCCAACCACTCACCCACCCAAACACTGATACCAACCACTCACCCACTGAAACACTGATACCACACACCCAACAAACCCTAAACCCAACCACTCACCCACCCAAACACTGATACCAACCACTCACCCACTGAAACACTGATACCACACACCGAACAAACCCTGAACCCAACCACCCACCCCAAACCCTGAACCCAACCACCCACCCCAAACCATGAACCCAACCACCCACCCACCAAGCACTGAACCCAACAAACCCTGAATCCAACCACCCACCCAAACACTGAACCCAACCACTCACCCAGTGAAACGCTGATACCACACACCCAACAAACCCTGAACCCAACCATCCACCCCAAACCCTGAACCCAACCACCCACCCCAAACCCTGAACCCAACCACCCACCCACCCACCCAAGCACTGAACCCAACAAACCCTGAATCCAACCACTCACCCACCCAAACACTGAACCCAACCACTCACTCACCCAAACATTGATACCAACCACACAACCACCCAACAAACCCTGAATCCAACCACCCACCCCAAACCCTGAACCCAACCACCCAACCACCCACCCACCCAAGCACTGAACCCAACAAACCCTGAATCCAACCACTCACCCACCCAAACACTGAACCCAACCACTCACCCACCCAAACATTGATACCAACCACACAACCACCCAACAAACCCTGAATCCAACCACTAACCCAAACACTGAACCCACACATCCAACAGACCCTGAACCCAACCTCCCACTCAAACACTGATACCACACAGCCAACAAACCCTGAACCCACACACCCACCCAAACACTGAACAACCACCCACCCAAACACTGATACCACACACCCAAAAGACACTCAATCCAACCACCCACCCACCCAACAAACCCTGGACCCAAACACTGAACCCAAACACCCACCACCCAAACAGTAATACCACCCACCCAAACACTGAACCCAACCACTCACCCACCCAAATACTAAACTCACACACCTAACAAACCCTAAACCCAAGCACCCACCCAAACAGTGAACCCAAACACCCACCCGAACACTGAACCTAACCATCCACCCAAACACTGAACCCAACCACCCACACACCCAAGCACTGAACCCACACACACACACACACACACACAAGTTGCTACGAAGCATCTGAAACCCATCCTTACTCTGTGGACATTAAAACCCGTAGGGCTGATCGATCAATGGGTTGCAAATACGAACCCACTCATGAGCTGAATGTGACCTACGCAGAGCAGGTCATTGGAGGTGAAGTTCTTCGCATCGGTAAACCCCCTGCACGAGATAAATGTCTGGCATGGTTCTTACTTTCCTCCATCCACCTGCAACATTTCAAATATCCTTCTGAGCCCATGTCGTCCTTTGTTTGCCTTCAAACCTCACCTGCACAATGGAACCAGTCCATTTCCCTCAAAGCATCAGGAGGGACCTTTGTCTGAGGAACAGTGTTGATCTTCCAATTAGTTAATTGCCTGTTATAAACCCGCGATCATCCATTAGTGTCCAGCAGCTGTATGGGGCAGAACAGAGGTGGGAGTCGCAAGTGGAAAAGCCTATTGTCTCAAATGACAAACCATGGGATTATCATGCAGCAGTGTGAACTGTGGAGGTTTTTTTTTTTTTATTATTCATCGCCAGAGACTGAGTCAGGGGCTAATCCTGCTCCTCCAGGGCCTGCAGGGCTCCATGCGAAACAGCTGGGCTCCAGCTCTCTCCCCGTACAAGAGCCGGCCTCTGTGTCCTCATTAGCCGAGCTTCATCCCTCTTCCCTCAAGTGTGGATCCAGCTGGGTTCAAGCTCCGTCATTCTGAAAGCCCCTGAGCCTGCACACACTAATACCTTTACATTAGGAAAATCGGCTAATCTTCTAATCTGGAGAGGATGTGGAGGTTGTGTTTGTTGATGGGTGGATGCTCGCTTTCTGATCTGTTGGTCAGATGAAATGTAGAGGGGTCTGATCTGTGGAACAGTATCGGTTACCTAGGGTAACATACTAAGGTACACACTGAGGCTGCTTTGAGGGATTCAACAAGTTGACTTTTGGAAACACCTGCCAACCCACCCACCCAATCACTGAACTCAACCTACCAACCCACCCACCCAATCATTGAACTCAACCCACCAACCCACCCACCCAATCACTTAACTTAACCCACCAACCCACCCACCCAATCACTGAACCTCCCCATCCACCTATCAAATGACTGAACCTCCCCATCCAACCACCCACCAAATCACTGAACTCAACCAACTTACCCAACCAAACACTGATACCACCCACCCAAACACTAAACCCAACCACCCACCCAAACACTGATACCACCCACCAACCAAACCCTGAACCCAATCACCCACCCAAGCAGTGAACCCACCTCACCCACCCAAACACACACACACACACACACACACACACACACACACACACACAATCTGCTACAAAGTGACTGAAACCAATCTGTACTCTGTGGATATTAAAACACGTAGGGCTGATCAATGGGTTGCAAATAGGAACCCACTCATGAGCCGAATGTGACCTACGCAGAGCAGGATTTGAACTTCAAGACATTGGAGGTGAAGTTCTACGCATCATTCAGAGTGAAGGATCCTTTTAAGATGCTGTCTGAGCACGCCATAGAACTCAGATCTGCACAGGAGGGGATTCTGTTTGGCTCGGCTCCTGACGCCGACTCTCTGAATCAGTCACAGACCATTTCTTTGTGCTAATTCTGCTTCATTACATGGATAAAAGTGCGTAAGCGCATACCTCAAAGCATGGCTCAGAGATGTTCTACTCTGTGAATAAATTCAGAACATGCTGACTATAGACCGCTCAAGCCATTCGGCATGCTGTAGTTCATGTTATGCCCATATTTGGCATTATGGGTCTATACAGGATCAAAGGCAAAAAAGAACAAGGTTTTCAAAGAATCACCTCCATCTATAACATAAGAAATATGTTTAGAACCTAGAACATTAGGTAGACCTCCACAGTTCTACACTCAGTTCCACAGATCATCTAGAATAGCTCTCTCTCTCTCTCTCTCTCTCTCTCTCTCTCTCTCTCTCGTCTCTCTCTCTCTATATATATATATATATATTATATATATATATATATATAATATATATATATCTATATATATAATATATGAACTCATGGATCAAGGATGATTGAATTCTCCAAATTGCCCCATATAAAGTGTGTTTGTGTGTGTCTGTGTGTGTGAGTGTGTGCCCAGCAATAGATTAGCTATTAGATGTCTGCCCAGTGCCCGAAATGTTCTCCCCTGGGTGGGAATGGGGAATCCCGCCCCCACCCGTGACCCTAGTAGAGGATAAAGCGGAAGATAATGGATGGATGAAAATTGCCCTATATTGTGTGTGTTTGAGTGAGTGAGTGTGGCCAGCAATAGATTGGCACCCTGTCCTGTTCTGGATGTATCTGACCAGCGCCCAAAACGCGTTCTCCCCTGCGGGTTTTTTATCCCCAACACCCCCACCCCGCAAACCGCAGTAGAGGATTAAGCAAAAGATAATGAAGGAATTATTGTGTGTATATATATATAATATATATATATATATATATATATATATATATATATGCCCATCCAGGGGAGAACGTTTCAGGCACTGGGCAGATACACCCAGGACAGGGCACCAATCTATCACTGGGCACACACTCACTCACACAGACACACTCTAAATGGGGCAATTTGGAGAACTCAATTGACCTTGATCCATATTTTTGGACTGTGGGAGGAAACCGGAGAACCCGGAGGAAACCCATGCAGATACGGGGAGAACACAGGGAGAACATAGAAACTCCATTAAGATTGGTATTCGAACCGGGAATCCCTAACGCTGAGAGGAGAACATGCTAACCTCTAAGCCACCATGTTGCCCTATATATATATATATATATATATATTAGGGTCGCGGTGGGGTTCCCCATGCCCATCCAGGGGAGAACGTGTTGGGCGCTGGGCAGATACACCCAGGACAGGGCGCCAACCTATCGCTGGGCACACACTCACTCTACATGGGGCAATTTGGAGAACTCAATTGACTTGATCCATGTTTTTGGACTGTGGGAGGAAACCGGAGAACCCAGAGGAAACCCACGCAGACATGGGGAAAACATGGAAACTCCACCCAGATGGGGATTCAAACCGGGAATC
>JAFMOC010000116.1:415000-440000 GCA_019802505.1 Corydoras sp. C115 | reverse complement strand
TGTTTCATTCAAAACCTATAGCCGCTAGGCATTAGTCACTATAGCCACTTCACCTAAATCTGGTATTTACAATGCAGTATTAACATAAATGTGTTATGAAGCTTTATAAAGTATTCATAATGCTTTATAATACTTGTCAATGGCCATTGATGTAACCACACTCATAAAGTGTTATAAGAACATGCCGTAAGGCTTTATAGCACAAAGTGACATAATGCATTATAATCTGAACCTATTTTAACTTTTGATTCTTTGGAGCTTATAAGCTTTTAGAAGCAGTTGTATAAATGTTATAAGGCTTTATGTCACTGGTCTCTATAATAAGTTGATGAACAGTTCAAATATATCCTTTACAATGTGTTATGTCACTTTGTGTTATAAGAACACAATATAACACAAAGTGACATAATGCATTATAATCTGAACCTATTTTAACTTTTGATTCTTTGGAGCTTATAAGCTTTTAGAAGCAGTTGAATAAATGTTATAAGGCTTTATGTCACTGGTCTCTATAATAAGTTGATGAACAGTTCAAATATATCCTTTACAATGTGTTATGTCACTTTGTGTTATAAGAACACAATATAACACAAAGTGACATAATGCATTATAATCTGAACCTATTTTAACTTTTGATTCTTTGGAGCTTATAAGCTTTTAGAAAACAGTTATATAAATGTAATAAGGCTTTATGTCACTGGTCTCTGTAATAAGTTGATGAGCAGTTCAAATATATAATTTATAATGCATTATGTCACTTTGTGTTATAAGAACGCAATATAACACAAAGTGACAATGCATTATAATCTGAACCTATTTTAACATTTGATTCTTTGGAGCTTATACACTTTTAGAAAACAGTTATATAAATGTTATAAGGCTTTATATCGCTGGTCTCTATAATAAGTTGATGAACAGTTCAAATATATCCTTTACAATGCATTATGTCACTTTGTGTTATAAGAACGCAATATAACACAAAGTGACATAATGCATTATAATCTGAACCTATTTTAACTTTTGAGTCTTTGGAGCTTATAAGCTTTTAGAAGCAGTTGTATAAATGTTATAAGGCTTTATGTCGCTGGTCTCTATAAGAAGTTGATGAACAGTTCGAACATATCACTTATAATGCATTATATCACTTTGTGTTATAAGAACATATGGTAAGGCTTTATAACACAAAGTGACGTAATGCATTATGATTTGAAAACAGTTATATAAATGTTATAAGGCTTTATGTTGCTGGTCTCTATTAGTTAATGAGCAGTTCAAATATATCATTTATAGGAAGCATTATGTCACTTTGTGTGATAAGAACATGCCGTAAGGCTTTATAGCACAAAGTAACATAATGCATTATAATCTGCTCTCCTCTCAGCACTAGGGTTCCCGGTACAAATCACCATCTGGGTGGAGTTTCCATGTCCTCCCCGTGTCCGCGTGGGTTTCCTCCGGGTTCTCCGGTTTCCTCCCACAGTCCAAAAACATGGATCAAGGTCAATTAAATTCTCCCAATTGCCCCATATAGAGTGTATCTATGTGAGCGAGTGAGTGTCCAGCGATAGACTGGCATCCTGTCGTTGGTGTATCTGCCCAGCGCCCAAAACGTTCTCCCCTGGATGGACATGGGGAACCCCCCCCCCCGCGACCTTAATAGAGGATAAAGCGGAAGATAATGAATGGATGGATGGATGGATTTCGACGCCGGTGTTCTATAATTGTAATACAGTATCACCTCAGCTGGAGAACGTTCTCGGTAAATCTAAAAGGGAAGTTAGTAAGTGGCCAAAGGTGCGAATACTCAGCACCTAACCTACGGACGACGATCCTAAGGGGTCCCATTGGGGTCCCATTGTGTGGGCCGTGCCCATGATCGCCGCTTAATCCGCACAGACCAGAAAGCCCCCGGTGGCGGCGACGGGACAATGCTCAGGCAGGCGGCTCCAGATGGCCTGCACCGTCGCCGTCGCTCTGAGCCATCCTTCTCAGCTTCCCCGAAACAGATGCTGCACTTAAATCGGGAAGCGTGACGTTAAAAGCAGTTAGCGCTCTCCTAAGAGGTCTTTTTCCTGCAGCTGTTCCGTGGCCCGTTTCTCGCTTTAATTGCGATGCAGGAGATCATGGGCTACATTACGGCGGCTGAAGACAATCAAAGCGCCTCCCGCTCCTCAGACAGATGCCCATAAGTTAAACTCCCGTTTAGCTGCGACTCCTAACGATCGTCTTCACGTCCCACATGTCCCTTTCCGACACACCCGGGCCTTCAGCAATGTTCCCCATGCCCATTCGGGGGAGAACGTTTCGGGCGCTGGGCAGATACACCCAGGACAGGGTGCCAATCCATATCTGGGCACATACTCACTCACACAGATGCACACAATATATAGGGGCAATTGCAAACATCCATTATTTTCCATTTAATCCTCTACTAGGGTCGCAGGTGGGGGGGGGGTGTTCCCCATGCCCATCCGGGGGAGAACGTTTCGGGCGCTGGACAGATACACCCAGGACAGGGTGCCAATCCATATCTGGGCACATACTCACTCACACAGACGCACACAATATATAGGGGCAATTTCAAACAGCCATTACTTTCCATTTAATCCTCTACTAGGGTCGCAGGTGGGGGGGGGGGGGGGGTGTTCCCCATGCCCATCCAGGAGAGAACGTTTCGGGCGCTGGACAGATACACCCAGGACGGGGTGCCAATCCATATCTGGGCACATACTCACTCACACAGACGCACACAATATATAGGGGCAATTTCAAACATCCATTATTTTCCATTTAATCCTCTAATTGGGTCGTGGGGGGGGGTTCCTCATGCCCATCCAGGGGAGAACGTTTAGGGCGCTGGGCAGATACACCCAGGACAGGGTGCCAATCCATATCTGGGCACATACTCACTCACACAGATGCACACAATATATAGGGGCAATTTCAAATAGCCATTATTTTCCATTTAATCCTCTAATAGGGTCGTGGGGGGGGGGGGTTCCCCATGCCCATCCAGGGGAGAACGTTTCGGGCGCTGGGCAGATACACCCAGGACGGGGTGCCAATCTATCGGTGGGCACACACACTCTTAGACACACACACACACACAATAAATAGGGGCAATTGCAAACATCCATTATTTTCCATTTAATCCTCTACTAGGGTCGTGGGGGGGGGGTTCCATATGCCCATCCAGGGGAGAACGTTTTGGGCGCTGGGCAGATACACCCAGGACGGGGTGCCAATCCATATCTGGGCACACGCTCACTCACACAGACACACACAATATATAGGGGCAATTTCAAATAGCCATTATTTTCCATTTAATCCACTATTAGGGTCGTAGGGGGGTTCCATATGCCCATCCAGGGGAGAACGTTTCGGGCGCAGGGCAGATACACCCAGGACAGGTGCCAATCTATCGGGTGGCACACACACACTTACACAGACACACACAATATATAGGGGCAATTGCAAACATCCATTATTTTCTATTTAATCCTCTACTTGGGTCGCAGGGGGGTATCCCCATGCCCATCCAGGGGAGAACGTTTTGGGCGCAGGGCAGATACACGCAGGACAGGTGCCAATCTATCGGTGGGCACACACACACTTACACAGACACACACAATATATAGGGGCAATTGCAAACATCCAACATTTTCCATTTAATCCATTTTCATTTCCATTTAATTAGTGATGGGGGGGGGGGGTTCCCCATCCAGGGGAGAACGTTTCGGGCACTGGGCAGATCTATCGCTGGTCACACACTCACTCACTCACACACATATATGGGGCAATTTGGAGCATTCCATTTACTTTGATCCATATTTATGGACAAGGCGGCATGGTGGCTTAGTGGTTAGCATGTTCTCCTCTCAGCGCTAGGAATTCCCAGTTCAAATCCCAGAGTTTCCCTGTTCTCCCCATGTTCACCACCTGGGTTTCCTCCGGGTTCTCCGGTTTCCTCCCACAGTCCAAAAACATGGATCAAGGTCAACTGAATTCTCCAAATTGCCCCATATAGAGTGTGTCTGTGTGAGTGAGTGAGTGTCCAGCGATAGACTGGCATCCTGTCCTGGGTGTATCTGCCCAGCGCCCGAAACGTTCTCCCCTGGATGGGCATGGGGAACCCCACCGCGACCCTAATAGAAGATAAAGCGGAAGATAATGGATGGATGGATGTTTTTGGATAGTGGGAGAAAACTCCATCCGGCCGCTAATCTCAGCATCAGGACCAGGATTATTTTTTGGGAGGTGCCTCCTGCTTTTCTTCACGGTTTGTTTGGCTCGGCAAAAGCGAGCCATGAAAGAAGCCTCTCTCTGCTTTCCGCCGATGTCGGCCTTTTCCTGGAGATTGCAGCCCTCGCTGTCTAGACTCTCCGATGGTAACCTATCCCGGCCGGCCGGCAGTGACATATCATATATTTGCGAGAGACAATCCCTTTATTTATATTCAACTTAAATATACCCCAGGGATATTATATAGCTGAAACCCGAGACGCCCTATCGGCGAGCGGAATCGCTGCCAAGACTGACACAAGCCCGTTATTCGATTCAAACCTGATTAGCCCCAACTAAAGAATGAATGCCCCCCCCTCATTTCAGGGCCCACATGGCCATTACCTCCGAGCTGACCATTGAGCCTCAAGTCTAGACATGTTACCGCACAGGCTCCTCGCCGTCGACCGGACGACCATTTGTCACTTAGTGAGCACCCTGTATTCCCACCCGGTCGGAACATCGAGCGCGACATCTGATCTAGTCGTTCACGGCCCCCTTTCACACCCCTCGGCGCGTCGGAGATTGCCCTTGCGCCATCCCAAAGGGTGTAGCCTGGACTTACGGGCGGGATCGGTTTCCCCTTAAGTGCCGCAGGGTTAATCGGAGGCTACCGACGCCGTGATTGGGTTTCCTCCGCCCCGTCAGCTGTGGTCTGGCACAGTTCGGACCTCTGCCGTGGCGACCTTTTTCTTTTCATACTATAATATTTACCCCAAAACATTACAGCCCGACATCAGAACCCCTCCTATATTCATAGCGACTGCCCGAAACCACATATTTAATTGATGTTTCCTGTGCCAGCCCAACGCTGTGCTGACTGATGGGCCTATTGTTCGAGGTTCACAGGCCTGCATTAGTGCTGACCACAAAAGACTTGCCTTAGACTCTCCAGACATGCTCCAGCCCTAATTAATGGCGGAATAATAAATGAAGGGATTGTCTGGACGCGCGTAACCTTCGACGAGAAACAACGTACGATGTTTTTGCCCAGAAATCAGGCGCGGTGGGATACAGTCCTGCCAGGATTAAGCCCGGCTGATTCAATCCAGAGCTTCGGCTTGGCTCGGAGCTGACGGGACGGTCCGTGATAACCGGGCGTGGAAATCCGAGGAATGCCAGGAGATTAGGGAGTCCGGGACCGGGTTCTCCAAGGATGACCGGGGTCCGTCTTAGATCCCTCCTTGCATGATGTCTATAAACACTACGCTGCGAAATATCAGTGTTTCAGTGTCTGCTTTATTTAAACCGGCTTTCGGATGACGGGAATTTTGGAAACCGCTTTGCCTAAATCCCGGTATTCATAATGCATTATTAACACATTCATAAAGCTTTAGAAACCATTCATAACACTTTATAATACTTGTCATTGTAGATGTACATAGCCACACTCATAAAGTGTTAGAAGAACGTGCCACACGGCTTTATAACACAAAGTGACATGATGCATTATAAAGGATATATATTAACTGTTCATCAACTGTGACATAACACCTTATAACATTGTGTTTTCTTGAAAATTACTTTATTAGTGCTCATAACTGTTTATAAAAGCTTATAAGTATAAATAAAGTAAAGCGAGGGCATTAATGACCTCTTTGAAAGAGACTGCATTCATAGGAGTACTTAATGCCTTATAAAAGCTTATAAGCTCTCTTTGCAGGCATAAAGTAAAGCGAGGGCATTAATGACCTCTTTGAAAGAGACTGCATTAATAGGAGTACTTAATGCCTTATAAAAGCTTATAAGCTCTCTTTGCAGGCATAAAGTAAAGCGAGGGCATTAATGACCTCTTTGAAAGAGACTGCATTCATAGGAGTACTTAATGCCTTATAAAAGCTTATAAGCTCTCTTTGCAGGCATAAAGTAAAGCATGGCATTAATGACCTCTTTGAAAGAGACTGCATACATAGGAGTATATAATGCCTTATGAAAGCGGTGTCAATCTATCGCTGGGCACACACTCACTCACACACACACACACACTCTATATGGGGCAATTTGGAGAATTCAATTGACCTTGATCCATGTGTTTGGACTGTGGGAGGAAGCCAGAGAACCCGGAGGAAACCCACGCGGACACGGGGAGAACAAGGAAGCTCCACCCAGATGGGGATCCCAACCTGGAATCCCTAGCGCTGAGAGGAGAACATGTTAACCACTAAGCCACCGTGCTGCCCTCTTTGGAGAACCTTCGGTATTAAGATTTCAGTTGATGGGCCAATTATTGAGCCTTGAAAAAAATATTTTTTTTATCTCTCTGTGCTTCATGAATGATGGAAATGCTGAGAGCGTTGGTGGGTTCTGGTGGCTCCTCGCTTATTAGAACCTTCATTAATGATCACAAAGTACAGCTATCTTTGAAGTCCCCTTTCATCTCTTACTGGGTTGGGATTAGATGAAAATCGGAGTACTGATTTTCTATATTCTGATTATTGCCGAGCGGCACGGTGGTTTAGTGGTTAGCATGTTCTCCTCTCAGTGCTAGGGATTCCCGGTTCGAATCCCAATCTGGGTGGAGTTTCCATGTTCTCCCCGTGTCCGCGTGGGTTTCCTCCGAATTCTCCGGTTTCCTCCCACAGTCCAAAAACATGGAACAAGGTCAATTGAATTCTCCAAATTGCCCCATATAGAGTGTGTCTGTGTGAGTGAATGTGTGCCCAGCGATAGATTGGCATCCTGTCCTGGGTGTATCTGCCCAGCGCCCGAAACGTTCTCATCTGGATGGCCATGGGGAACCCCACCGCGACCCTAATAGAAGATAAAGCGGTAGATAATGGATGGATGGGTTATAGGCAGCAAGGTGGCTTAGTGGTTAGCATGTTCTCCTCTCAGCGCTAGGGATTCCCGGATTCCCGGATCGAATCCCAATCTGGGTGGAATTTCATGTTCTCCCTGTGTCCACGTGGGTTTCCTCCGGGTTCTCCGGTTTCATCCCACAGTCCAAAAACATGGATCAAGTCAATTGAGTTCTCCAAATTGCCCCATATAGAGTGTGTCTGTGTGAGTGAGTGTGTGCCCAGTGATAGATTAGCGCCCTGTCCTGGTTGTATCTGCCCAGCTCCCGAGACGTTCTCCCCTGGATGGGCATGGGGAACCCCCCCGCGACCCTAATAGAGGATAAAGCGGAAGATAATGGATGGGTGGATGATTATTACAGTTGTCGTACCGTCGAGTTGGTGATTGGTGATGATGCCGTGATGACGCCCTTTTGGGTTTGAAACCCTTTAAAACGCGGCGACTTGGATAAAATGGCGGTTTCACCGAAGCGGTGAACGGAACGTCCTGGCTGGATAAACAGGGGATGCAGTTTATTAGGATCCCATCCAGCTGGAGGCTTTTCACTTGGCTCGGAGCACAGCGTCCAGAGTAGCGGTGATTGAATGGAGTGGCGAGCAGATGGTGACGTTCTATGGTTCTCATAGATTAGCTCGGAACAAGGAGCGAGCGGGAACAAAACGTGACGTGAGCCAGATGGAAACCTGTGCACATGTTACTTCACGGTTGGCACGGTGACTTAGTGGTTGGCAGGTTCACCTCTCAGTGCTAGGGATTCCCGGTTCGAATCCCAATCTGGGTGGAGTTTCCATGTTCTCCCTGTGTCCGCGTGGGTTTCCTCCGGGTTCTCTGGTTTCCTCCCACAGTCCTAAAACATGGATCAAGTCAATTGAGTTCTCCAAATTGCCCCATATAGAGTTTTTGTGTGAGTGAGTGTGTGTCCAGTGATAGATTGGCGTCCTGTCCTGGGTGTATCTGCCCAGCGCCCGAAACGTTCTCCTCTGGATAGGCATGGGGAACACCCCGCCCCCCCCCGCGATCTAATAGAGTATAAAGCGGAAGATAATGGATGGTGGGATGAGATGTAAAGTAAATGCAGCATGGTGACTTGGTGGTTGGCATGTTCTCCTCTCAGCGCTAGGGATTCAGGCTCGAATCCCAATCTGGGTGGAGTTTCCATGTTCTCCCCGTGTCCGCGTGGGTTTCCTCCGGGTTCTCCGGTTTCCTCCCACAGTCCAAAAAACGTGGATCAAGGTCAATTGAATTCTCCAAATTGCCCCATATAGAGTGTGTTTGTGTGAGTGAGTGTGTGTCCAGTGATAGATTGGCGCCCTGTCCTGGGTGTATCTGCCCAGCGCCCAGGACGTTCTCCCCCGGATGGGCATGGGGAACCAACCCTCCCCTGCGACCCTAATAGAGGATAAAGCGGAAGATAATGGATGTATTTTTATTAATGGTCCATGATTTTAATTATTCATTTATTCATTCATTCATTATCTCCCGCTTTATCCTCTATTAGGGTTGCGGTGGGGTTCCCCACGCCCATCCAGGGGAGAACGTCTCGGGCGCTGGGCAGATAGACCCAGGACAGGGTGCCAATCCATCGCTGGGCACACACTCACTCACACAGACACACTCTATATGGGGCAATTTTGAGAATTCAATTGACTTGATCCATGTTTTAGGACTGTGGGAGGAAACCGGAGAACCCGGAGGAAACCCACGCAGACACGGGGAGAACATGGAAACTCCACCCAGATGGGGATTCGAACCGGGAATCTCTACTGCTGAGAGGCGAACATGCTAACCACTAAGCCATATAATACACTATATAAAATATCATTTTAATTAATTGATTTTAATTAATGAATTTTATATCATATGGCTCAGCCAATCAGATTGCAGGACCGGGGTCACCCGTTTATAATGGCCATCTAGTTACATGTTGGCTGCTACATTTCAATATGGGCTGCGATATGCGTTCATTTCGTCATTACTTACGAGTGTATTAAAGGGTATGTAGTTGGGAAGTCCAACACTGATTGCGTCTAATTAAAGAACCTCCGGCAGAACCGACTGGACGTGTCAGAGATCATGGATGTGATGCTAATGCACTTCAGCAGGTAGAGGTTTCAAACATGTTTAGAATTAGGTTTGCCGTCGGGTCGGAGCTTTAATCAAGAGAATCAATTACGGAACGCCGATTCAGCAGCTTTATGATTAAGCCAATAGAAAGGACATGGGGCATTCATGGTTCCAGGACCAGATCCAGCCCTGTTGCTGTCCCTGTTGGCCCGATGTCAGGTTAATACTGTGGTAGTACTACACACACACACACACACACACACACAAGGATCTTCTCCGGGTTCTCCGGTTTCGTCCTACGGACCAAAAACATGGATTCAATGTGAATCGGTTGCTTTAAATTGCCCCATTGTGGTGCGTGTTTGTGTGTGCCCAGTGATGGATTGGCACCCTGTCCATGTGAATTGGCAGCATTTATTTGCCCCTATATGGTGTGGGTGTGTGTGTATGTGTGTGCCCAGTGATAGATTGGCACCCTGTCCATGTGGGTTTATCTCTGGGTTCTCCGGTCTCCACCCACAGTCCAAAAACTTGACTTCAGGGTGAATTGGCAGCTCTAAATTGCCCCTATATGGTGTATGTCAGTGAGTGTGCCCAGTGATAGATTGGCGCCCTGTCCATGTGGGTTTATCTCTGGGTTCTCCGGTCTCCACCCACAGTCCAAAAACTTGACTTCAGGGTGAATTGGCAGCTCTAAATTGCCCCTATATGGTGCATGTATGTGTGTGAGAGTGTGTGCCCAGTGATAGATTGGCACCCAGTCCATGTGGGTTTTTCTCTGGGTTCTCCGGTCTCCTCCCACAGTCCAAAAACATGACTTCAAGGTGAATTGGTAGCTCAAAATTGCCCCTATATGATGCATGTGTGTGAGTGAGTATGCCCAGTGATGGATTAGCACCCTGTCCATGTGGGTTTTTCTCTGGTGTCCTCCGATAGTCCAAAAACATGACTTCAGGGTGGATTGGCAGCTCTAAATTGCCCCTATATGGTGCATGTGAGTGTGCCCAGTGATAGATTGGCACCCTGTATATGTGGGTTTTTCTCCGGGTTCTCTGGTCTCCACCCACAGTCCAAAAACGCGATTTCAGGGTGAATTGGCAGCTCTTAATTGCCCCTATTTGGTGCATGTATGTGTGAGAGAGTGTGTGCCCAGTGATAGATTGGCACCCAGTCAATGTGGATTTTTCTTCGGGTTCTCCGATCTCCTCCCACAGTCCAAAAACTTGACTTCAGGGTGAATCGGCAGCTCTAAATTGCCCCTATATGGTGCATGTGAGTGTGCCCAGTGATAGATTGGCACCCTGTATATGTGGGTTTTTCTCCAGGTTCTCTGGTCTCCACCCACAGTCCAAAAACGCGATTTCAGGGTGAATTGGCAGCTCTTAATTGCCCCTATATGGTGCATGTGAGTGTGCCCAGTGATAGATTAGCACCCTGTCCATGTGGGTTTTTCTCCAGATTCTCCGGTCTCCTCCCACAGTCCAAAAACATGGGCAACCTCTCCATGTGTGTTTTTCTCCTGGTTCTCCGGTCTCCACACACAGTCCAATAACATGACTTCAGGGTTAATTGGCAGCTCAAAATTGCCCCTATGTAGGTGTATGTGTGAGAGTGAGTGAGTGAGTACAAGCCCAGTGATAGATTGGCGCCCTGTCCTGGGTGTATCTTCCCATCGCCTGAAACGTTCTCCTCTTGATAACCATTGGGAACTGGATGGATGGATGTATGTAGCAGACTGTTAAGCTCTGTTCCTTCAGGTCTTTAGCACCGCGGTTCTTTCTGGTGGTGTCGTGATGCGTTTTCCTGTTTTTATTGGCTCCCCCTGCGACCAGATGCTCCGTATTAGCATTTGGTCAGCGATGCAGGTCCGGTCCTGTGATTCACCTCTCGATAGCGACCGTCGCCAACGGGGCTGGAACGGAGAACCCACGGTCCAAAGCCCGCCCCTGGAACGGCCTTGTTTACTCTTCTCTGCCACCTTGACGCCGGTGCCAACCAAATTTATGGGCTCTGTTTCGACTCGGTTCTCAGAAGGCTGTGCCAGAAAGCAAATGGACCTGCTGAGTCGGGTTCTGGAGCGTCCACTCCCCCAGAACGTGCGAAGACATCTGGCGGTGCTCAGATTATTTGATGAGATGCAGCACTCCGCTGCCTCTAAACAAGTCTCTCGACGGAATCGGACTCGGGGAAATTACCGGACCTGCTAATCATTGTGTACCGAAGCCTTTTGTTTGCGTTCTAAAGGATGGGGGGGGGGGGGGGATCACAGCGTGATCTGTGATTAATCTGTCTAGAACCTCTGTAGAGAGAACATCATGTGAAAGAACACTGTTAAAGCATCAGGGAGGCCGTTGTTTGGTTTCTGGTTCTATAACCAAATTCGTAACACTTTCTATGAATCCGGTATTCATAATGCATTATAATTGGTAACACTTTCTATGAATCCGGTATTCATAATGCATTATAAATGGTAACACTTTCCATGAATCCGGTATTCGTAATGCATTATAAATGGTAACACTTTCTATGAATCCGGTATTCATAATGCATTATAAGCGCGTTTATAAAGTATTCACAATGCTTAATAATACATGTCATAAGCCTTTGTTAATGTGCATAGATGTACATAACCACCCTCATAAAGTGTTATAAGAAGGCTTTATAACACAAAGTGACATAATGCATTATAAATTATATATTTTATCTGTTCATCAACTTATTATAGAGACCAGCGACATAAAGCCTTATAACGCTAGTGTTTAATGAAATTACAGAACCTAATTGTGTACTGAAGCCTTTTGTTTTGCGTTCTAAAGGATGGGGGGGGGGTGTTGTTATTAACAACCTCTTTGAAGTGGTCTGGGTGGAGTTTCCATGTTCTCCCCGTGTCCGCGTGGGATTCCTCCGGGTTCTCCGCTTTCCTCCCGCAGTCCAAAATCATGGATCAAGGTCAATTGAATTCTCCAAATTGCCCCATATAGAGTGTGTTTGTGTGAGTGAGTGTGTGCCCATCGATAGATTGGTGCCCTGTCCTTGGTGTATTTACCCAGTGCTGAAACGTTCTCCCCTGGATGGGCATGGGGAACCCCCACCCCCCAATGCTCTCGATTGGGTTGGAATCCACTGGGTACTACTGTTCCCAATGACGATGACCAAATAAGGCCATGCTTATAGACCCAGACCAAATCCGGTGACCTGGAGTTCCACTAAGACGATCCGTGAAACGTGTTCTTCACTACAGATCTTCCCGAATCATCTACAGAAGCTTGATTTAAGTTAAGGTCCGCCACAAAGTATAAGGTTCCGTGCCGCGACACCGGATCGGATTCCCGTCTCGTGCGGCCTCCTGTGACCTTTGACACGCAGACTAAACATGGTTAGCAACCGATTAAGTGCCGGAATAACAAACATCTCGGGCTTTACGGCTCGACGCTGCTTTGCGGTTCTCGCTCGATGCTTTTCGGGGCGTTCTGCAGTCTGTGGTTTGCGCCGATGGTGCTTTTACACACAAACACACATGCGAGGGCTTGTCGAGGAGGGAAATGTGCAAATGCTTTTCCATTTCAACCCCTGGAACAGTTGAGTGAACGCTGAGCTCGCCGTTGTTTGATCTCGCGCTGTGATTTATTTAAGCGGCGAATACACAGTTGTGTGCATTAATAAAAGAACTCGCTCAGCTTGAGGTGCCGGGTTTATTAAAACTAAAACTGTAGCGTTGACGGCTCTGAGGCTGCAAATACCGCTATATAATAAGACCCGGGCGGCATTGGGGCTTCGGATCCCCATCTGGGTGGAGTTTCCATGTTCTCCCTGTGTCTGCCTGGGTTTCCTCAGGGTTCTCCGGTTTCCTCCCACAGTCCAAAAGACATGGATCAAGATCAATTGAATTCTCCAAATTGCCCCATATAGAGTGTCTTTTTGTGAGTGAGTGTATGCCCAGCGATAGATTGGTGCCCTGTCCTGGGTGTATCTGCCCAGTGCCCGAGACGTTCTCCCCTGGATGGGCATGGGGAACCCCACTGCGACCCTTATAGAGGATAAAGCGGGAGATAATGAATGAAAAATTGCCCCATATAGAGTGTCTGTGTGAGTGAGTGTATGCCCAGCGATAGATTGGTGCCTTGTCCTGGGTGTATCTGCCCAGTGCCCGAGACGTTCTCCCCTGGATGGGCATGGGGAACCCCACCGCGACCCTTATAGAGGATAAAGCGGGAGATAATGAATGAAAAATTGCCCCATATAGAGTGTCTGTGTGAGTGAGTGTATGCCCAGCGATAGATTGGTGCCTTGTCCTGGGTGTATCTGCCCAGTGCCCGAGACGTTCTCCCCTGGATGGGCATGGGGAACCCCACCGCGACCCTTATAGAGGATAAAGCGGGAGATAATGAATGAAAAATTGCCCCATATAGAGTGTCTGTGTGAGTGAGTGTATGCCCAGCGATAGATTGGTGCCCTGTCCTGGGTGTATCTGCCCAGTGCCCGAGACGTTCTCCCCTGGATGGGCATGGGGAACCCCACCGCGACCCTTATAGAGGATAAAGCGGGAGATAATGAATGAAAAATTGCCCCATATAGAGTGTCTGTGTGAGTGAGTGTATGCCCAGCGATAGATTGGTGCCCTGTCCTGGGTGTATCTGCCCAGTGCCCGAGACGTTCTCCCCTGGATGGGCATGGGGAACCCCACCGTGACCCTTATAGAGGATAAAGCGGGAGATAATGAATGAAAAATTGCCCCATATAGAGTGTCTGTGTGAGTGAGTGTATGCCCAGCGATAGATTGGTGCCCTGTCCTGGGTGTATCTGCCCAGTGCCCGAGACGTTCTCCCCTGGATGGGCATGGGGAACCCCACCGCGACCCTTATAGAGGATAAAGCGGGAGATAATGAATGAAAAATTGCCCCATATAGAGTGTCTGTGTGAGTGAGTGTATGCCCAGCGATAGATTGGTGCCCTGTCCTGGGTGTATCTGCCCAGTGCCCGAAACGTTCTCCCCTGGATGGGCATGGGGAACCCCACCGCGACCCTTATAGAGGACAAAGCGGGAGATAATGAATGAAAAATTGCCCTATATAGAGTGTCTGTGTGAGTGAGTGTGTGCCCAGCGATAGATTGGTGCCCTGTCCTGGGTGTATCTGCCCAGTGCCCGAGACGTTCTCCCCTGGATGACATGACCCTAGTAGAGGATAAAGTGGAAGATTCAAGTAAGTGCAGCATGATGGCTTAGTGGTTCGCATGTTCTCCTCTCAGCACTAGGCATTCCCAATTCAAATCCCAATCTGGGTGGAGTTTCCATGTTCTCCCTGTGTCTGCCTGGGTTTCCTCAGGGTTCTCCTGTTTCCTCCCACAGTCGAAAAACATGGCTCAAGGTTAATTGAATTCTCCAATTTGCCCCATATAGAGTGTGTTTGTTTGTGTGAGTGAGTGTGTGCCCAGTGATAGTTTGGCGCCCTGTCCTGGGTGTATCTGCCAAGCGCCAGAAACGTTCTCCCCTGGATGGGCATAGGGAACCCCCCCCACCCCCATGACTCTAGTAGTGGATAAAGTGGAAGATAATGGATGGATGGATAATAAGACCCATTCAACTATATATATATATATATAAAATGCTGGAGAACGATGTTATATAGTGGCGTACATTCACGTGTATCTGCCCAGCACTGGATGGGTAACAGAAACCTCCGTTACCCTAGTAGAGGATTAAAGGGGATTAGGTTAATTGGGGTTAGGTATGGATTAGGTGACTTGCCCAAGGGCACTACAGCCATGGTAATTGTTGGGAGCGGGAATCAAACTGGGGACCTTCTTAACCGCAAGCCATAAAACCTTTGTTATAAAACCTTATTTTTATGTCAACAAATTAATTATACTAATTGATTATTAGGCGGCACGGTGGCTTAGTGGTTAGCACGTTTGCCTCTCAGCGCTAGGGATTCCCGGTTCGAATCCCCATCTGGGTGGAGTTTCCATGTTCTCCCCGTGTCCGTGTGGGTTTCCTCCGGGTTCTCCGGTTTCCTCCCACAGTCCAAAAACATGGATCAAGTTAATTGAGTTCTCTAAATTGCCCCATATAGAGTGTGTCTGTGTGAGTGAGTGTGTACCCAGCGATGGATTGGCGCCCTGTCCTGGGTGTATCTGCCCAGCGCCCGAGACGTTCTCCCCTGGATGGGCATGGGGAACCCCACCGCGACCCTAATAGAGGATAAAGCGGAAGATAATGGATGAATAATTGATTATTAATACTTATTATTTATTCATGTAATACTTAATATTACTTAATGTAATATTTATTTATACTTATTAATTATATACTAGCGGCACGGTGGCTTAGTGGTTGGCACGTTCGCCTTTCAGCATTAGGGATTCCCTGTTCGAATCCCCATCTGGGTGGAGTTTCCATGTTCTCCCCGTGTCTGCGTGGGTTTCCTCCGGGTTCTCCGGTTACCTCCCACAGTCCAAAAACATGGATCAAGTCAATTGAGTTCTTCAAATTGCCCCATATAGAGTGTGTGTATGCGTGCGTGTCTGTGTGAGTGAGTGTGTGCCCAGCGATAGATTGGTGCCCTGTCCTGGGTGTATCTGCCCAGCGCCCGAGACGTTCTCTCCTGGATGGGCATGGGGAACCCCACCGCGACCCTAATAGAGGATAAAGCGGAAGATAATGAATGAATGAAAAAGGAATTATATACTAAATTTTTATAACACGTTATGACTATGATTACGAACATCTATGTACATTGACAAATGTCACTTTGTGTTATAAAGCCTTATGTCAGATTGTTATAACACTTGATGACTGATTGTGACCATCTATGGACATTAGCAAAGGCTTATGACAAATGTTATAAAGCGTTATGAATGCTTCATAAGTGCACTTATAATGCGTTATGAATTCCGGGTTCATAGAAAGTTGAATGTTTAGGGGAAATAACAGCAAGATGCGACCAATTACGCGTAAATGAACTGTTTCATCGCAAATTGGGGCTAATAAATAAATCAATTTGAACGTCCTCCTGGTCACGTTGCGATATTACGCCGCTGGTCTGAATAAACGGATCGGAGGCATAAAAACATGTTCGTCTTTTCATCTCGGATCCGGTCTCTTGGAATGCTTCCTGAATCGATATCCTCCTCATCCAGTTCGAAAAGACGGGCTCCTCAAGATGAGACGGTGGTGGTACCATGGACTTTTCACTTCTTAATAATGTTTTGAACAGAAGTGAGTGAGCGAGAGAGAGCGAGAGAGAGATTGTAAAGCCTCAAACGTCTTTCCTTTCCTGCCTTGTGTCTATTCAGAACTTCTGAAAGCACTTTCTTTCCCCCACCGGCGTGAATTCCTCGGGTTATTATGCACTACCAGAAAATTGCAGATGTGCTTCAGCCCTCAAAGAAATTGGCGCTGGGAGAAGCCGGGCCGTGGAGCTGAACCCATCGACGGGTTCGACTCGCTGAGACCCAGCGGAGCTGTGATCTGATGGGAACGATTCAGCCCCCAATCCAAAGACGAGACTGTTTCGGTCTCGGGTTTGAGCCCCGTTCACTTATAAAAAGCTTATAAGCTCTCGTTACAGGCATAAAGTAAAGTGTTGGCATTAATGACCTCTTTGAAAGAGACTGCATACATAGTAGTACATAATGCCTTATAAAAGCGTATAAGCTCTCGTTACAGGCATAAAGTAAAGCATTGGCATTAATGACCTCTTTGAAAGAGACTGCATACATAGTAGTACATAATGCCTTATAAAAGCTTATAAGCTCTCTTTGCAGGCAAAAGGTAAAGCATGGCATTAATTACCTTTTTGAAAGAGACTGCATACCTAGTAGTAAATAATGCCTTATAAAAGCTTATAAGCGCTCTTTGCAGGCATAAAGTGTGCGCTTTAATGACCTCTTGAAAGAGTCTGCATACATAGTAGTACATAATACCTTATAAAAGCTTATAAGCGCTCTTTGCAGGCATAAAGTGTGCGCTTTAATGACCTCTTGAAAGAGTCTGCATACATAGTAGTACATAATGCCTTATACATAAAGCTTATAAATACTCGTTACAGACTTTAAGTCAAGTGGAATCATCTTGTTTTAAGTCAGAATGGAATCTGACTCTGAAGAATCAAAAGATTATAATGCATTATGTCACTGTGTTATAAAGCCTTATGTCAGATTGAACACTTTATGACTATGATTATGAACATCTATGTACATTGACAAAGGCTTATGACAAATGTTATAAAGAATTGTGTTCTTTATAAAGCTTTATGAAGGTGCTTATAATGCATTATGAACACCAGGTTCAGAAAAAGTTGAAAGTTAAGGGAAAAAACACCAAGAAGTGACCAATGACATGTAAAATAGACATACAGGCATAGTGTTGGCATTAATGAGCTCTTTGAAAGAGACGGCATACATAGTAGTGCATAATGCCTCATAAAAGCTTATAAATGCTTGTTACAGACTTTAAGTAAAGTGGAATCATCTTGTTTTAAGTCCGAATGTCTAAACATCCAAAGAACCAAACGTTGACATAAATTGAGCTTATAATGCCTTATGGCACTTTGTGTTCTAAAGCCTTATGTCAGATTGTTAACAATTTATAACTGTGATTCTGACCATCTATGAACATTACTGAAGGCTTATGACAAATGTTATAAAACCTTATGACATTATGAATGCACTTATAATGCATTATGAACATGGGGTTCATAGAAAGTACCCAAGAAGCGAACAATGATGCGTAAATGAACGCCGTAACGTCAAGAAACGTCATCGCAAATCCGGACGTGACCGTCTCGGGTTCGAACCCCGTTTACTTCCCAGCTGTAACGGCGGCCTGTAAGGCTTGCGCGTTAAAAACGGCGCTCATATCTTCATGCATGTTTGCACTGCTAATGAAATTCAAATTGGAATGCTATGCAAATGAGCTCCATTAATATTCCGGCTCTTTTTTTTTTTTTTTTTTTTTTCTGTGCTGTTCGGTACGGTTTACTCACAAAGAGACGGGGAACGGGGCGAAAATGAAAGAACCGTCCCCGACACGTGTGCACCTTGTGCCGAGTGCTCGTCCTGTCATGAATAGGGCTTGTCTAATTTTAATGAGGAGAAAATGCCCCCGTATTTAATAACCCTTAGCCACAATTATGCAAAAATGCAGCATGAACGGGGTGTTTTAATATTGCGCTTCATGCTGGCCAGATAACGCGCGGGCACGTCGAGCGTTCGCCAACGTTTGCACTAAATACCAAATATTATTTAATACCCCGGTCTGTCAGTCAGGATCACTTTCCATCCATCCATCATCTTCAGCTTTATCCTCTACTAGGGTCGTGGGAGGGGGGGTTCCCCATGCCTATCCAGGGGAGAACGTTTCGGGCGCTGGGCAGATACACCCAGGACAGGACACCAATCTACCACTGGACACACACTCACTCACACACACTCTATATGGGGCAATTTGGAGAATCCAATTGACCTTGATCCATGTTTTTGGACTGTGGGAGGAAACCGGAGAACCCGAGGGATACCCACGTGGACACGGCGAGAACATGGAAACTCATGCCAGATTGGGATCCGAACCGGGAATCGAATTGAATTTATGTTTTTGGACTGTGGGAAGAAACCGGAGAACCAGGAGAATATGGAACATCCATCAATCCATCCATTATCTTCTGCTTTATCCTCTATTAGGATCGTGGGGGGGTTCCCCATGCCCATCCAGATGAGAACGTTTCGGGCGCTGGGCAGATACACCCAGGACAGGGTGCCAATCTATCTATCTATCTATAACACACTCTA
Organism: Corydoras sp. C115; assembly: GCA_019802505.1. Taxonomy (NCBI): domain Eukaryota; kingdom Metazoa; phylum Chordata; class Actinopteri; order Siluriformes; family Callichthyidae; genus Corydoras; species Corydoras sp. C115. Next base: position 421,070 of record JAFMOC010000116.1, on the reverse strand, counting down.
TATGGGGCAATTTGGAGAACTCAATTGACCTTGATCCGTGTTTTTGGACTGTGGGAGGAAACCGGAGAACCCGGAGGAAACCCACGCGGACACGGGGTGATCACAAACTCCACCCAGATTGGGCAGATGAGCATGCCGCCCATTATGAATACTTAATAAAGCTCCTAAAGTTTTAGGAATGTGTTTATAATGCATTATGAATGCCAGATTCATAGAAATGTATATAATTGTTAATAGACCCTGCGGCACTGTGGCTTAGTGGTTAGCATGTTCTCCTCTCAGCGCTAGGGATTCCCGGTTCGAATCTCCATCTGGGTGGAGTTTCCATGTTCTCCCCGTGTCCGCGTGGGTTTCCTCCGGGTTCTCCGGTTTCCTCCCACAGTCCAAAAACATGGATCAAGGTCGAATGAAGTCTCCAAATTGCCTCATATAGAGTGTGTGCATGTCTGTGTGAGTGTGTGCCCAGCGATAGATTGGTGCCCTGCCCTGGGTCTATCTGCCCAGCGCCCGAGACGTTCTCCCCTGGATGGGCATGGGGAACCCCCCCCCCCCCCAATCGCCCAGTCTGATTCTCATTACGCCGAAAAGCCAACCTTCCCCGAGCCGCTAACGTGTTCCTGTCACCGGCGTTGTTCCTGCGTCTCTGTGAAGTCAACAGCCTGTTCTTGTTATCGCTTCGGCGGAACGCTCCCCGCCGTATCTCCGTCGTAACCGTATTAAAACGTCTCGTTTCCTCAAGCTGCATGCATATAGCCAAACACCAATTACGGAACGTTTGCGGCGAGTTTGCTTACGGAGCTTGCAGATGGCGCCTTTCATTTATTTGATTTTTTTTTTTTTTCAGTTTGTTTCTGTATTTTTTTTTATTTTTATTTTTTTTAAACTGCACTTAATATTGTTTTCTCTGTTGCTCGTTATCTGTTCGCATCAAACAAAACATGCTGTAGAAAGGCAATCGCGCTCTCGCCGCTCTCCGGTTCTCCGGCTGCGTTCTCGCCTCATGAATACCTCCGTGAACAGACGCCGCTCTGTTTTATGCTTTTGTGAGTTTCACGGGCAGGTGAGCATTCGCGCCGAAGCAACGCACGACGTGGATGATCTAATTTTCCTCTTTCCCGTGGCCTTGGGTGCTGATGACGCCTTGCCGCCTGGGGGGGGGGGGGGGGCAACCTTATTTATGTGTCTGTCTCCGCGACGTGTTTGGATGAAAGCCCATCCATTCATTATCTTCCACGTTATCCTCTACTAGGGTCACGTGGGGTTCCCCATGCCCATCCATGGGAGAACGTTTTGGGTACCTGGAACCCAGGACAGGGTGCCAATCTGTCAGTGGGGCACTTATATGGAGCAATTTGGAGCAATTATTTCACCTTGATCCATGTTTTTGGTTATGGTGCTGGGCTATCAATCAAAAGGTTGGGGGTTCAAATCCAAGGTCCATTGAAGTTACCAATGTGGGTTCTTGAGCAAGGACCAACACATGAGAGAACATGTCACCTTACTGGTTAGGGCGTTGGGCTATCAATCGGAAAGGTTGGGGGTTCAAATCCAAGGTCAACTGAAGATACCACTGTGGGTCCTTGAGCAAGAACCAACACCTGATGGGACCTGGTAGCTCAATGGTGTTGGGCTATCAATTGGAAGGTTGAGGGTTCGAATCCCGTTACCACTGTACACATAAAAGGACGTGGTAGCTCAATGGTTAGGGTGTTGGATCATCAATTGGAAGGTTAGAGGTTCGAATCCCAGGTCACCTGAAGGTATCACTGTGGGTCCTTGAGCAAGAACCCACAACTGATAAGTCGTGGGAAAATCCCAGGTCCACTGAAGTTACCAATGTAGGTCCTTGAGCAAGGCCCTTAACCCCAATTGCCCCAGGGATGCTCCCCGTGCTCGCTTTGTAAGTTACTTTGGATAAAAGCTTCTGCTAAACGACCAAATGCGAAAAAAGCGGCGGCGGGGTTCAGGATCGAATACCGATCAGGTTCGATGACCTGACAGTGTAGCTGTTTTTCACGTAGCTACTGACTTGTCGTCCTCATTTGTAAGTCGCTTTGGATTAAAGCGTCGTCTAAATAACTAAATGTAAATGTGATGCCAGTCTGCCGCTGGAGGAAGCGTTCCGCCCGCCGCCGCCACCCCGTCACCGTGCCACAGAGCATCAGGCACACTGTGTACGACTCAAAGCGGGGAACCCGATGGAGAATATTCTCTTTGAGGTGCAAACATCTGCTTTATTTGCATTGCGGAGTCGAGAACGAAAACAAATAACTGCTTTTCAAAGCGGATATCTCGACGCACGTCGCGGCTCGGGGGGGGTTCCCGAGCTGATCTGCGACGCCGCCGGTTGCTGGAGAGGACAAAAGAGAACAGGATGAACTGTTCCGCAGCTTTCATGAGTGCTGTTTGATTCCGGGGAGCCTTCTTGCCCCCCGGACCAATTTTAATTTCTTCTTTTTCCCGATTCAGCCGGCTAGATGTGAGCGCCGCGATCTAATTGGCCGGGTTTGAAAGTCGAAGTGTGATTCCGTTGGATTTTTCACAAAGGGAGTTGGAAGGGAAAATATTAGCGTTAATCCCGCCCCTAATCCCAAGATTAACTGTCCGTAACTTTATAGGAAATTCCGCTCGATCTGGAGATCATTAGGAAGAAGTTCGGAGAACGTTATGTTTACGCTTGTGCTATACTTTTTTACAACGGCAGCACTTGGGGGGGGGGGGGGGGGGTCTCGGTCTGCAGGGGTCAGTGGCTATTAAAACTGGGCCAAGGGAGGAACTGTGGGAAACTGATGACGGGGGAACCGTGTGGTCCCATCCAGATTGGGTAACACTTTCTATGAATTCGGTGTTCATAACGCTTTATAACATGTCATTAACCATTGTTAATGTACATAGATGTTCATAATCACAGTCATAAATCATTATAACAATTTGACATAAGGCTTTACAACACAAAGTGACACAATGCATTATAATCTGAACTTCTTTGGATGTTTAGACATTCTGACTTAAAACAAGGCTTAAAGTCTGTAAAGAGCATTTATAAGCTTTTATAAGGCATTATGTACTACTATGTATGCAGTCTCTTTCAAAGAGCTCATTAATGCCAGCACTTTACGTCATGCCTGTGAAGAGTGCTTATAAGCTTTTATAAACTGTTATGAGCACTTCTAAAGTCATTTTCAGGAAAAGCGTTCATTAAACACAAACGTTATAAGGCTTTGTAACATCTGTCATTAGCCATTGTTAATGTACAAAGATGTTCATAATCACAGTCATAAATCGTAACAACATAACAATTTGACATAGGGCTTCATAACACAAAGTGACATAATGCATTATAACCTAAACTTATTTCAACATTTGGTTCTTTGGATGTTTCGACATTCTGACTTAAAACAAGCTGATTCCACTTTACTTAAAGTCTGTAACGAGCATTTATAAGGCATTATGTACTACTATGTATGCAGTCTCTTTTAAAGAGGTCATTAATGCCAACACTTTACTTATAAGCTTTCTATGAATCCGGCATACATAACGCTTCATAACATCTGTCATTAACCATTGTTAATGTACATAGATGTTCATAATCAAAGTCATAAATCGTTATAACAATTTGACATAAGGCTTTAACAACACAAAGTGACATAATGCATTATAACCTGAACTTATTTCAACATTTGGTTCTTTGGATGTTTGGACATTCTGACTTAAAAGAAGATGATTCCACTTTCCTTAACATCTGTAACGACGTGCCTGTACTTCATGCCTGCAAATAATGCTTATAAGCTTTAATAAAATGTTATGAGCACTTCTAAAGGCTTTATGTTGCCGGTCTCTATAATAAGTTGATGTACAGTTGAAACATTTCGTTTATAATGCATTATGGCAATTTTTTGACAACCACCCATCATGCTAACCATTACGCCACCTTTGTGTATGTATAACGTGGCTTAAACAGAACCCCGCGACCTGAACTCCACAGAACATCTTTGGAACGAATTAGAAGTGAGAGTGTGGGCCAGGCTGTCATTCTGATGCACTTCTAAATGCATAGGCTGAAATTCCCACTGCCGCACTGCATATTGTGGAGAACCTCATCAGATGTGGAGGCAGAAGGTGTTGTAGCTGTGATGTGGAGGTCGGGGGGGGGGGGGGGGGGGGGGGGGGGGGGGGGGGGGGGGGGGGGGACCATGCTTTAAATGGAATTCTCTGAAAGCCCCCGTTGCAGGAAAGTGTTGGTGTCCCAATGAGACTTCCTTTCGTGCTGCGACCCGTGCTGGTCGACTTAGCCGACATGTTCTTTATAATACATGAGCATCGTGCTGCGGAGTGCTTTCAGTCAAATTTTCAGCCTAGAACCCGCTACATGATTATGTTCTATGTTCTGCTTGTTTGGAACCCTTTGAAAATGTCCTTTTTACGGCAGTGTATACACCTCCACTTCCACCTTTCAAGTAATCTGATGGAACATTGCTTTAGAATAAAGAACCTGTATTTAAATACATATAGTAACCATACCTGACCAATAAGAATCAAGGGGAACACTTTCTATGAATTTGGATTTTATAACGCTTTATAACATGCGTATAACATTCATAATGCATTATACGTGCCTTTATAAAGCATTCACAACGTTTTATAACATGTGTCGTAAGCTTTCGTTAAAGTGCATCGATGTTCATAATCACAATCATAAATCATAATAATTTGACATAAGGCTTTATAACACAAAGCGACATAATGCATTATAATCTGAGCTTCCTTGGATGTTTAGCCATTCTGACATGATGATTCCACGTGACTTAAAGTCTGTAACAAACATTTATAAGCTTTTATAAGGCATTATGTACTACTATGTATGCAGGCTCTTTTAAAGAGGTCATTAATGCCTTTACGTTATGCCTATAAAGAGAGCTCATAAGCTTTTATAAACCGTTATAAGCACTTCTAAAGTCATTTTCAGAAAAAAGCATTCATTAGACACAAATGTTATAAGGCTTTATGTCACTGGTCTCTATAATAAGTTGATAAACAGTTGGAACTTATTGTTTATAATGCATTATGTCACTTATAAGCCTCTATTCATGTACATGGATGTGTATAACCGTAAAGTGTTAAGAAAATGCTTAAAGCTTTTTAACACAAGGTGACGTAATGCATTATAACATGTGTATATATATATATATATATATATATTATTTTTTTTTTCTTTAAATCTGCTGTTTATAATGCATTATAAAAACATTAATACTTAATGCTTTAATAATGTTTAATAATTTAATAATTTTAAATAATTTAATAATTTTTCATAATGCTTTATAACAAGTCTTATCAGCCTTTGATAATGTACATAGATGTTCATAAACACACTTATTCAGTGTTATAAGAATCTGCCATAATGCTTTATAGCATGTATATTTTAAGTGTTTATTAACTTATTGTAGAGATCAGAGTTATGTGACTTAGTCATTAGCACGTTCACCTCTCGGCACTAGGGGATCCAGGTTGGAATCCCAATCTGGGTGGAGTTTCCATGTTCTCCCCATGGCCGCGTGGGTTCTCCGGTTCTCCAGTTTCCTCCCACAGTCCAAAAACATGGATCAAGGTTAATAGAATTTTCCAAATTGCCCCATATAGAGTGTGTCTGTGTGAGAGTGTGCCCAGCAATAGATTGGCGTCCTGTCCTGGGTGTATCTGCCCAGCGCCCGATGTTCTCCCTTGGACGGGCATGTGGAACCCCCCTCCCTGCAACCCTAGTAGAGGATTAAGTGGAATGTTACGCGGTTGAGGAAACTATTTCGTCTTATCTCCCAACATTTCTGAACTGGATTTGATATTCTCGGCTACGCCCCGCCATCAGAGTACAGCCATCTGGCCCGAACAGACGTGGAGGAATACGAGCGTGCCTTTAGAATTTAAGTACAGTGATAAAATCCGCAAAGGACCCGCCGAGCTCCAGCCATTTCCCCAAAGCAAAATAAATCAAGCTAAGCAAATATGGATCGGGCCGGTCTTTTGGAATAACTGACGCCGATCCACATTCTGGATTCGATGTTTACGCTAGCTG
>JAFMOC010000116.1:377500-410000 GCA_019802505.1 Corydoras sp. C115 | reverse complement strand
TTATGTTTTGTGAGTGTGTGTGTGTGTGTGTGTGTGTGTGTGTGTTCATGTGCATGATTCTATGTGTGTGTCGGCGTTATGGTATGTATGGGTGTGCGTGTATATGTTGTATTATGATTGTACATATGATTATGTTTTGTGAGTGTGTGTGTGTGTTCATGTGCATGATTCTATGTGTGTGTCGGCATTATGGTATGTATGGGTGTGCGTGTATTTGTAGTATTATGATTGTACATATGATTATGTTTTGTGAGTGTGTGTGTGTGTGTGTGTGTGTTCATGTGCATGATTCTATGTGTGTGTCGGCGTTATGGTATGTATGGGTGTGCGTGTATATGTTGTATTATGATTGTTCATATGATTGTTTTTGTGTGTGTGTGTGTGTGTGTGTGTGTGTTCATGTGCATGATTCTATGTGTGTGTCGGCATTATGGTATGTATGGGTGTGCGTGTATTTGTAGTATTATGATTGTACATATGATTATGTTTTGTGAGTGTGTGTGCATGATTGTCTGTGTGTGTCAGCGTTATGGTATGTATGGGTGTGCGTGTATGCGTACTATTATGATTGTGCATATGATTGTTTTGTGAGTGTGTGTGTGTGTGTATGTGTGCAAGATTGTGTGTATGTGTGTCAGCATTATTGTGAGTGGGTGTGGGTGTGTGTGCTAATAATTGTGCATATGATAGATTTGTAAGTGGGTGTGTGTGCATGGCTTTTTGTGCGTGCGTGTGTGTGTGCACACGATTGCGCGTGTGTGTTTATGATTGTGCAAATGATTATGATTTTTAAGCGGGTGGGTGTATGTGTGTATGTGTGTCAGCATGATTGCTTTATTGCGTGGGTGTGTGTGTTAATAATTGTGTATATGATTGAGTTGTAAGTAGGTGTGTGTGCATGGCTTTTTGTGTGCGTGTATATGTTTATGATTGTGCATATGATTTGTAAGTGGGTGTGTGTGTGTGTGTGTGTGTGAGAGAGAGTGTGCATAATTGTGTGTGTGTGTGCATGATGGTGTGTGTGTTAATAATTGTGCATATGATTTATTTGTAAGTGGGTGTGTGTGTGCATGTGACTGTGTGTGTGCATGATTTTGTGTATTTATGATTGTGCATAAGATTATGATTTGTGTGTGTGTGTGTGTGTCAGCATTATGGTGTGTGTGTGTTTGTGCGCGCATGATTGTGAGTGGGTGTGCGTTAATAATTGTGCATGTGATTGATTTGGAAGTGGGGATGTGTGCACGATTGTGCATGTGTGTTCATGATTTTGTGAATTTATGATTGTGTGTGTGTGTGTGTGTTGGGGAGATTATTGTGTGTGTGAATAATTAAATGTGTGGTTATATGTGTGTGTGTGTGTGTGTGTGGGAGTGGTAGATCTATTGTGTGTGTATTCGGGGAGATGCTTGTGTGTGTGTGTGTGTCAGACGTTAACCTTACTGATGAAATGCTCCACCTCATGTAAACTGTATCATAATAAATTAGTATTCATTATTTATTTTCGACTGTATTTCGCGTTCCCCCGTCATCCGCCCGCGCTCCGTCATCCTGTCGGCTGTGCCCGAATTATTATCTGCACCAGTGACCCGTACCAACCGCATTTGATTCCGTGCCACAGAAGCGACAGCTCCTCCACCTAAAAGCAAAACCTCCCATCGTGGACTTTAAAGGGGCTTTTAAACACAGCGTCGAGTTTTCTATTAAAGAAAATCAAACCCACTACAATTCCCACTTTCCTTCAGCCTCCAGGGACACTGGATTTACTCTTACTTCAAAGATCTTTAAAGGAGAACCCAAATCAAGGGTGGAACTGCCTTTTCATTGCCGTGTTTTCGAACTTCTCCAGCTCGGGCTGCAGAGGTGTATTTATGTGGAGAGCAGACTGACCCCACCTTGCTTCGGTTGTAGAGGAGAGCTTTGATCACATCCATTTACTGTCTGTGCTTCTGCACTCATGCTTTTCCAGCCGTGTGTGTGTGTGTGTGTGTGTGTGTGTGTGTGTGTGTGTGTGTGTGTGTGTGTGTGTGTGTGTGTGTGTGTGTGTGTGTGTGTGTGTGTGTGTGGACCACAACCTGTTTAACCATCCACATTGTGCGAACTGCTCTTTCTTGTCAGGACCTTCGTCTGTTCCCACAATTTTACTTCACACATTTAATTTGAGATTAACTTTAAGTCGGGTTTAAATAAGTCTGTATTAAAGGAGGGGAGTTGATTTAAAGGCTTTTTAGCGTGCTATGCGGTTCATGTTATGCTGTGTGTGTACATGTGTGTGTGTGTGTGTTTTGGTTTATGTAATGTGGTTTGTTGTGTGTGTGTGTGTGTGTTGTGTAGTTTGTTGTTGTGTGTGGGTGTGTGTGCATGTGTGTTTTGTGTGGTTTATGTAATGTAGTGTTTATGTTGTGCGTGTGAAATGTGTGAGCTATGTCATAGTTGTACACAACACAAGTTCCCTTATTTCTACATGGAGTGTGTGTGTGTGTGTGTGTGTGTGTGCGCGTTGTGTGTTTATGTAATGTGTGTATGTAGTATAAAAATGTGTGTGTGTGTGTGTGTGTGGTTTATGAAATGTGTGGGTTATGTTATATTATGGTTCTATACAGCACAAGGTTCCTTATTTCTACATGGTGTGTGTGTGTGTGTGTGTGTGTGTGTGTGTGTGTGTGTGAGAGAGAGTGTGTGTGTGTGTGTGTGTGTGTGTGTGTGTGTGTGTGTGTGTGTGTGGGGGACCACAACCTGTTTAACCATCCACATTGTGCGAACTGCTCTTTCTTGTCAGGACCTTCGTCTGTTCCCACAATTTTACTTCACACATTTAATTTGAGATTAACTTTAAGTCGGGTTTAAATAAGTCTGTATTAAAGGAGGGGAGTTGATTTAAAGGCTTTTTAGCGTGCTGTGCGGTTCATGTTATGCTGTGTGTGTACATGTGCATGTGTGTGTGTGTGTGTGTTTTGGTTTATATAATGTGGTTTGTTGTGTGGGTGTGTGTTGTGTAGTTTGTTGTTGTGTGTGTGTTTTGTGTGGTTTATGTAATGTGGTGTTTATGTTGTGCATGTGAAATGTGTGAGCTATGTTATAGTTGTACACAGCACAAGGTCCCTTATTTCTACATGGTGTGTGTGTGTGTGTGTGCACGCGTTGTGTGTTTATGTAATGTGTGTATGTAGTTTAAAAATGTGTGTGTGTGTGTTGTTGTTTTTATGTTGTGTGCCTGTGTGTTCATCTGAGTGTGTGTGTGTGTGTTGTATGGTTTATGAAATGTGTGGGTTATGTTAGGGTTCTTTACAGCACAAGTTTCCTTATTTCTACATGGTGTGTGTGTGTGCGCGCGCGTTGTGTGGTTTATGTAATGTGTGTGTGGTTTATAATATGTGTGTGTGTGTGTGTGTGTGTGTGTTTTATGAAATGTGTGGGTTATGTTATGGTTCTATACAGCACAAGTTTACTTATTTCTACATGGTGTGTATGTTTGTGTTTGTGCGCGTGTACGGTTTATGTAGTGTGTGTGTGTGTGTGTGTGTGTGTGTGTGTGTGTGTGAGACAGCTCATGGTTCTTTGCTTCGTCTGGAGCGGCTCTCTGGGGTTCAGTCACAACAATAAAGAACAAAACGCAGTTATCAGAGAGCTGTGTGTTTGTACGCGGCTGAAGCGTAGACTGTAAATAAAACCTGCATTCCGGTTCAGTTTGATCGTATTGCTTTGAAACCTTTAATTAATTACGGTGTCTTAGTGGTTAGCACGTTCTCCTCTCAGCGCTAGGGATTCCCGGTTCGAATCTGGGTGGAGTTTCCATGTTCTCCCCGTGTCCGCGTGGGTTTCCTCCGGGTTCTCCGCTTTCCTCCCACAGTCCAAAAACATGGATCAAGTCAATTGAGTTCTCTAAATTACCCCATATAGAGTGTGTCTGTGTGCGTGAGTGTGTGCCCAGCGATGGATTGGCGTCCTGTCCTGGGTGTATCTGCCCAGCGCCCGAGATGTTCTCCCCTGGATGGACATGGGGACCCCCCCCCCCCCGACCCTAATAGAGGATAAAGCGGAAGATAATGGATGGATGGATGGATGAACGATGGCTTAGTGCTAAGCATGTTCGCCTCTTAGCACTAGGGATTCCCGGTTCGAATCCCCATCTGGGGGGAGTTTCCATGTTCTCCCTGTGTCCGCGTGGATTTCCTCCGGGTTCTCCGCTTTCCTCCCACAGTCCAAAAACATGGATCAAGTCAATTGAGTTCTCTAAATTGCCCCATATAGAGTGTGTCTGTGTGCGTGAGTGTGTGCCCAGCGATGGATTGGCGTCCTGTCCTGGGTGTATCTGCCCAGCGCCTGAAACGTTCTCCCCTGGATGGGCATGGGGAACCCCACCGCGACCCTAATAGAGGATAAAGCGGAAGATAATGGATGGGGGATAATTAATTAATATATTCATTTATTCATTTCTTTGTTTTTGCTGGGGGATGAGGTTGTTGGCATGGGTAGGGCTTCACACTCTCCATCCCTGCAAGTCTCTGCGGTTAATCAGAACGAGTCTTATCATTTTCCACAAGGTTTCATTTCATAGCGAGCTGTGAGTCGTGTTCCCGATGCGTTCCGCCTTCAGTGAAGCCGCTCTGTGTGTCGGGATGCGGAACCCAACTGAAGATACAGGCCACGATCGGATATGGTTAAGCTGAATTAATAAGCTGAATGCATGCATGTGGATGTGTGTGTGTGTGTGTGTGTGTGTGTGTGTGACCTCGTCTGGATCTTAACCAACCTACTTTTCCTCCACTGAGCTTTCAGAAGTGTTGAATTGAATCTCATTGTGTCTGATCATCTCTTTCATCTTACACTGAATGAACCCGCTGCTCATAATGCATTATAAACACATTCATGAAGCTTTCTAAAGTATTCATCACCCCTTATAACAGTTGACACACGCCTCTGATGATGTACAGTACATACTTGTTTATAATTGTAGCCATAAAGAATAACAATGACACATTATAAGCTTTATAACACAAGGTGAAATAATGCATTATAACATCTAAATTTTTGCGTAAAAATTTCTTACTTAATACAAGACGATTTAACATTACATAAGGTCTCTAACGAGCATTAATAACCTTTGTAAAGCATTTTGGACTTGTGTTAATGCAGCCTCCTTCATAGAGCTGAAAAATGACGTTATACCTTTATGAATGTGTTTATAATGCATTATGAATACCGGATTTAGGTGAGGTGTTGCCAAAACGTTCCCTGAAAAAAAAAAAAAAACGAGTGTCCTCAAGAAGTACCTCAGCGGACAGTTGTAAGAACTACAAGAAGGTTTTTCAGGCTGAAATCACCTATGGGAAGCTAAATGTCTCCGACTGGCTGCCAGTTCCGTGATTTGTTCATAAATGTAGTCATAGAGCATAACAATGACACATTATAAGCTTTTATTACAATAGATGACATAATGCATCATAACATCGATGTCCTTGCATTAAAATTTCTTTCTTAATACAAGACGATTTAACATTACATAAGGTCTCTAACAAGCATTTATAACCTTTGTAAAGCATTTTGGACTTGTTTTAATGCAGCCTCCTTCATAGAGCTGAAAAATGACGTTATACCTTTATGAATGTGTTTATAATGCATTATGAATACCGGATTTAGGTGAAGTGTTGCCAAAACGTTCCCTGGAAAAAAAAAACGAGTGTCCTTAAGAAGTACCTCAGCGGACAGTTGTAAGAACTACAAGAAGGTTTGAAATCACCTATGGGAAGCTAAATGTCTCCGACTGGCTGCCAGTTCCGTGATCAGAGCTCCAACCAGCGACGTTCCGACACAAGGCGGCTTTATTACTCTGAACAAGTTCCACCGCTCTGGTACTGGAGGCGCCATCAATTACAGTTTTATTTCTCAGCATGGAAGAAAAAAAAAAAGAAAAAAAAACTGAAAGTGTTTTTACTACCAGTCGACATGAAAGACCCAGAAGTGTGACGTCTTTTTTCCTGTGTTCTTGTTTCCTGGTGTAAAGCTCGGCGTTCCGTTTCTCACTATGAGGCTCTTAGAAGCCGACTAGAAGAAAAGTGTGAAAAAAAAAAAGATAAAGGGAAAGAAAAAAATTCTGAAGCCGGCCCAAGTTCCAAATGTAAACTGCAAACCCTTCGGACTGAGATCAACGAATAAAGTTAACAATTAGATACGTTTCTATGAATCTGGCATTCATAATGCATTATAAACACATTCATAATACTTTACAAGCTTATATTAAGTATTCATAATGGGCGGCACGGTGGGTTAGTGGTTAGCATGTTCTCCTCTCAGCGCTATGGTTCGAATCCCAATCTGGGTGGAGTTTCCATGTTCTCCCCGTGTCCACGTGGGTTTCCTCGGGGTTCTCCGGTTTCCTCCCACTGTCCCAGAAACATGGATCATGGTCAATGAACTCTCCAATGGATCAAGGTCAGTGAATTCGCCCTGTCCTGGGGGTATCCGCCCAGCGCCCGAAACGTTCTCCCCTGGATGGGCATGGGGAACCCCCCTCCCCTGACCCAAGTAGAGGATAAAGCGGAAGATAATGGATGGATGGATGGATGGATGGAATTGATGATTGTGGGGTGGCTTAGTGGTTAGCACGTTCTCCTCTCAGCGCTGGGGATTCCCGGTTCGAATCCCAATCTGGATGGAGCTTCCATGTTCTCCCACTGGGTTTCCTCCGGGTTCTCCGGTTTCCTCCCACAGTCCAAAAACATGGATCAAGTCGATTGAGTTCTCCCAATTGCCCCATATAGAGTGTGTTTGTGTGAGTGAGTGTGTGCCCAGTGATAGATTGGCGCCCTGTACTGGGTGTATCTCCCCAGCGCCTGAAATGTTCTTCCCTGCACCCGGAACCCCCCCCCCCTCCCCATCACACCTCCCAATCTGTAGATGATGTTTGTATTCAATACTTCGGAACATTTGAAAACAAGCTTTGAAACACGTAATTCGGAGGAAATGCGTCGCGTTTGGGTTTGGAATGCTAACACATCTGTATTCTAGAACATGGTGCAGACGCAGATTGATGGTTCTCTCTATGAGTCACCTGCTTTTTCAACAACACTTGTTTTTTCAGCATTAGGAGCTCATTTCTGCAAAACATTCCGCTCTGAAGGAAGGAGACACTGTGAGCTGCACTTGATTAGCTAAAAAAATACAACGAAGCCGGACAGCTGGCGTTCGTTAGGCTTCCACTACGATGTGACTTTTAATGAATAAACCTTCACTTTCCACAGTCCATCCATCCATCCATCCATTATCTTCCACTTTATCCTCTATTAGGGCGGGGGGGGTGGGTTCCCCATGCCCATCCAGGGGAGAATGTTGGGCGCTGGTCAGATACACCCAGAACAGGGCGCCAAGCTATCACTGGCATTCTCACTCACTCAAACACACTCTATATGGGGCAATTTGGAGAACTCTCTTGACCTTGATCCATGTTTTTGGACTGTGGGAGGAATGCGGAGAACCCAGAGGAAACCCACGGACCACCCACGGACAAGGGGAGAACATGGTGTCTCTATGCCCATCCAGGGGAGAACGTTTCAGGCGCTGTTAGATACACCCAGGACATGGTGCCAATCTTTCACTGGGCACTCACTCACACAAACAAACACACTCTATATGGGGCAATTTGGAGAATTCAGCTGACCTTGATCCATGTTTTTGGACTATGGGAGTAAACGGGAGAACCCGGAGGAAACCCACGCGGACACGGGGAGAACATGGAAACTCCACCCAGATTGGGATTCGAACCGAGAATCCCTAGCACTGAGAGGAGAACATGCTAATCACTAAGCCACCCACTTTCCATAGTCATTAATGAATTATGTTCTTAGTTTAGTAAAATAGCACATTTAAATATTTCATATTTAAATTTTCCAGTAGGGCGGCAAGGTGGCTTAGTGGTTAGCATGTTCTCCTCTCAGCGCTAGGGATTCCCGGTTCGAATCCCCATCTTGGTGGAGCCTGGGGAACCCCCCCGCGACCGTATTATAGGATAAAGCGGAAGATAATGAATGAATGAATTTTCCAGTAAGTTGAATTCAGCGAAGTCTGTAATGCTTAGAAAGACTGCCAGTAGTTTCCTGTGGTTCTAAAACTTTATCGGCCCCAGTGTCCATCCCGTGCAAGGGGCGTTGTGATGCTTATTACTACAACAGGCTATTTTTACGTGTTGGTTAAATAGCAACGCTGCTTGTGAATATATCTACCCCAGTGGGCGTGGCCATCTCGATATGAGGTGTTCAGGTACCTATCTGGCGTATTGCTTTCTTGACGTGAAACCTAGACGCACCGCTGACTTTTGTCTTTTCAACACGCCCACTTTCTGCTCCATGTTCTCAGTTCCACTTCCTATCAAGATGGACTTTGTAGTTCTACAATTCCAGACTGTAGTCCATCTGTTTGTGTTCTACACTACATACTGTGTACTCTGTTCTAATGGTCAGGACCCCAATGGTACCACCACAGAGCAGGGATTATTTGGTTGGTGCATTATTCCTATCCCAGCAGTGTCACTGAGGTGGAAAAATGAACTGACAATAAACAATCCACCACCCAAATGATACCTGTTCTGTGATGTCCCCGACCAATAGAGAACAGAGAACCAACAGGGGACTAAGAAAGACAAGGAAAACAGATGGACTGCAGTCTGCAATTGTAAAACTACAAAGTCCATCTATATGGTAAGTGGAGGAGGGAAGGGGGCGTGTCCAAATGGACTGGTACTGTACATGTTCATCAGTGCATCCACAGCGTCGGTCTATTCATCCAGCCAATTGGTTGATGAACTGCTCCATCTGGTCAGTCAGTCCATTCAGTCATGCCATCTGGTCCATCAATCTGGCCCTTCTGTTGTCCACCCAACCAATTTTATAGTGTAGTGGTCAGTCAACTGTTCCCAACCACTGCTATCTAGAATCTTTGGTTTGGTGATGTGACTCCATACAGTACTGTTCTGTAACGCCCCAAGACCAAAAGAGAACGTTTAAATTAAAAAATTTATAAAATAAAATGAATATCCAGTATAATCAAAGTCTCGAACGCTGACTGGTGGTGGTGGTGGTGCAAGGATTAGTGTGATGTTGCAGGGGGAATTGTGATCGCACCCCAAAGTGGGTGTTGGAGCTATTTTTCTGACCTGGACTTGGAGAACCTCTGACCTGCTTGTTGTAGTGACCATCCATCCATCCATACATCCTTCCATACATCCATACATCTGCTTTATCCTCTACTAGGGTCACGGGGGGGGGTTCCCCATGCCAATCCAGGGTAGAATGGTTCAGGCGCTGGGCAGATACACCCAGGACAGGTTGCCAATCTATCGCTGGGCACACACTCACTCACTCACTCACACAAACACACTCTATTTGGGGCAATTTGGAGAATTCAACTGACCTTGAGCCACGTTTTTGGACTGTGGGAGGAAACCGGAGAACCCAGAGGAAACCCACGCCGACACGCGGAGAACATGGAAGCTCATTGTTGATTGTCTTGGTGCAGTGTAGAGGTCTAACGTAGAGT
The DNA here is from genome assembly GCA_019802505.1 of Corydoras sp. C115. Taxonomy (NCBI): domain Eukaryota; kingdom Metazoa; phylum Chordata; class Actinopteri; order Siluriformes; family Callichthyidae; genus Corydoras; species Corydoras sp. C115. Next base: position 400,469 of record JAFMOC010000116.1, on the reverse strand, counting down.
ATAGTGGTGCAGTGTGGTCCATCAATCTGGCCCTTCTGTTGTCCACCCAGCCAATCTTATAGTGTAGTGGTCAGTCAACTGTCCCCAACCACTGTATTATTATTATTATTATTATTATTATTATTATTATTATTATTGGATTGAACCAATCATGTGACCTTTCAGACCTCATATCATTTCCTATCCAGTTCACTCTCTAGTATATTTTTGGAAAAGTATGAAAAACTAGGGAACCAAGTCCAAGAAATGTGACCATAACAAAGACGAAAGCTCTAAAAAGATTCTAGATAGCACTTTAGATAGCCTTCTAGGGGCATTAATAAGCTCTTTAAAGTATTCGTAACACTTCATAACCTGTGTCATACGCATATGTGAATAATATATATATAATATGCATTATGTCACTTTGTTATGAAGGCTTATAGCATATTTCTATAGCGCTTTGAGTGTGATTATCAACGTCTATATACATGTAATAGAGGCATATGGTGAGCGTTATAAAGCATTACGGATACTTTATATAGCTTTAGAAAGCATCAGTAGCAGGGTTTCCATGGAGATTTCGGCCAATTTAATTATTTAATAAATTATTTATGATCAGGGCGGCTCGGTGGCTTAGTGGTTAGCATGTTCTCCTCTCAGCACTAGGGATTCCTGGTTCGAATTCCAATCTGGGTGGAGTTTCCATGTTCTCCCCGTGTCCACGTGGGTTTCCTCCGGGTTCTCTGGTTTCCTCCCACAGTCCAAAAACATGGCTAAAGGTCAATTGAGTTCTTCAAAATTGCCCCCTATAGAGTGTGTGTGTGTGATCAGGGCGGCTCGGTGGCTTAGTGGTTAGCATGTTCTCCTCTCGGCACTAGGGATTCCCGGTTCGAATCCCAATCTGGGTGGAGTTTCCATGTTCTCCCCGTGTCCACATGGGTTTCTTCCAGGTTCTCCGGTTTCCTCCCACAGTCCAAAAACATGGCTCAAGGTCAATTGAGTTCTCCAAATTGCCCCATATAGAGTGTGAGTGAGTGAGTGTGTGCCCAGCGATAGATTGGCTCCCTGTCCTGGGTGTATCTGCCCAGCGCCCGAAACGTTCTCCCCTGAATGGGCATGGGGAACCCCCCCCGTGAACCTAGTAGAGGGTAAAGTGGAAGCTAATGGATGGATTCATTTGCAGGAAATCTTTGCCGATGTCTTTGAATCTTTGTGAAAATCTATTTGCTGCATATAACAATTTTTCCTCGTGGTGTTTAGGATTTGGAAACTGATTAGTCCGCTTACTAGTCTTGACACTTATAACACATAAATACTGAATAGCTGAAGCAAACAGACACATTAAATAATCTAGCGGATGTTTAATGGATGCGGCGTTAAGTGTTTGCTGGTGACTTGGGGTGAATGGTGCAGCTGATCACACTGGAGCTGTCTTTCCCCTCAAGATGTTCCGACACGTTGTTGTGCGTTACTTTTAACTCGTGCGTGTGTGTGTGTGTGTGTGTGTGTGTGTGTGTGTGTGTGTGTGTGTGTGTGTGTGTGATGTGTGAGTTCAAAGCAGTATAGCGAGCGAGTGTGTATGAGGGAGTGGCTGCTACTGTACCTTAATGTGTTCCCAACATTTACCCAGCACCCGCCACCGTTTGATTTCAGACCTGGATGTGGTTCTCGCCACGTCACAGATCCATGAGACGTTCGGAACCTGGCCAGCTGGGGTTCTTTGAACTCATTGTAGTGGTAAAAACTCCTTTGGTGACCTGACCTGTCCATGACCTGTAGAGGGCGCACACTCAGAAAATATAAATAAATAAATAAATATGAACAAAATATTAAGAGCTTGTTTGCGGCTCCTACACTCATGATGACACACAAATCAAAGTACACTTAGTACTGTTGTATGGTCATACGTTCTATGACTCCGGTATTAATAATGCATTATAAGTGCATCCATTAATCTTTGTAAAGCATTTATAATGTTTTATAAGCCTATGGCGATGTACGTAGGTGTTTATAATCATACGCATCGATTGGTATAACAATATGCCATAAGGCTTTATAACACAGTGAACGTATTCATTATAAGTGCGTTAATAAAGTATTTATAATTCTTAATAGACCTTGACATAAGCCTATTTTAATGTCCATAGGTATTTGTGAAGTGGTTTAACAATATGCCATAAGGCTTTATAAAAACATGACATAATGCATTTTAAAGGTATTTATAATGCTTAATACACCTTGATAAGCCTATTTAAATTTACATAGATATTTAAAATCATACTCATAAGTTTTATAATATGCCATTGGGCTTCATAACACAGTGTCATAATTCATTATAAGTACATCCATAAAGCATTTATAATGCTTAATACCCCTTGACATAAACCTATGTTAATGTACATAGGTTGTTGTGATCATATTAATAAAGTGGTATAACAATATGCCATAAGGCTTTACACAAATATGGCATAATGCATTATAAAGGTATTTATAATGCTTAGTACATCTTGACAAGCCTATTTAAATTTTACGTAGATATTTCTAATCATACTCATAAAGTGTTATAATGCATTATGTGACCTTGTGTTGTAAGTCTTGTGGCATATTGTTATAAGTGCATTCATAGTATTTGTAATGATTCATAACCTTTGTCATATACCTCTTTTAATGTAAATAGGTATTCATATTCATGCTCATAAAGTGGTATAACAATATGCCATAAGGCTTCTTAACACAGTGACATAATGCATTATAAGTGCGTTTATAAAGTATTACTAATTTTTAATAGCCTGAACGTAGGTCATAAACGTAGGTATGTATTCGTGAACATACTCAAAGTGGTATCACAATATGCCATAAGGCTTTATAACACAGTGACATAATGCAATATCAGCGCAGTGCGTTCATGATGTTTTGTAAAGTATAACCCTTTATAACATCGGTCATAGGCCTAAATAGTTATTCATATTCTCATAAAGTGTAATAACATATGACATATACTTAATTAATATCATGGCAGTTCCTCATAGCAGTGTTCTAAGAGCTATAGTACTTAACATAGTGTTCACACATCAGTTGTGCGGATTTAGTAAAAAAAAAAAAAAAAAAACACTTTGACGTCAGGAATCGGCGGCGACAGACAGGAAGTGAGACTTTAGGGAGACGGCAGGCTTTTGAAGGAGTGATGGTGGTGTTCGAAGGGCTGAGGCACAACGGCTTTCACACGTTCCTACTTCTCACAGCGGCCACCTAAACTGTGAGGTGTTGGGTCCAAAGGTGTGATATTGACAGGTGTGGAATAGCAAGGAGGAAAGGGAAAAGCCTAGCACCCCCAACCCCCACCCCCACCTTTCGTTTGGTGATGTGACTCCATACAGTACTGTCCTGTAACGCCAAGACCAAAAAAAGAACCTTTAAAATAAAATTAATTAATTCATAAAATAAAATAACCCTTTAAATGAATATCCAGTATAACTGAAGTCTCAAACGCTGACTGGTTGTGGTGGTGGTGGTGGTGGTGGTGGTGCAGAGATTAGTGTGATACTGCAGGGGGAAGTGTGATCGCACCCCAAAGTGGGTGTTGGAGCTGTTTTTCAGACCAGAAGTTGGAGAACCTCTGACCTGCATGTTGTAGGGCAGCCTACGGGGAGAACATGGAAGCTCATTGTTGATTGTCTTGGTGCAGCGTAGAGGTCTAGGGTAGAGTATAGTGGTACAATGTGAAGATAAGTGGTTCAGCGTGCAGCTTGGTGGTGCAGAGTAGTTCATCATAGAACTTGGTGGTGCTTCTAGCTTCTAGAAATCATTAGCTCCGGCAATGCTTGGTGCTTTGGGCAGCGTAGAGGTCTAGGGTAAAGTTTAGTGGAGTTGTGTGAAGATAAGTGGTTCAGCATAGAGCTTGGTGGTGTAGCTCTAAGGTTCTTGGCTCATTGTCGATTGTCTTAGTGGAGGTCTAGGGTCTAGGGTAGAGTATAGTGGGGTTGTGTGAAGATAAGTGGCTCAGCATAGAGCTTGGTGGTGCAGAGTAGAGGTCTAGAGTACAGCTTAGTGGTGCAGTGAAGATAAGTGGTTCAGCATAGAACTTGGTGGTGCACTGTGAAGATAAGTGGTTCAACATATAGCTTGGTGGTGCAGCGTAGAGCTTAGTGGTGCAGTGTGAAGATAAGTGGTTCAGCATAGAGCTTGGTGGTGTAGCTCTAAGGTTCTTGGCTCATTGTCGATTGTCTTAGTGGAGGTCTAGGGTAGAGTATAGTGGGGTTGTGTGAAGATAAGTGGTTCAGCATAGAGCTTGGTGGTGCAGAGTAGAGGTCTAGAGTACAGCTTAGTGGTGCAGTGAAGATAAGTGGTTCAGCATAGAGCTTGGTGGTGTAGCTCTAAGGTTCCTTGCTCATTGTCGATTGTCTTAGTGGAGGTCTAGGGTAGAGTATTGTGGGGTTGTGTGAAGATAAGTGGTTCAGCATAGAGCTTGGTGGTGCAGAGTAGAGGTCTAGAGTACAGCTTAGTGGTGCAGTGAAGATAAGTGGTTCCGCATAGAACTTGGTGGTGCACTGTGAAGATAAGTGGTTCAACATATAGCTTGGTGGTGCATTTTAGTTCAGCAGAGAACTTGGTGGTGTAGCTCTAAGGTTCTCAGCTCATTGTCGATTGTCTTAGTGGAGGTCTAGGGTCTAGAGTAGAGTTTAGTGGGGTTGTGTGAAGATAAGTGGTTCAGCATAAAGCTTGGTGGTGCATTTTAGTTCAGCAGAGAACTTGGTGGTGTAGCTCTAAGGTTCTTGGCTCATTGTCGATTGTCTTAGTGGAGGTCTAGGTTCTAGAGTAGAGTTTAGTGGGGTTGTGTGAAGATAAGTGGTTCAGCGTACAGCTTGGTGGTGCGGCATAGAGGTCTAGGGTAGAGCATAGCGGTGCCGTGTTGATCATGGCGGTGTCACATGGAGCTTCAGCAGCCTGTTTGCCCATAAATAAAACATTAGCACAGTTCCGACTCCGCGTGCAGACTCGGCGAGTGATGTAATCTCGCGTAGTACACTGATTAATCCCAGGATCAAACCCCGCGTCCCAAAGCGGGTCGAAGTGTAAACAGATCTGATTAAAGGATCCATACATCCTGCACCGTATGCCCCGCTTATACGTTTCAGGTCTTACGAATGGCGTAATAACCCAGCCTTGATTTCAACGTAACTGATATTCAATAATGCTTAGATCATTAAGGTGCCTAGATTATCCCTGATTTTTGTCCCGGATGCCCCAGTTTCCTCAGACTCACCACCTGAAGCTCACGGTGAATAAAGACAATACACTACTATACACCCCCTCGCCCCACCTCCTACCCCAGCGCCTCTCGAGTGACGGTCTGTAACCGCATCCCTGTAAATTACAGGCCTGTACACAAACGGCTGCCTGGCTCTTCGCATAGATTGCAGAGGGAAGTGCAGAAGTCTCGCAGAGGAGCTCGGAGAACCGTGTGGTTAGGACGTCACGCTGTGCATTAGCCGCCGAGCCCTTTCAGGCGCTACTCTCGGCGACTGCCGGATTAATCGGGCCTAATCAAAAGTGCATCCTGGGCCTGGGGTGGATTTTTATTTTTTATTTTTTTTCGTTTCTTTTTTTCCATCCATCATTATCTTCCGCTTTATCATCTATTAGGGTCACGGTGTGTGTGTGTGTGTGTGTGTGTGTGTGTGTGTGTGTGTGTGTGTGTGTGTGTGTGTGTGTGAGACGTTCTGCCCATCCAGGGGAGAACGTTTCGGGCGCTGGGCAGATACACCCAGAACAGGGCGCCAATCTATCGCTGGGCACACACTCACTCACACAGACACACTCTATATGGGGCAATTTGGAGAATTCAATTGACTTGATCCATGTTTTTGGACTGTGGGAGGAAACCGGAGAACCCGGAGGAAACCCACGTGTCCCACACTGCGTCGTGGGTCCAGATGCTTTCACACAAAATTGACGTGTGTGTGTGTGTGTGTGTGTGTGTGTGTGTGTGTGTAAAACGCATGAGTTTTGTGTGCCGTCTGTCTGTGTGCATGTGTTTGCGCTTGTCTGAATGGGTATCTATATATGTGTGTGTGTGTGTGTTTGTATGTATAAATGTGTGTCTAATTGTGTTTTTGTGTGTGTGTGTGTGTTTGTATGTATAAATGTGTGTCTAATTGTGTTTGTGTGTGTCTGTGAGTGTGTGTTTGTATGTATGAATGTGTGTCTAATTGCGTTTGTGTGTTTTTGTGTGTGTTTGTATGAATGTGTATCTATATGTGTTTGTGTGTCACTGTGTGTGTGTGTGTTTGTATGAATGTGTATCTACATGCGTTTGTGTGTCTCTGTGTGTTTGTATGAATGTGTATCTACATGCATTTGTGTGTCACTGTGTGTGTGTGTGTTTGTATGAATGTGTATCTATATGCGTTTGTGTGTCACTGTGTGTGTGTGTTTGTATGAATGTGTATCTACATGCGTTTGTGTGTCACTGTGTGTGTGTGTGTGTGTGTGTGTGTGTGTGTGTGTTTGTATGAATGTGTATCTACATGCGTTTGTGTGTCACTGTGTGTGTGTGTGTGTGTGTGTGTTTGTATGAATGTGTATCTACATGCGTTTGTGTGTCACTGTGTGTGTGTGTGTGTTTGTATGAATGTGTATCTACATGCGTTTGTGTGTCACTGTGTGTGTGTGTGTGTGTGTGTGTGTGTGTGTGTGTGTGTTTGTATGAATGTGTATCTATATGCGTTTGTGTGTCACTGTGTGTGTGTGTGTGTGTGTGTGTATGAATGTGTATCTATGAGTTTGTGTGTGTGTTTTTATGAATGTGTATCTACATGCGTTTGTGTGTCACTGTGTGTGTGTGTGTGTTTGTATGAATGTGTATCTACATGCGTTTGTGTGTCACTGTGTGTGTGTGTGTGTGTGTGTGTGTGTGTTTGTATGAATGTGTATCTATATGCGTTTGTGTGTCACTGTGTGTGTGTGTGTGTGTGTGTGTGTGTTTGTATGAATGTGTATCTATGAGTTTGTGTGTGTGTTTTTATGAATGTGTATCTACATGCGTTTGTGTGTCACTGTGTGTGTGTGTGTGTTTGTATGAATGTGTATCTACATGCGTTTGTGTGTCACTGTGTGTGTGTGTGTGTGTGTGTGTGTGTGTGTTGTATGAATGTGTATCTATATGCGTTTGTGTGTCACTGTGTGTGTGTGTGTGTGTGTGTGTGTTTGTATGAATGTGTATCTATGAGTTTGTGTGTGTGTTTTTATGAATGTGTATCTACATGCGTTTGTGTGTCACTGTGTGTGTGTGTGTGTTTGTATGAATGTGTATCTACATGCGTTTGTGTGTCACTGTGTGTGTGTGTGTGTTTGTATGAATGTGTATCTACATGCGTTTGTGTGTCACTGTGTGTGTGTGTGTGTGTGTGTGTTTGTATGAATGTGTATCTACATGCGTTTGTGTGTCACTGTGTGTGTGTGTGTGTGTGTGTGTGTGTGTGTGTGTGTGTGTTTGTATGAATGTGTATCTATATGCGTTTGTGTGTCACTGTGTGTGTGTGTGTGTTTGTATGAATGTGTATCTATGAGTTTGTGTGTGTGTTTTTATGAATGTGTATCTACATGCGTTTGTGTGTTTGTATGAATGTGTATCTATATGCGTTTGTGTATCTCTGTGTGTGTGTTTGAATGAATGTGTATCTATATGCGTTTGTGTCACTGTGTGTGTGTTTGTATGAATGTGTATCTACATGCGTTCATGGATGTGTTTTTATATATATATATATGACAGTATATAACTCTCGTATCTATCTGACTCTATATGACTTTCTTCAAGTGACTGTTTTTTATTATGAATTTTTTCTTTATTGCATCAGCATCATCACTTCAGATTAGCCTATCCCGGGTGCTACGGCGACATCGCGTCCCCCCTTCGTTCCTCTCCCCTCCGTACTGCGAGGTATCATCCCGGCTCACATTCAGGCTCTTAATGCGTCCCGTGATCTGTTCTGTTTCTGCCGCGTCACGGTTCCAGATGCTTTCACGCAGTGCTTTGTTCCGTTAAGACAAAAAAAATAAAGGAATAAAGGGGAGAAGATGAAAACGGGGGCTCGGCGTGACTCGCATCAGACGGGGAGAGGAGTATTAAAAGACAAGGAACGAAACAGCCCGAGTGCCAGATTTGGGTTCTGCCTCGCAGGCGTACACATTTAGCGAAGGCCCTGCCGAGCTGCGATACGCCTCTCCGGCTTTGTTGCGTGTGCACATGCCATTAAAGAGGCCGCCGTTCGTCTCTTCTCCCAGCATCCGTCTCAGGGGTGTCAAATTGATTAGCTTCTGAGCGGTGCGGTTCCTGACTGCGGATGAAGTGCAGATCAGTGGTGTGACTGGGCTGTGACAAATCTATACGTTACATATGCTGTCCTGCTGTTTCGGAGTTCTGATGCGAGCGGCTCGGCGTGCTGGGGAATGGGGGCTAAAGCAAACAGAGTGTTAGGAACCGTTACAGCAGCTCACTTCAGAAAGTCTCACTGGTTTCTGGAGCAGGGCTGTATTTATATGAACGTATCTACTGGTGTGTGTGTGTGTGTGTATGCATGCATAATTGTGTGTGTGTGTTTTTGCACGCTTCAATGCTTCTGTATGTGTGTGTGTATATATATATATATATAGTGTAGGCGGCACGGTGGCGTAGTGGTTAGCAAGTTCGCCTCTCAGCGCTAGGGAATCCCGGTTCGAATCCCCATCTGGGTGGAGTTTCCATGTTCTCCCCGTGTCCGCGTGGGTTTCCTCCGGGTTCTCCGGTTTCCTCCCACAGTCCAAAAACATGGATCAAGTCAATTGAATTCTCCAAATTGCCCCATATAGAGTGTGTCTGTGTGAGTGAGTGTGTGCCCAGCGATGGATTGGCGCCCTGTCCTGGGTTTATCTGCCCAGCGCCCGAGACGTTCTCCCCTGGATGGGCATGGGGAACTCCACTGCGACCCTAATAGAGGATAAAGCGGGAGATAATGAATGAATAATGAATATATATATATATATATATATATATATATATATATATATATATATATATATAGTGTGTGTGTGTGTGTGCTGAATGGATGTGACTGTGTGGAAGCTCTATATGATTCTATACAACTCTATGACACTATATGAGTCTATGTGACTATATATGACTCTGTATGAGTCTGTGAGTCTATATAACTCTTTAAAAAGTATGTGACTCTATATGACTGTCTGTCTCTATATGACTCTGAGTCTATGTGACTCTTTATGACTCTGTCTGTCTCTATATGACTCTGAGTCTATGTCTTTATGTGACTATATATGACTCTGTCTGTCTCTATATGACTCTGTAGAAGTCCATGCCTTTATGTGACTCTATATAACAGTTTAAAAATATATGACTCTATATGACTCTGTAGGTTTCTGTGTTTCTCTGTATATCTCTGTCTTAGAGACTCCATATAACTCTTCTTAAAAGTATATATGTCTATATGTCTCTGTCACTGTATGTCTATAGGATTCTGTGTGTCTGTATGTCTCGGTATATCTCTGTCTTTGTGACTCTATATAACTCTTCTTAAAAGTTTATGACTGTATGTCACTGTATGTCTCTGTGTGTCTTAGTATGTCTCTAGAGGATTCTGTGTGTCTCTGTTATGTCTCCATGTCTTTGTGACTCTATATGACTCTGTATGTCACTATGTCTTAATGTCTCTGTGTAACTCTTCTTAAAAGTATATGACTGTATGTCTCTACGTGACTGTATGTCTCTGTGACTCTATATAACTCTTCTTAAAAGTATATGACTCTGTCACTTAATGCCTTAGTATGTCTCTATAGGATTCTGTGTCTGTATGTCTCCTTGTGTCTCTGTATGTCTCTGTCTTAGTGACTCTATATAACTCTTCTTAACAGTATATGTCCCTGAATGTCTTATAATGTCTCTATAGGATTCTGTGTGTCTCTGTATGTCTCCATGTCTTAATGACTCTATGTAACATTTCTTAAAAGTATATGACTCTTTATGACTGTCTGTCACTATATGTCTCTGTATGTCTTATTACGTCTGTGTAGGATTCTGTGTGTCTCTGTATGTCTTCATGTGTCTTTGTCTTAGTGACTCTATATAACTCTTCTAAAAAGCATATGTCCCTGTATGTCTTATAATGTCTCTATAGGATTCTGTGTGTCTCTGTATGTCTCCATGTGTCTCTGTCTTAGTGACTCTATGTAACTCTTCTTAAAAGTATATGACTCTTTATGCTGCTATATGTCTCTCTATGTCTTATTATGTCTGTGTAGGATTCGGTGTGTCTCTGTATGTCTCCATGTGTCTCTGTCTTAGTGACTCTATATAACTCTTCTAAAAAGCATATGTCCCTGAATGTCTTATAATGTCTCTATAGGATTCTGTATGTCTCTGTATGTCTCCATGTCTTAATGACTCTATGTAATTCTTCTTAAAAGTATATGACTCTTTATGACTATCTGTCACTATATGTCTCTGTATGTCTTATGTCTGTGTAGGATTCTGTGTGTCTCTGTATGTCTCCATGTGTCTCTGTCTTAGTGACTCTATATAACTCTTCTAAAAAGCATATGTCCCTGTATGTCTTATAATGTCTCTATAGGATTCTGTGTGTCTCTGTATGTCTCCATGTGTCTCTGTCTTAGTGACTCTATGTAACTCTTCTTAAAAGTATATGACTCTTTATGCTGCTATATGTCTCTCTATGTCTTATTATGTCTGTGTAGGATTCGGTGTGTCTCTGTATGTCTCCATGTGTCTCTGTCTTAGTGACTCTATATAACTCTTCTAAAAAGCATATGTCCCTGTATGTCTTATAATGTCTCTATAGGATTCTGTATGTCTCTGTATGTCTCCATGTCTTAATGACTCTATGTAATTCTTCTTAAAAGTATATGACTCTTTATGACTGTCTGTCACTATATGTCTCTGTATGTCTTATGTCTGTGTAGGATTCTGTGTGTCTCTGTATGTCTCCATGTGTCTCTGTCTTAGTGACTCTATGTAACTCTTCTTAAAAGTATATGACTCTTTATGCTGCTATATGTCTCTGTATGTCTTATTATGTCTCTGTAGGATTCGGCGTGTCTCTGTATGTCTCCATGTGTCTCTGTCTTAGTGACTCTATATAACTCTTCTTAAAAGTATATGTCCCTGAATGTCTTATAATGTCTCTATAGGATTCTGTGTGTCTCTGTATGTCTCCATGTCTTAATGACTCTATGTAACATTTCTTAAAAGTATATGACTCTTTATGACTGTCTGTCACTATATGTCTCTGTATGTCTTATGTCTGTGTAGGATTCTGTGTGTCTCTGTATGTCTCCATGTGTCTCTGTCTTAGTGACTCTATGTAACTCTTCTTAAAAGTATATGACTCTTTATGCTGCTTTATGTCTTATTATGTCTCTGTAGGATTTGGTGTGTCTCTGTATGTCTCCATGTGACTCTGTATGTCTCTATGTCTTAGTGACTGTACATGTCTCTGTGTCTTTATGAGAGTCGATGCGGTTAACAGGCGCTGGCTTTATTTATTTCTTCTCTGTACGAATGAATGCTGGTTGCTTCGCTCTAATCAGTCCTGGACCGTGAGTCCGCCGCTGGAAACAGAAGCCAGTTGTCCATGCTATTTATTTTTCCCTTTCGAACCCTGTCCTGAGCTGCAACCCCCTCCCGCCGTGCCCCCCCCCCAAACCTGGAAACGGGTGATTTTCCTGCCAGCTCCAGACCTGCTTAACAGGCGCAATTAGCCGGCGCTCGTACGGCGGCTTGTTGTCATAGGCACCCGGCGAGGTGAGAAACGGCAGCGGGCTGCTCGCCGTCCTGTTATCTCAGCTGCGGGAGAGCCGCGTGACGGGCCGCCTCCTGACCCCCGGCCCTCCCTCCCTCCGGTGTCCTCCAATACCAAAGATCAGAAGGTAGCATCAAAGCGGCGTCTGGCATTCTGAGCGTCTGCTCAGTCTCAACCCCGTCTTCCGAAAACACGCCATCGACCGGGGCGCGGGACGGCCGCGGGATTCTCTTACCTCCTGACCTCGCTCCCAAGGATAGGGCCGCCATTAGGTTGAGCCGTTACCTTGAAGGCCGCTGTGTCTGCTCCTGTGATGTGGTTCCATTTCATGTGAGTTCTCCGTCAGTGGGTTCCAGGCCGGTTTCTAATTGAGTTTTTTTTCTTTTTTGTCTTCACAGCCAACTCCAGCCTGCTCGGCGGTGGTGGAGGTAAGCGATCCTGTCTTCTATTCCGCGTTTTTGGCATCAGCGTCAAGGCATAACGTAAAGGAAATGAACCTTATAATGTGTCTAAGTCCAAAACATTACATCCATCCATCCATTATCTTCCACTTTATCCTCTACTAGGGTTCAAGGGGGGGGCTTTCCCATGCCCATCCAGGGGAGAACGTCTCGGGCACTGGGCAGACCCAAGACAGGGCGCCAATCCATTGCTGGGCACACACTCACTCACACGGACACACTATATATGGGGGCAATTGGGAGAATTCAATTGACCTTGATCCTTGTTTTTGGACTTTGGGACTGGGGGCCCATCTAGGGGAGAATGTTTCGGGCATTGGGCAGATACACCCAGGACAGGGCGCCAATCTATCGCTTGGCACACACTCACTTACACAGACACACACTATATGGGGTAATTTGAAGGATTCAATTGACCTTGAGGCATGTTTTTGGACTGTGGGAGGAATCCGGAGAACCCGGAGGAAACCCACGTGGACACGGGGAGAACACGGAAACGCCACCCAGATTAGGATTCGAACCGGGAATCCCAAGCACTGAGAGGAGAACATGCTAACCACTAAGCCACCCCAAAACATTACATGCATTTTGGTGTTGTATCTCCAGGTTGGACCCTTTCTATAAACTGGTATTCATAACGCGTTATGAACACATTCATAAAACATACATTCATTTATTCATTAGCTTTTGCTTAATCCTCTACTAGGGTCATGGTGGGGTTGCCCATGCCCATGCCCATCCCCATCCCACCCACGTTTTGGGCACTGGGTAGATGCACCTAGGACATTGCTGGGTACACACTCACTCACAGACACACACTCTATAGGGGCAATTTGGAGTATTCAAATGACCTTGAATACCTTGGACTATGGAAGGGAAAATGGGAACGTGTGGATGTGGTAGCTCAGTGTTTAGGTTGTTGTGCTGAAGGTTGTGGGTTCGAATCCCAGGTCCATTGACGTTACCAATGTGGGCCCTTCACCCTCATTGCTCCAGGGGGCGCTGTACCACAACCTTAAGATCGATAGCCCAATACTCTAACTCACTGAACTACCCCACCCACATAGGGTAACGGTACCTGATTCCTTCATGGTTGTTAAATGTAGAACCCAGAACCAGGTTCCGCTGTATTCCAGGCATAGCTCTTCCGCAGTTATATATTCTAATAGCTTTAAAAGCTGCGCCGCCCGAATTCTGCCCCTCTGCTGACCCGCTGCTCTGCATTTGCATCAAGGTTCCGACGTAATCGGGGGCAACCGGCCGGGGTCCACATGCACCCAGAGTTTTGCACATATTCTGACATGATTGAAATAATAATCACATGGTGCGCTGGACGGGGTGGAGGGGGAGGCCAGAGGGGGGGTGTGCAGGAAGCATCAACTTGATTTCATGATGGGTTCTAGGCACCCAGTCCCCGGCATGTTTGTTCTCCGCTGGGATGTTTATTGGTCTGTTCCGGGGCGTGTGCCCTGCGTTTGGGTTTAGCTCGTTGCACTGAAGCAATTAGACGCCATGTCACCTGATGCATGGCACACTCCGAGCTCAGAGGTGTGGCTGCCTGGGGTTTTATCTGATTAAGAGTTCAATTCCAGCCCTCCACATGTGTGTATGTGTAGTCTGCTTTAGTCTGTCCTCCCATGATCAGGACCCCCCACAGCAGAGGTGTTAATGTGGTGGCTGGTTCTTAGTAGAACTTAGTGCAAGTTCTACTAATATTATATATATATATATATATATATATATATATTCATTCATTATCTCCCGCCTTATCCTCTACCAGGGTCGCGGTGGGGTTCCCCATGCCCTTCCAGGGAACGTCCCGGGCGCCGGGCAGACAGACCCAGGACAGGGCGCCAATCCATCGCTGGGCACACACTCACTCACACAGACACACTCTATATGGGGCAATTTTGAGAATTCAATTGACTTGATCCATGCTTTTGGACTGTGGGAGGAAACCGGAGAACCCGGAGGAAACCCACGCAGACACGGGGAGAACATGGAAACTCCACCCAGATGGGGATTCGAACCGGGAATCCCTAGCGCTGAGAGGCGAACGTGCCAACCACTAAGCCACCGTGCCGCCATATATATATATATATATATATATATATATATATATATATATATATACTGTATACACACACACACACATGATCAGGACCCCCCACAGAGGAGGTATTACTGTGGTGGCTGGTTCTTAGTAGTGCAAGTTCTACTAACATTTGTAATCTTTATAACGCTTTATAACATTTGTCATAAGCCTTTGTTAATGTACACAGGTGTACACAACCATTCTCAATTTGACATAAGGCTTTATGACACAAAGTAACAATGCATTATAATCTTTTGCTTCTTTGGATGTTTAGCCATTCTTAATTAAAACAAGACGGTTCCACTTTAAGTAAAGTCTGTAACGAGCATTTATAAGCTTTCATAAGGCATTATGTACTACTATGTATGCAGTCGCTTTCAAAGAGGTCATTAATGCCCACACTTTATAGAGCTTATAAGCTTTTATAAACAGTTATGAGCACCTATAAAATCATTTTCTGGAAAAGCGTCGGTTATACAAACGTTATAAGGCTTTATGTCGCTGGTCATTCTATAATAAGTTGATGAACAGTTAAAATACATCATTTGTAATACAATATGCCATTTTGTTATAAAGCCTTATGCCAGGTTCTTATAGCACTTCATGAGTGTGGCTATGTACATTAGCAAATGCATATGAATACTTTATGAAGCTCTATAAATGTGTCAATAATGCATTATAAATACGGGATTTGGGTGAAATGTCCTTGCTAAGACGCCCTCCTTCATTCTCATAAACACCAGACGAATATTCGACGTTAATGAGCAGAATGCAGCTTTTATCAACGCTCAGGCTCGCAAACTAAAGGTGGCTCGGCTAATCCCACGTAAATAATTGTAACATCAAAGGACGAGCAGATCGACCGCACGTCCGGCTGCTCTATTAAAAACAAAAGGCTCAGCCGGCGCAGTCGAGGCCGACGCCTGATTAAAAGCGCTCGGGGTGGCCAGAGATTGCTTTTATCATCATGGGTCTCCTCTCAATGAGCCGTGGTGTTTTTCGGTCTTCTTCTGCAACCCCCCCAATCTCCCCCACCCCACCCCCCACCAAACCCTCTCAACCCCAAGTCCTTGTTTCACTCGACACAAAGGCCGTCATCCCTTTACCTTTATCAGCGCGCCCGAAAGATGGCTTTATCTCCTCGCCGGCTTTTACTGCTGTTGGATGAGCGATACTCCCGTTTTGGTTCTCCCCCTTCAAGGTGAAGACCTCCAGCCATGACGAGTTCCCCAGCAGGTGTGGCTGCCTGGGGTTTTATCTGATATATATATATATATATATATATATATATATATATATATATATATATATATATATATATATATATACATTCATTCATTCATTATCTTCCGCTTTATCCTATATTAGGGTCGCGGGGGGGTTCCCCATGCCCATCTAGAGGAGAACGTTTTGGGCGCTGGGCAGATACACCCAGGACAGGGCGCCAATCTATCACTGGCCACACACTCACTCACACAGACACACTCTATATGGGGCAATTTGGAGAATTCAATTGATATGATCCATGTTTTTGGACTGTGGGAGGAAACCGGAGAACCCGGAGGAAACCCACGCAGACATGGGGAGAACATGGAAACTCCACCCAGATTGGGATCCAAAACGGGAATCCCTTGTGCTGAGAGGAGAACCTGCTAACCACTAAGCCACCATGGCGCTCTATATATATATATAAATAAGCCTCTCAACCCCAAGTTCTTGTTTCAGTCGACACAAAGGCCGTCATCCCTTTACCTTTATCTGCGCATCCGAAAGATGGCTTTATCTCCTCGCCGGCTTTTACTGCTGTTGGATGAGCGACACGCCCATTTTGGTTCTCCCCCCTCAAGGTGAAGACCTCCGGCCATGACAAGTTCCCTGGTGGGTTCTCTTATCCGTGCTCCCCCCCGCGCCGCCAAAGTTCTGGGAGGATTTGGCCTCGCGTTCCCCGAGGTTCTCTAATGGGCCTGTAAACGGTGGGTGGGTCAGCAAGTCACGCTCGTTACGGCGGCCTGGTAAACAGCCTGGTAAACATTCACTGATTCGACTTTCGCCTCGTTAGCGGAACGGAGATCAAACGCTGCCGGGAATTTGGTTTATTTTCATTTCACACCCATTCGCCGGGGTTCGAAGTATGAGCTTCGCCCAAGGACTGCCTCACAATAACCCTCACTGAAAATAAAGACTATGTATTATAAGCGTATTCATAATGCTCTATAACGTTTGTCATACGCCTCTGTCTATGTACATAGCTACTGCAATTACAAAAAGGCTTTTTAACACAAATTGTCATAATGCATTATAATACAAACTTCAGGTACTTTGAATTGTTTTGGAAATCCGATATTCATAATGCATTATTAACACATTTTATTAAGCTTTGTAAAGTAAAGATACATAACCACACTCATAAAGTGACCGGAGAACATGCCATAAGGCTTTATAACACAAAGTGGCATAATTCATTATAAATACTGTTCGTTAACTTAAACTGTGCGTTAACTTATTATAGAGCCCAGAGACATAAAGCCTTATAACGTTTGTGTTTAATGAAAATGACTTTATAAGTGCTCATAATGGTTTATAAAAGCTTATAAGCCCTCTTTACAAGCATGAAGTGGTGTTGGCATTAAAGACCTCTTTGAAAGAGACTGCGTACATAGTACCGCTTTACCTAATGCCTATAAAGATAGCTTATAAGTTTTCATAACCAGTTATGAGCGCTTATAAAGTTTCAACGTAGGCATTCATTTAACACAAACATTATAAAGCTTTATGACACTGATCTCGCTAATAAGTTCATTAGAAGTTCCAATTAACATTTCCTAATGCATTTGTAACTTGTTATAAAACCAATGGCATCTTATAACACTTTGAATGTGGTTATGACAACAATGTACGTTAATTGAGGCTTATGACAAGTGTTATAAGGTGTTATTTTATGCACACACATAACGTGAGCACATGTGTCCGGAGCGGTGGGCAGCCTTGTATATGGCGCCTGGGGGAGCGATTGGGGTTAGGTGCCTCCAGAGTACTTGGTGGAACCTGGGAATCAAACCGGGGACCTTCAGGTCGCCAGGCTTGGTTCTTAACCAATAAATACGAGCAAATAAAAGATGCTGAGTCGTCAGATTGTTCTATGTTTGGATGTATTGTTTGAAACGGACTCCCGTATCTGTGGAGGCGACGGCGGGCCGGTTAACCGCGATCGCACGTTCCGGTCGTCCTCATCCCGACTGAGAGGATTATGTTGCTCGTAATTGGCTTATGCTTTGCATGGGGGTGCGACGTGGCGTATTGCGTGACCCTGCGAAAAAGCAATTAGGAGGGCATGTCTTCCGAGCAACATCGGCTCGCCCCGAGGTACAATCAGTGTTTCTGAAAACCCCATTGAGAGCATCAAGCAGTTGCATTGGGGAGGTGGGGGATGGGGGTGGAGGAGCGACCCCTCAAATTGCTTTTCACCCTCGGAACGTATCGGCGAGATGACATTTTGCACATGGTGGCTCATTAACATCCAAAGATTCATTCTGCCGTTCGGCGAAATGGGTTGCAGGCAGACATTGATTTGTCTCATCGCTCATCGACGCCTCCATCGGCTTCTTAACTGTAATATCTTTTCCCGGCCGTACGCTCCGGTGGTTCCCTTCCAGTGCCGAAGGGTGACTTGATCCGGGATTCGGAGTCGCAGCGCTGCACCACCTCCCTTCTTTTTGGTAACCCTCCCATTTTGCCTGAGCGATGGACTGTTAGAGTCCTGTCTCAGTAAGAGGTTCCCTAAAGTCCAATCTGCTTCATTATGCAGTACTAGGGCACGTTGGCCTAGTGGTTAGTATGTTCTCCTCTCAGCGCTGGTGATTCAGGTTCGAATCCCCATCTGGGTGGAGTTTCCATGTTCTCCCCGTGTCCTCATGGGTTCTCCGCTTTCCTCCCACAGTCCAAAAACATGGAGCAAGGTCAATTGAATTCTCCAAATTGACTATGATTATAAACATATGCTGTATGTACCCTCACGAAGCCTTATAACAAATGTTATAATGGGTTATGAATACTTTATAAAGCTTGATAAATGCACTTATAATGTATTATGAATTCCGGATTTATAAAAAGTGTTGCCGATCTATCTGAACGTTTATCTCATTTATAACGCAAGATCCTCCGATTGCGGTCAGATCTCTTATAGGGGTCCTGGTGAAGGACCTACGCACTGTGAACTGTATAACACTTGACATTAATGCATTATGTCACATAGTATCATAAAGCCTCATGGCATGTTCCTATAACCGTTTATGAGGGTGGATATGAACATCTATTTACAGTAACAAATGCTTTCTTTATAAAGCATTATGACTATCAAGTTTATTTGGGATGTGTTTATAATGCATTGTGTCACATTGTGTTATAAAGCTTTATGGCATATTCGTATAACACTTTATAAATGTGGTTTGAAACATGTACATACGTTAACATGTGCTTATGACTAGTGGTATGAAGCATTATGAATACTTTTAAAAGTTTTTTTTTTTTTTTTGGAGTGTGTTTATAATGCCTTATATCGCCTTATATTTTAAAGCCTTATGGCATGTTCTTTTACATTTTTGAATGTGGTTTAAAACATCTCCGTACATCAATCGGCGCCTCTGTGCTTGTGACTAGTGTTATGACTAGTGGTACTAGCCGATGTGCTTATGACTAGTGGTATGAAGCATTATGAATACTTTTAAAAAAATAAATAAATCCAAGTGTGTTTATAATGCATTATATCACCTTATATTTTAAAGCCTTACAGCATATTCTTTTACATTTTTGACTGTGGTTTAAAACATCTCCGTACATTAATCACCGCCGCTCTGCTTGTGACTAGTGTTATGACTAGTGGTACTAGCCGATGTGCTTATGACAAGTGGTATGAAGCATTATGAATACTTTTAAAAGTGTTTTTTTCTTTTTTTGAAATGTGTTTATAATGCATTATATCACTTTATATTTTAAAGACTTATGGCACATTCCTTTAAATTTTTGACTGTGGTTTAAAACATCTCTGTATATCAATCACCACCTCTGTGATTGTAACTAGAGTTATGACTAGTGGCATAGCCAATGTGCTTATGACTAGTGGTATAAAGCATTATGAATACTTAAAAAAAAAAAAAAAAAATTTCGAGTGTGTTTGTTTATAATGCATTATATCGCCTTATATTTTAAAGCATTATGGCATGTTCTTTTACATTTTTGAATGTGGTTTACAACATCTCCGTCCATTAATCGCCGCCGCTGCCTCTGCTGCCTCTGCTGCCGCCGCTGTCCATTTCATTGTGTTTTGCAGTAAGAACTCCGAAAAGCTCATAAATCTGCTCGGTGTGCAGTCATTAAAAGCTGACTATGCTAATATGTGGAAAGGTTTAATGGAATTACTCAAGGTCACTGCACCCAGAAATGGAAAAGTGGACGTCTGCTGTTAAAGTAAACGGGATCCAGGCGTGAGGCGTTCTAAGAATAGTGGTGGGAACAAGCTACAGCCCAATCTCGAATGATGGATGAACTAATTGATGAGGAACGATCTCATCATTAGTGTTGGTGCGACTTCAGTGAGCTCTATATTTAGAGGGATGATGGAGGGCGCTTTGTTGGCCTCAGAAAACACACGTTGGCTTCTATTTCAACGATCCGAGCTCAGCTACGCTATCGGACCGATGGGAAAATACGCCAACGTGCAAAAGGCGTGGACTTGTCCTCTTGATTCTTCATGGGTGTGTTTTGGATGTAACGTGCAATAAACCAATCACTTTAGATTTTGTTCCCTTTAAGAACCAGGTGGTACTCTGACTTTGGTGCGTTGCTATTTGAGCGGTGCAGCTACCTGGACTCAATGCGCTGCTCCGTGAGGTCCTCCATTTGAGTGTGAATGGAGAACCCGCAGTATAGTGTAGACTTTGGATCTGCGTTCTCTGTCCAAATTCAGTCAGATTTAATAGCGTTTCGAGATGGCTACGCCCACCAGGGGGCGATATATTCACGAGCAGCGTTGCTATTCAAACGACGCAGGTGTTATTACTCATAGTCAGGAGACACGGTATATTGACACTGGTCTCTCAGACTAGTAAAAAATTTTTATATTTATATTTATTTATAATGTAGTTCTTATAATGCATTATGAATACCTTATGAAGTTCATTTAGAGATGTGGTTAAAATGCATGATGTCACATTGTATCATAAAGCCTCATGGCATGTTCCTATAACAATTCATGAGGGTGGCTATGAACATCTGTTTACAGCTCAATGCTTTAATGCTTTTATTATAAAGCATTATGACTACTCGATCAAGTTGATGTGTGCATTGTCATATTGTGTTATGGCATATTCTTATAACTGTTTATAAATGGTTTTAAACATGTACATTCATTAACATGTGCTTATGACTAGTGGTATGAAGCATTATTAATACTTTTAAAAGTTTTTTTTTTTTTTTGGAGTGTGTGTTTATAATGCATTATATTGCCTTATATTTTAAAGCCTTATGGCATATTCTTTTAAATTTTTGAATGTGGTTTTAAACATCATAGTAAATTAAAATATGCTTATAAAAAGTGTTCCAAAGCACAATGAATACGTTATAAAGTTTTTTTGGGGGAGGATGTGCTTATAATGCATTAATCACCTTGTATTATAAAGGCTTATAAAGCCTATTCTTTTAAAAAAAACTTCACTGTGCTTATAAACATCTATGTACATTAACATATGCTTATAAGAAGTGTTCCAAAGCATAATGAAAACTTTATAAAGCTTTTTTGGGATGTACTTATAATGCCTTATATCACTTTGTATTATAAAGGCTAATAAAGCCTTTTTTTAATTTTCAATGTGCTTATAAACATCTATGTACATTAACATATGTTTATAAGAAGTGTTCCGAATCATAATTAACATTTTATAAAGCTTTTTTTCGGGATGTGCTTATAATGCATTATATCACCTTGCATTATAAAGGCTAATAAAGCCTTTTTTTTTCATTTTCAATGTGCTCTTGAACATCTATGTACATCAACATATGCCTATGACACTTATTATACAGCATTATGACTAGTTTATGATGCTCATTTTGGGACATGGTTTATAAAGCATTATGAACACCAGATTATTACCTCCCCAGATCAGAAAACGAATGGCTTCAGGACGCAGGTCTGGCCTAAACGGGTACAACGATGTGTTAAAAATGTTCTCCCTGGAGCCTATCCCAGGAACCAATTCATAATCCCAGTAATGAAGTACGGCTGGGCCCAGTTGCTCGTTTCAGGAGGTCGAGTGCGTACGGTGGCCTATTTTCTTAATTTCCTCCGGTCTTAGGCAGTATGTCCGTGCGCTCGTATAGCATGCGTACCTTCGTCTGGCGAGTGCCAACTCGCGACGTGTCGCTGTTTGTCTGCTGCCATGCCAGATACGTGTTCGCCATTATCTCCCACCTGGCTCTAATAGCGGATGGAGAACGGACTCGAACCAGCGCGCTGATTGTCCTCCCGCAGCATGAGCAGACATGCCTTCCAGGAAAGGATTTGGGAGCATATCCGAACTAAGCCGTGTTGTTTGGCCTGATTGAAAGCCCAGCTCTATTTAATTAGCATTCTGTAAACAGCCACGGCTGACCTGGCAATAGAAATGTGCAGAGCTGTCCGTTACATCGTCTGCGAAGGAAATTGGTTCTGCAGCCGGATTGTTCATGACTTAATGCCCTATATATTAGTGCTTATTCCTCATGATCCAACAGTCACTTAATATTACCACTGATCCCTTATGAAGGGTTTGTTCTTGGACTTTGGCTGATTGCATCTTCCGCATACGAGCGCCGGTTATTAATAGCACTCCTAGAAGTTTGGACTTACATTTCCGTTTAGTGCTTCAGCAGACGCTTTTATCCAAACCTGGGTGAGACGGAACCAGCGGAACTGCAGGCTCATCAATCATGATTATTAACTGATCTGCGTTCAATGCCTTGATTTTCCGTATTTTATTTATTTTTTATATTTTTTATTGCTTGAGCTTCCAGATTATATCCGTTTTTTGATGGTCCTGAGAACCAAGAACCAGAAGGGGACTCGTCAAGTCTTGTCCACTTACTGTCAAGATGGACTTTGTAGTTCTACAATTCCAGACTGTAGTCCATCTGATTGTGGACTACGGTACATGCTGTGTAATCTGTTCTCTGATGGTCAGGACCCCAATAGTACCACCACAGAGCAGGTATTATTTGGTCGGGACATTATTTCTATCCCAGCAGTGTCACTGAGGTGTTTACATGCTGCACTAAAAACCCCCTCACCACATCAGTGTCACTGCAGAACTGAAAATAAACAATCCACCACCCAAATGATACCTATTCTGTGATGCTCCTGACCAATAGAGAACGGAGAACCAACAGGGGACTAACAACACAAAGAAAACAGATGGACTACAGTCTGTTGTCCATCTTTATGGTAAGTGGAGGACAAATAGACAATGGAGCAAGAAGGGGGCGTGTCCAAACTTTTGACTGGTACTGTATATGTGTGTATATGTGTGTATGTATATGTGTGTGATGCTAAAACGGTACATTTGGCCTCAACGTGAAGCCGAAAATGTAAAATAGCA